>JADLZK010005802.1:0-125125 GCA_015847255.1 Hyparrhenia diplandra
ATCCATCAACCATCAAGCCATCGTGATCTTCGTTGTTTACCCAAACAGTATCGGTCCGTACAATCATCAGGCATCATCGGTCGTTGCTATTGTCCGACAAAAACTCATCACATGGGACTTGAGGAGCGAGTCCAGTTGTACTGTGTACATAACGGGACACAGCCAAAGAGGTACAAAAAATGTCCTTGCTACAACAAACATGATCCTATCTGGCCATTTGTTCATTACGAGTGATTCTAAACATACTCTCTCCCTCCTTCGAAATATCACCCCAGTACTATTCAGATGTTTCAACCTCCTGAAACACATGGTCTTTCTCCAGGTTGCCGGCTCGAAATATCACACGGTTGTTTTGAAGGGCTTGTAGCATCGGTTATCGATCAAAGCATGGATCCACCGTCCATCACAGATTTGATCTCGACGCGTAGTACCATAGTGACGTTAATCCTGCACCACAACCACAAGCCAACAGTCTGAAGAATGACGAGGAGCGTGAAAATGTGACAGTCAGTGCACTTGGTCGGGCACGGTAACCTTTTGTGTTACCTGAGGCGGATGGCCAGCGAAGCCGCGGCGTGTCGGCGGCGCCCGACCGTGCAGCGTCGGCCGAGAGTCGCAGTTGGAGGTGGAGTTCCAGTCCCGCAGAGGCACAGGTCGGCGTGGCTCTCCATGTCGCTGGCCGCACGCCCGCCCGTGGCGCGGCACGCGCCGCAGAACCCGCGGTTGGCCTCGGGCAGCGTCCACGACACGTTTACCGGATCCCGTACGCCCACCCGGCGGCGCCGCCCTCGGCGCGCACGGGCGCGGGCTGTACGCGCTGCTGTACCCTCGCACTCGAGCCGGCTCACGTTCACCGCCGCCGGATGGCGGCCCAGGGCACCGCGCGCAGCACTCGGGCGGCTGCCCGGCGGCCGCGTCGCCCTGACTGGCGCCGCCCGCCGCCGGCGTAGTAGTCGTCCCCATGCGACGCAGCCGAGGAGAATCGTCGCACCCCATCCCGGACACGTTCCGGCACGGGGGTGGCGGTCGGGAAACCCTGGAAGAGCGGCGAGGTGGCGCGGCAGCCGAGGAGGAGGAACGCGTTGTCGGGTCCGGCGACAGGTACGGCTCCCGCCACGGCTCCAGGACGAAGCCGTTGCCACGGCCCGCCGGGGTGAGGTCGAGCGCGCGGCAGTCGGACATGGCCTGGTCGTGCAGGGTGAGGCCCCGGTAGGCGTAGTCCACGTCGAGGACGCGGTAGGAGCCCGAGGGGAGGTGGGCATCAGCGCGCCGTTGATGCAGAAGGGAGGTCGCGCAGCCCGCGTGGCCGCACCCGGGGGTGCAGCGCGAACGGGTAGTCCACCGTGTTGCCGCAGAACGACCGGCACGTCGTGATCGGCACGTTCGCGGCCGCCACGGACGCCGGTGGGCGCCGTGGTGGTGCACGCGCATAGCAGGGCGAGCAACGCAGCCAGGTAGCGACGCGGCGGCGCCATTGCTGCCTTGTCCTGTGCGAGCACAATGCAAAGTGGAAGGAAGTGAGAGTGGCAAGAATTGAGCAACACACGCCGTGCTAAGGCCTTTGGAGGTGGTATGAACTGTGACAAAAGCAAACACATGACAGATCGATTCGTTGCCTCCTTTGGAAGGAGGTTGGGAAGCATCATTTGCTTTTCTTTTACCGACGTTCTGCCTTTAGCTTTCTTTTGATTTTATTAATTTCCACAAACACACACAGCTTCATCTGATCTTGTCTCGTGACGTGGACGAACAAAACAGCCGTAACTCACTCACAATGTTTATAGATAAAATAAACCATGAACCGTGGCTTTGCCGTTGTAAAAAGCTTTGTATGACGTCTCAGGTGGATCTCGTTAGACCGGGCGCGGCAGTGTTTGTGTTCAATTTTTTTTCTACATGGTTGGTGACTTCGATTTGTATGGACGTCCGGATCTGTAGTATATGTGATAGATTTGATTTGGTATTGTACTGAGTATCTATTTATTATCAATCTTGATCGAAATCGTGATAGTATTGAATTCTTTTCTCGATGATCTTTCCTAGTCTTTTTGTATCCGTTTTCAACTCTTGGCATTAAAGCCACTGGTGCGGGTTTGGAAAAAAGGGTGAAAAGAATTTTTGGTGGACAAAAATTTTGGTGGAGTAAAATTTCCTATATAAATGAATAATCAATCTTTTCTCTGATGATCTTTCCTAGTCTTTTGTATCTGTTTCCAACTCTTATGCGTAAAAGCCACTGGTGCGGACTGGAAAAAGGGTGAAAAAATTTTGGTGGACAAAATTTTGGTGGAGTAAAATTTCCTCGTTTAGTTAATAAGTATATAAATGAATAATCAATCTTGCGAGTCTTGGACACCGTTGGCTAATCCCAATGCATGCTTAAATAAATTAAAATAAGAGCAAGTATGATAATACTGTTATGTCAAACTAGTCACATTTTGCTCATGGAGGAAGTAGCAAACACGTGGTACGTGTTTTGGCTAGTGTCGTCATCTTTTTTTCTTCAAAAAACAAAAAAACACCATCTTTTTTTTTTCAAAAAACAAAAACACCACCAATACAGCCAAGGCTATTCTTCATCGACTCTAGTAGTTGCGAATGTAGATTTTTGGATTCAAAGGGCATGCTGAGGCTGCTGAGCTTAAGAGGGTCCAATTTTTAGAAAACGAGAAACAACCAACTGCTCTCGACACACATTTACGCTAACTTATCTTGCAACACATAATTGTTAGAAAAGCAGATCTTTTTTGTTTTACTATGTAGTGGCCTAATATAAGTTTAGCATCATCTTAAGTCTTCAATTTCTAAAAAGTCAAATAAATTAGAAATATAAAATTGATGGCTAATTCTCTTTTCGTGTATTTGGTTTGGAACCAAATGAAACAGGATGGACCCATTAAAACAACAATGGAGTATAAAATCTTAGTGGTGCATGAAATCTCCATTATAGACACCGATAGTAGGGGCCAAGCTATCATAAAATCTTTGTTGGTGCATGATATTCACAATTATGTAGAAAAATGTCTAATTCTAACTTATTTATATGGCCAAAATGAGGTACTCTCTGTCTCAAAAGAATACAACTATGGGTATCGTGCTGATCAAATTTATTAAAAGTTTGACCAAGTTTATAACGATAGTAATAACATTTATGTATGAACTTAGATTTATTATGTAAATAGATTCCATCACTAATATTATGATATACTTATTACGTATCATAAATGTAAGTGTTAACTGCCATCGAAGTTGAAATCGGTTGACTCGGGGAAGTGAAAACTGCATTCTCTTTTAGGACACCCCTAACTACATAGTCCATTAATCCTCGCTCATGCAAATAATAATTTTAGGACACAAGCAAGTAATTGACATGAAGTGCTCATTTTTAACTTGGTAACATACCTAGTGCAAACAAACCCCTCCCGCAAACTTCTAATCTAGGCCACATGATGTAGATCTAAAAGGGCACAAGGTGAGGTGGGGAGAGGGCATTTCAAAGTGTGATTGGGCGGGCGGTTAAGTGTAAAACTACATAATCCTCTCGTGTCCTTTTGGATCGGCATCCTATGGATCGGATTAAATTTTGCATGGTTTTAGATAGAGAGGTTGGTTTGCTTGTCACGTTGTCTTTTAACTTTTCTATATATTTATATGCTCATTCGCAATTCCATCGTAACATGTGAGATATACTAATAAAATGCTTAATTCTCATGTCTTGTGGTTCAAAATTGCCTCATACTATTGTGGGTGATTATGGATTTGTTGGTTGGATTTCTTATTGTGGAGGTGCATGCATCGACTCTACACGAGTCTTCTTATTTTTCTACAGATTTATTTCAATATTTAATGACGCTATGTTTTCAGTGATGGTGATGTCTCCGTCGAAAGTAAGATCTTTGTGGTGACCTCCTTAGTGAATTTAAGTATTGGTTGGCTCGTTTCTTGAGATATGCCGATAAGATAGGTTTGCATACGTGTGTAAATTGAAGGTGAATGTAGGTACATGCCGTAGACATGGAACGAGCTATTCGAGTGCTTTGATCTATAAATGAACCACCTAAGTGGTACGAATGCTTTCCAAACAGTAGCAGCAATGTGTTGTACCCGAAGTAGTATGTCCTACGTATAGCCGTATGATTTACGTAGCCGTGAACAAGCGACCTTCGATGTGTTGCGGGCTGCAGCGGACACGAGATTTTCTTTGATGAAACCGGCATGCGGGCCTACAGATTTGATTGCAAAACGCGCGGTCCACCAAAGCAAACCAAACCCGCTACTAGTCTAACGGTAATATATAACGTTGCGCAAATCAAACAGGCGAAATCTTAGCAGCCGAAGACGAAGCGGGACAGCCCCAGTACTCCTTCTCTGCTCTGCCCTCTGCCGTTGCTGCCGGCTGCCACTGTTTTCTTCCTCCCCCGACGGCCACCGTCCCTCTGCTACAGTACTGTACGAACTGCCCTGTCCTTGTCCCTCTCCACTCCACCACTGCACTGCACCTCCTGTCACTTCCCCCAACCTCTTTTGTCCGTTCCATCACACACAAGAAGCTGTCCACGCCGCAACGCAACACAATGCAGCCGTCGCGCTCACAGCACGCCAAACATCCTCACCTGGGACTGGGACTAGTAGGAACGGGAACGCACACGCGCTTCCGCACCCAGGTGCTGGGGCACCCCTGGATCGGGATCCGCCGATCCTGAGTACCAGGACTTCCACTTTCGGTTCATCCCGGGGTGTTCGAGCTCCAGATGGGCGGCGTTGCCGTCGGCGGCGGGGCGGGAGCGGGGACGGCAAGGTGACGGCGGAGAAGGTTCTTGGGTTCGAGTTCGACAAGGTCCGGATCAGCATTGCGTCCAGCGACGACGAGGCGGACGACGGAGACGCGCCGCCGAGGAGCTCCTTCTCGGGGCGAGTCACCCGCCGGAGCCGGTGGACGAGATGGACACCGTCTTCGTCGCTGTCGATGGCCGGGAGAAGCCGAAGCCGGTCGAGAAGCCAGTCATCTCGTGGGACGCGTCCCCGCCACCGCCGAGCGGCGCGGCGACCCGCACAGCAGCATCGACAGCTCCGGCGCCGCGGCCACGGTCACCAGCCTCGCGCCCAGCTGCACCGTCACCAGCAGGGGCGCCAAGACCAGCGTCAGCGGCACCGCGGCCAGCGACGGCAGCGGCTGGAGCAACGGCACCGGCACCGGGTCCGGCGCCGCGGGAAGCCGCACAAGGGCGGCGACCCCAGGTGGAAGGCCATCCTCGCGGCGCGCGTGCGGGACGGCCCCCCTCGCGATGGGCAGCTTCCGGCTGCTGCGGAGGCTCGGGTGCGGCGACATCGGCACGGTGTACCTGTCGAGCTCAGCGGCGGGGGCGCCGCCAACGGGGAGCCCCTGCTGGTTCGCGATGAAGGTCATGGACAAGGCGTCGCTGGAGAGCCGGCGGAAGCTCAGTCGCGCGCAGACGGGCGGGGAGATCCTCCAGCTGCTGGACCACCCGTTCCTGCCCACTCTGTACGCGCACTTTGAGACCGACCGCTTCGCCTGCCTCGTCATGGAGTTCTGCCCCGGCGGCGACCTCCATGCGCTCCAGCAGCATTTGGCCCGGCAAAGCACTTCCCAGAGCACGCGGCAAGGTACTCATCAAGCCCTCTTTGATTCTTTGCTTCAGACCGGCGATGTTGGTTTGGAATTGCAAACAGTTGTCTGTTTGTGTGGCATATGACGTGAGTCAATCGTCATACAGTGAGACAGGCATCCATTGTTGCACTGCAATTTTGCAATTTTTTTGCTTTCAGTTGCAGTTGCAATTACGGAAACTGCAGCTGTGGGTTAATTTTTCGCTTAATTGCTCTGGATTTTGAAACAATTTTGTTTCTATAAAAAGTGGTCTTGCCATTTTTTTAGCATAGCTCTCATCTCAATCCTGTACCAATATACTCTGACATGACTACAGGAGTATAGAACACTCACAAGAGCTACAGATGTGCCTGGTGAAGTTTGCATTCTAGTGATTTTTCTAAAGAAAAAAGTCGTGCTAGTGATAGACTGCTAGTTAAATGATGATTTTTTATTCACCACAGTACTTTAAAAGGGAGCTAGTTAAAAGTGATGCTGTCTTCTTTGCTTTCCTCACCGTTTCTATCATGCTTAACAAATTGATGCCTAAATTAGCATAGACGCAATGTTAATGCATGTCTCATGCTGTAGACCCTTTATTCCTAGACTAGGATAGGAACAATGTTTAATGTCACATTTGCACATTTCCATCATTGCTTCTTGCACTATTCGTAACATGCAAGTTTGAGACATCGATCATTCTTTCGAGTCTGAAATTCTGAATAAACAGTTTTCTAATCTAAAGATTACAAATGCAGCCCATTCAGATTCAGGGCACCTAATGTTGTGCCAGATAATCGCACAGTTTTGATGCGTATGATTCTTTCAATTTTTGCCAGGTTCTACGCCGCAGAGTGCTCCTTGCGCTGGAGTACCTGCACATGCTCGGTGTGGTCTACAGAGACCTGAAGCCGGAGAACGTCCTCGTGAGAGAAGATGGCCCATCATGCTCTCCGACTTCGACCTCTCCCTTCGTTGCGCGGTGTCGCCGACGCTGGTGAGATCTTCTGACCTCGGACCCCCAGGAACGCGCAGGCCTGCGCCCAACCGACCTGCATCCAGCCCACATGCTTCATGCCCAAGCTCTTCGGCCAGAGGGCAAGAGGAGCAACAGCACGGGCACGGCCAAGAAATCAAGGGCGGCGAGCCCAGGCAGCAGCAACGCAGCAGGCGCCCACCGGCCTGCCGGGCTCGTCGTGGAGCCGACCGGGGCGCGGTCCATGTCTTTCGTGGGGACGCACGAGTACCTTGCCCGGAGATCATCAGGGCGAGGCCCACGGCAGCGCGGTGGACTGGTGGACGTTCGGCATCTTCCTGCACGAGCTCATGTACGGCAAGACGCCGTTCAGGGCAGACGAACCGCGCCGCTCTTCAACGTCGTCGGGCAGCAGCTCAAGTTCCCGGACTGCCCCGGCACGAGCAACGAGCAGGGGACCTCATCAAGGGCCTGCTGGCCAAGGAGCCCCAGAGTCGGCTGGGCGTCAAGAGGGGCGCCGCCGAGATAAAGCAGCACCCTTTCTTCGGGGGCGTCAACTGGGCGCTCATCCGGTGCTTACTCCCCCGGCGTGCCCAGAGCCGTCGAGCCAGCCGCGGTCGCACCGCCTGCACCGCCAAAGCCGGCGCCGGCGCCGGTGGAAGGGTGGAGATCAACAGCGGCAGCAAGAGGATGGCAGGAGCTGCGGCTGCTGAGTCCGGTGGGAAGTTCCTGGACTTCGAGTTCTTTTAGCTAAGCTTGATTAGTTGATTGACGATACTCGTTGCGATTCAGTTGTAGGTGTAGTTCCATACATACTGGAGTAGTGCTAGCGTTTTTGTTTGGCCAGTGACATGTCTGACTTGTTCCAGTATGCTGCATTGTCTCACTCTGTTGCTTGTTGAGTTGAGGAGACTCATCCCATGTCACCAGTAGACACTACTCCTGTACTGTAGTTGTTACTTAGTCAAAGAGTAAGCCATGAAGTTTGAGTAGTCGAAGAAACGATTTTCAATCATGTTTGTCGCCATTAAAAGTTATATTACTAGCAGATTACTACATGATCAGCACTGAAATACAGCAGCCAGGTATGCCCAAGCATCGATCCTGTACTATACCAAAATGTGAACGCCCCATATGAAAGTGGAACAGAGGAAAATACAGCGGTGGTTCTCGTAAACATATACGTTAGTAAGTAGTATACGGGCACTAGACGACCAGGTTCTCTGGTGCGCCGATGAGCCCAATGCCGGCGGCGGGACTCCGGTGCCGCATGAGCGCGCAGCTGCGCCCGCTGGCACTCGAGGTTGGACACGAGATCCACCCTCTCCTCGCGCGGGCGCAGGCGCACGGCAACGGGGAACTCCACGAACCCCTTGATCCCCCTCGGATGTGCGGGTTCTCGCCGCCGCCGCCACCGCCGGGCTCTCGCCGGTGCGGTTGATGACCGTGCTGACTCCGGCTGGGGCTCTGTTGCCCGTGCTGGCTCGTCGACTTTGCTGCCGCTGGGGCTGCTGCAGCAGCTGCTGCTCTTGTTGACGTCCCTGGCGGCGGCGGTAGCGGCGTGGAGCTGGGCCACGGCGTCGTCGATCTCGCGCAGCTTCTCCTCGACCGCCGCCCTGGCGTCGGCGAGCTTCATCTGCACCGCTCCTCGCGCCAGAGCTCCGCGACGCGCAGCATCCAGCGCTCCTCCTCGACGCCCTCCAGCGCGGCGCGCGCGGCGCCGGCCTCCTCACGCAGCGCCCGGCACTCGGCCTCCGCGGCCTCGCCGCGCCGCCGCTCGTCGTCGCCAGCTCCGCCGCCAGCGCCTCGCTCAGCGCCTCCGCCTTGCGCCGCATGCGCCGCTCGAACTCCAGCTCCGCCCTCAGGTCCCGTATGCGCCACGCAGAGCTCTAGCTCCGACGACATGGCGCCGTACCCTTGGTCGTCGTCAGGCGCAATGATCATAGGGGCTCGGGATCCCTGCGTGCCTGCGGCTGCGGGCTTCACAACAAGCAGAGGGCGAGAGATGGGGGGTGTCGTGCGCGCGGGGCGTAGTGGGGGTTGTGATAAAAGCTTCAAGGTGGAGAGCCGGCGCCATGATTGGGCTCCACTTGCACCGACGCCATATTTTCCGAGCTCTATTTTACCCGTCGTCCGTCCTAGTCTACTCGAGCAGGGGTCCGGCCGGGGGAAAGTGACGCGATGCATGGCTGGTCACCAGCTCCTCCAAGCTTAGTCTTTGTGAGCTGTAAAGGGGTCCGAGGTGGTCACGTCTCGATCTCACTGTCTCACATGCATGGATCGATCTCGACGCCGCCATCATGGTGGCTCATGATCCTCGTCGGTCGTCGCTTTTCATACGCCCGGAGGCAGGCAGGCTGTTGATCATTCCGTCGCTGCTCCTTCGGTCGGCGGCTGGCATGTGTGGGTGGAGGAATCATGTGCGCGCCATCCGATCATTGCTTTTGCAGTTGAGGCGCGCATGCCCGCAGTCTCGTCGCGTCGCATCTTGCAGATGCTAGCTGTGACAATAATACGTTTGGCAGTGCTCCCATTCTCCCATTCTCTTCAAAATTTTTAGCATAAACTTAGGAAAACCTGTTAAATCAAATACACCCTCAGTTCGCAATCTTTGCAATTCTTTCTCGTATAAGCGTATTTGATATAAATGTCTTATTCAGCTTTTTTAATAAATATTTTTTTGAAAACAGGAGGGGTTTGAGCCTACTGTGCTTTTATTAAAAAGAAAGGCAAGTCCTTACAACGAGTTCACGAAACAAAAAAGGAAACAAAAGAAAATAAGCAAAATTACACAAGGCTTGTAGCCATAAATCAATCGAAGGATGAAAACTTTTTTAATAAATATTACCACTTTTTGTTATGACTTATTACATCACTAAAGATATTGTAATGGCGTTTGTTTGTTTTATAATTTACATAAAAAATTTAAATAAGACGGCGATCAACAGCGATTTATATGAATCGAAAGAATTGCAAGTATTGTAAACGGAGGGAGTACATACTAGGGATCACTAAGCGATGGAATTAAGGCGGTTAAATGTGGTGGCAAAGAATGACGCGGCATGTATACATATCCTATCGCATTCTAGTACATCTACAAATGAAGAACAAATACATATATGTTCTAGATCTGATATGAAACATAGGTGTAGATCGGGTACCAGACCATCTTTGCCCTTGTCGTTGTTGTTGCTTGACTACGCCATGGGGAGCGTCGGGGCCTCCTACGCACTAGAGGGCGGCGAGCGGTTGGTGAAAGGGGCGTCGGCAGAGGCGTCGATGCTAGGATCGGACTAGGTTTAGGAAGCGTGGGTGGGGACTTTGTAGCGGCGCATTTGTCGAGGGACCTAAAATGTCGGGCGAGACATTCTCCACACAACGAGAATTTGCGGCCCGTGAGTCACCCCATTGGGACGGTAAAACCCGGCCTACCGCCATCCGCTTCAAGGGCCGGCCAGACGCGGACGGGACCGGGCCGGGCCACGGCGCGCATACTATGAAGGCGAACCAGCCCGCGGCGGCCCACGGGGGTCACCACGGCGAAGGAGCTCGCTACGGCTCGGAAGGACAAGGTCGGGGACGCTTCTGCAAGACGGAGAACGAGCGGCTCACGTCATCACCAGCCCCAGGCCGGAACTGGACTCTACCCAAATCTCGGGTCGCAGGGTGACCTAGCTCACCACCCTCGGGCGCGTAGTTCTTCGCGGTGGCTTCGGGTGGCCCTAGCTCACCACCCGCGGGGGAAAATCTCCGCCTCTATCCTTTCCCCAGGGTGGGCTCACCGGGGTCTCTCGACCCTCGGGCATGGGGGGAGCTCTTACCCAGCTCGGAGGAAGAGGTAGTGCGGGCGATTCGGGCATGGGAGGCGCCCGGGGAGCCATCGGTGCGGAGGGAAATCAAATGCGGCTGCCGTCGCTCCCCATTTCGGTGATGGGACACAAAGGCGAAGCGGTGGCGTGTTACGCGCGCCGGCCGCGAGGCCCGAGGACAACCTAGTTCATTCGAAACACGCCCTGCCACGGCGGGCGGACCCTCGGGCTGATGGGACGCCCGCGACCCGGCGTTGGGGGACCGGCCTCGCCATGGGATTGTGAACCCGGGGACGGTCCTCGAGTCGCGAGGAGCAGCGAGTCGCCCGTCGGATCGGGGCGCGTGTCTTCGGGCTCATGACACGCCCAAGCCGGCGTTCCAACCCGGCCCTCGCCATGCGGGGTGGCCACCCTGAGGGCGCCTCACAACCTCCCTTACCTCGGGGAATAATGCCCTATAAAGGGGTAATGCCACATAGCGGAAGCGGAGGCGTGTCTTCATGGAACCAACGCCCACTATGCGACATGGGCTCGAGACCGGTACAACAAGTGCGCTTGAAGGGACAACTACCAGGCTCCACCAACACTACCGGTAACCTCCGGGGACACCACCTATTTGGCTTCTCTCGGGGTAATGCCCCGGGATAAACCCGCCGTGGGTGTCCGGGTCCATTTTCTTAGCGGACAGAAATTCTTGGCCACCAACACCACCGGCGATCATGGGGCTTGATTCCGAAGCTTCTCTCCCAGCCGCGGTCCGGAAATCTCCATCGACCCTCATGAGCGTTCCTTTGGGGCACCGGCGTGTGCAAACCTAGAAATTCCCGGCCCCTCATGGCATTGGGGGTAGGGCCCGCAATTGGCTTTGAACCTTTGCGACATGGCGGCGGAAATGTCAGCGTGTCCATGCGGCGTGTCGCCATCCGACGCCCGGAGGGAGGCACACGAGCCTGTTCTTTATTAGGCCGGCGCCCGGGCTCTCGTTCACGCCGCGGAGTCCGTCCAGGGTAGGGGTCGCGTGTGCAATCCCGCATCTCCATCGACCCTCCTGGGCGTTTCCACCCCTTCGTTCCTCGGCGCTTCGGCCGCGGCGAGCTCAAAACTGTCATCGGGAGAAACGCGTTCTTCGGTGAATGCGGAGTTCCCCGTAGTCCTTTCGGTCACAGCCGCGAGCGCGAGATGATCCCTTTTGCACGACATGGCGGCGGGCGATTGCGCGGATCGCCCGATCGGCGTGTCGCCATCGCTGCCCCTTTAGCGCAAAGCGGATTACCGCCGATACCGGCGTTCATCGCGATTCGAATCGCGGGCGCCTCGGTGTCTTGGAGACTGCGAGGACTTCCCATGTCCTCCCGGGCAAACGGCGATCCTATTCGCCCGTTATCAAAAATTTTTAATTAATTAACAGCGTCGTCGGTGTATGCGGAATAATAACAACCCGTTGGGGGTGGTTGAACATAATTCCATCGGTTTTGGTAAAGTTGTGATCATATAAAATTTTTCCAGCGAGAAGGCGTGGCGCATCCGGCGGATGCTGCGGGATAATAACAACCTCGAATAGAAGTGTCGGCCCCGGGCAAGCGGCGGGGGCGGATTGCACCCGCTTATCGGGGGAAAATAGTTCGCGATTAAGGGCAAACGGCGGCGACTATTGACACTTGTTATCATATAAATTTTTAAGAACCGCCTCTAAGATAATATAAATAATAATTGATTTAGTCGGTTTGACCTAACATAATTCCATCGGCGACGGTGAAGTACGGGGATTGATTCACGGTTAATACCGGCGGCCTAATGAAGATGGACTCGGACGAAAATCTGATAGACTAGGACCCCGCGGCGCCTTGCGGGACCAGAGGGAGCATAACAAAGATATTTCTAATTAAAATACCGAGTCATATTCAACGCTAGAGAAACATCGCTTTCCCGGGAAGCTTCCTCAAGAGCCTCTAAGACTCGATCTAAACGGTTGATTTAGTGGGGTTTCGATCGGAGGCCGGCTCAAGAAGATGCGGATTGATTCAAGGTTAATACCACATTCGCCTAATGAAGATGGAGAGTTTTCAAGATATATTAGGACCCCTAGACCCTCCTTCTTAGATCATCAAGTTCTATAACAAAGATATTTCTAATTAAAATACTTTAATTACATTTTAGAGAATAGCTTTCGGAAGAGTAGCAATCAAGATTAGAATGCATAGGAAGGGAGAAATATCGCTCATCAGGAGCCGGCTCAAATCTCAGCCTAACCGTTCTTGTAAGTTCTTCATTGTAAGTTTTCAAGTTCGGACACATGCTTAATATGAATATCTTGATCATGTTTTTATATTGTGATTATTTGTTCTAGTATTTACTTTAATTACACATTTAGCATAGTTGAATTCTTGTTATGTTCATGCACATATAGCGCTCATCATCTAGATGGGAAGGTGAGTGGTAGAGATGATGTAATCATGGTGATTAGATCTTTTATTTGGTGCGTTTGCACCCTATGTGTAGGGTTAGGTTGGTAGATCCTTTGGAGCAATCCACCCCGGTATGTAGGCCTAGCGGATGTTAGATTTCGGGTTGTTCTAAGTTTCGGCCTTAGTCTTCACGGATTACGTCCTCATATGCGGATTTAATTAGTCTTTCTTCGATGATTGTTATTTGTATTGCATAATTAGGTAGATCTAACATTTAGTTTAGAGTTACATATTGGAGTTTCTAATGCTAGCTAGCCTATGATTGCTATCGTCCATTGTTAGACACTTTCGCCAACCAGCGTGATTTTTGGTCAAATACGTTTTATCTAGAACTTTATCATTATCTTTACTATGAACTTTGATCCTTGCTTAAGTAATTGATGAGATTAATGTTGATGTCTTGCACATGAGAGATGGTTAGATTAAAATCTATGCTTAGTTAATTCAAGATAACGGACTTCTTTCCTGTGGTAGAATATAAATTCAAGACACAGTTTATTACTCGGTTAAAATGCTACAATGGTATATATTCATATACGTAAACTGCGAGATACGATTATAATTGTTTATTTACTTATTAAAGTTATCAAGGCATGAAATGCGAATATTATATTCCTTGCATATTAGTAGTTTAACTATAGGGATGACAACCTTTTGAATATGCTATGAGCTGCAATGAATATTTCTTTTAAGTTTTATACGGAAGCAACATCGATATTCTTTCTAGATGCCATTACTAGTTAGTGACATTAGAAATACCAACAAGCATTTTGGCGGTTGCGGAAAAAGAAAAAGTCTATAGCCCAATAAAATAAAAACACATAGGATTAACATGCATGCATCTCTCATACGCATCAGATTAATTTTATCAATAAGATACAGCATAAAAAAGTTGAGTTCGCCGGTTTTATCTTTAAAAATTATAAAATTTTATGATGAGTGGACCCTAAGAGTATTCCATCAAGATCATGTCCAATATGGCTGTTCATATTTCGGAGCAGTAGGCATAAAAAAGGAAAGCGTAGGAGGAGGAGGAACCCGATGGATCGGCCTACGCGAGGGCAAGAAAAAGAAGAAAAGGACAAGAGCCGCCAAGGGCAAGGGGCCAAGCCCTCAGCGCGGAACGGCGAACATGGTGGCGCGGTCGGCTGCTAAAGGGTCGAGCCGCCACAAGTTGCAGCCGGCGGCATGCTCAGAGAAGTGGTTGCGGAACCACGGTTCCCGGTCAAGCACACCTCGAGGGAGTGCAAAAGCGGTGCGCAAACACTTCGCCAAACTCGGGGCCATTCCGAGGGAGGAGGGAGGAAGGAGTGCGAGGCGTCTGCCGGGAGAGACAGGGTTTCCCGGTGAACAAGCTGCTTCATGATCTTGGCGGCAACACCGGCCCAACATGTCGATGCGGCAGCGCGGAAGGAGCGGCGGGAGGTGTATCGCGGCGAGCGGCGATCCGAGGCTGCGCAAGTGGTCGGATCAAGCCATCACCTTGACCGGTCGGATCACCGTCGGCACATCCCAAACCGGGGGCTTATCCGTTGGTGGTGGATCAATCATTGCCAATGCCGGCTCACCAAGGTCCTCATGGACGGAGGAAGCGACCTCAACCTCATCTCGAGGAAACACTCGACCTCCACCGGGGGTGGACAAGTCAAGATCCGCCCGGGGGAGGGCGGCATTCAACGGCGTCGTCCCCGGCAAGCAAGCGAAGCCCCTCGGGCGGATCGACTGCCCCGATTACGTTTCGGGGGGACCCTCGAACTTCGAGGCAAGAGACTCTCACCTTTGAGATCCTCGTCGGGGGGTACATACCACGCTCCTCGGGCGGCCTTGCTATGCCAAATTCATGGCTATCCCAAATTACACCTACCTCAAGCTCAAGATGCGGGGGCGAAGGGTGTCATCACGATCTGGCCGGCCCCTCACATCACCATGCATATGAGTGCGGCGTGAGAGCGTGGAGTGCGCCCGAGCTCGCCATCGCCGAGGCACTCATTCCCGACGCAAAGAAGAGCTTCGACGAGATCACGATCGAGCACGAGGCCAAGGGAAGAGGGCGAAGTGGGCGGTGGAGCTCATGGGCGGTGACAATATCATTGCTGCCTCGCAAGGCGATAAAGTCTCAAGTCTGGCGATTTTGTGGCCGAATGGATCGATACGCCAATCGCACCCAGCACCAATCGTCTTTGCTGGACCATGTATTCGGCGGGTCCATGATGAAGACGGGTGCGGGGGCGGTTTGTTTCTTCATCTCACCCCTCGGGGTTCACAAGGTACGCCATCCGGTTGCACTTCGACCCCAACAACGTCGTAGAATACGAGGTAATCGTCAACGGTCTCGGGATCGTGGCGGACATCGGGATCCGGCGGTTGGAAACCGGGGGGATTCTCAAGCCCCGGTTATTGACCAAGTCATGAGGGCCTCGGCGTGCCGCGACCCAAGATAAGCGTATTGCCAAGAGGTGCCAAGGGGGAGGAAAAGTTCCATGGGCTTGAGCACAAGCACACCGCAAGACGCCAACGGCCGCGGATGAAGACCTGTAAGGTCGCTGCGACACGGAACTGTTCCCCCGAACGCATTACTCACCCGAGATCTCAACGAGCCCTCGGTTAAATACACTCCAGAAAGGAAATACCCTCGAGGGCTGGCGAGACAACTCGAATGAAACCGCCCGGGAGGCCATGGCAAATGATTTAAGCCCCTCGACCGAGAGAACCTCTATTGAAGTACCTCCACCGAGGAGAATTACCCGAGGATAAGACCGAGGTCGCTGTAATTGGCGGGAAGGCAAAATCCTTTGGCGCTAATTGGAGACAAAAAGAACTCTACAAAGAAAGGAGCCTCGGGAATATACATGCGATGCATACCTCGGGCGGAGGGGCAAAGATTTGCTTGAAGACACCCACCAAGGGAGTGTGGCCATCATGCCGCCAGGGACTCTAGTCGGTAAAGTCTTGTGATTGGGCTTCTACTGGCCCTCGGCGATACGGGACGCGAATGAAGTCGTGCGCACTGCGGGGTGCCAATTCTACGCCACGAGGACTCACCTACCAAAGACAAGCCCCTGAGACCATACCTCCGACATGGCCCTTTGCGGTATGGGGGCTCGATATGAGTCGGTCCCTGAAAAAAGGCGCTGGAGGACACACTCATATCCTAGTCGCCATCGACAAGTTCTCCAAATGGATCGAAGCCCGAGCCGGTGAACCCTCGGACGAGGAGAAACGGTAAAAAAGTTCTTTTACGAACATCATTTCCGTTTTGGAGTCGAACTCCATCATCACGGATAACGGAACCAACCCGTGGGAAAAGTTCCTCGACTTTTGTGATGACTACGGCATCCGGGTTGACACATCGGCCGTAGCCCACCCGAGGACCAACGGTCGGTGGAGCGTGCCAATGGCATGATCTTACAAGGCCTCGGGCCAAGGATCTTCAATCACTGAACGATGCGGGGAAGAGGTGGTACCGGGGAGCTACCGTCGGTTCTATGGAGCCTTCGAACAACAAAAAGCGAGCCACGGGCTTCACCCCATTCTTTCTAGTCTATGGAGCCGAGGCGATCTTGCCCCTGGACATTGAATATGGGTCCCCGGTGCCGCGAGCCTACACCGAGCATGGCAACCAAAGATGCAAGGCAAGATTCCATCGACCAAGTTGACGAGGCCCGAGACGTCGCGACGCCAATTCAGCAAGATACCAACAAGCTCTTCGAAGTACCCACGCAAGCGGCATCGAAGCCTCGGGGAGTTCCAAGTCAATGACCCCGCATCAGTGAAGCAAGATAACAAAGGGCGTCACAAGCTCACGCCACATTGGGAAGGGCCATATTTCATCGCCGAAATACTAAGGCCCGGAACCTACAAGCCGAAAAACGAGAAGGGTGAAGTCTACTCCCAACGCACGGAACATAGAATGCTTACGCCGCTTCTACCCTTAACTCCGCACTAGAAGTTAAACACCTATGTTTTTCGCTCAACAAAAGATCTACATCTTTTTTCGAAGAGAAACTTCTTGTGCATACCTTAAGGGGAGTCTTAGCCTCGCCCAAAGACAAGACTAAAACTCCCCTCGGGGGCTACATCGGGGACCCCCTCGGGGGACCCCCTCGTTCTTTTTGAAACTTTTTTTCAAAGAAAAGTTCTCCTCGCGCGACACGGATCGATCGTTTAAGTTGCGAAGGTCGCGACACGCGACAAATCCTAAGTGAGGTAGCCGAGCCAAACGGATCGCCCCCGGTGGCACCCGTGGACGGACCGCCCAGTGGCATCCATGCTCACTATCTCGCGACGGAGAAAGCAAGCGACCGGCCACACAATAAGCGAAGTTCGAGAGACGCAACACAATCATAAACGCACCGCCTAGGTCCGTGCCTCGGGTAGCACCATTGTTTATGCATACTTCTCTTACACTTGACTTTTCATACAAGGGAGATCGGGGGCGTCACGAGCCTCGGTCCACCCAGCGCTTCACGATCGGCGGCGAAGCGACATCTCAGCGGAGGCAACATCCTCGGCAATAGCATCCCCGAAAGGCGAGGCGTCGGGCCCGTCCGCGCATCCTCGGAGGCGGCATCCAGCATCTCCGTGTCCGCCTCATAGCTTGACTCTATGGGGAATACGGAGGGCACACCTCATCTTCAAAGAGAGAGGCGGCCGTGTTGCGGCACCATCCACCGGAAGTCGTACAACTCCTTGGTCTGGCGGCATCGCCACGGCCTTCGGGCGAGGTCAGCCGCGTCCCCCGTTGGCCGGAGCCAAGGAAGAAGCCACCGCGACATTGTTCGGCCACTCGGGTGCCACGAGAAATGCGAACGTAACAACGCCATACACGTCCATACGCCCGGTCCGAAAGCGCTCGGGCTGCGAACCGAGGGAAGCCGCCCACGGCGCTCAAGCGGCTGCGAGCCGAGGGCCCAACCTCAGGTTGTCCGCCCGGCGGCGGATAAAGTCGACGGGGCCTCTTCCGGCTCCGGTATGACTTCGCTCTGCTCCGGCCTGGCGCAAGCGTAGCCCGCGGTCTCCACGGCCTCGGTCGGACCTTCTCGCTTACGGTGCCCGAGGGCACCAAAGCGGCGTCAACAAGATGAAAGGGATCAAAGACGATTAGAACTTACCGAGGGAGAGGGCGTACCTTGGCGCCTTCCACCGCCGGCCCGGCATCCGCGTTGTGCTCCTCCATGGCGACTTGTGGGTCGGTCCTTCTCCTTCGAGGGTTTCCCCTCGGACACCGGCTCCCGATGCGGGTATTCAGGGGCGTCGCACATGTCCGCTTTGCTTCCTCGCCTCTTCGGGGGATCGGTCCTTTCGTCATTGGCCTCCCCCGGGGCACGGAGGGGATTGCCGAGCATCCTCAAAATCTTGGCTCATCGGGCCATCTCGGCCGCCATCTTGTCGGCCTCGGACTGGCCTTGGCCGAGCTCTGCCGCCAAAAGCCTGTCGGCGAGACTCCCTCTCCTCGGCAAAGGGCGGTGGCGGGGACGTCTCGCTGCAGGCCTGGATTAGCTTCACCGTGCCCAAGGGCGTTCCAATTCGAACGTTCCGGCGAAGGAGCTCGGACTTCTCCGGGCGGTGCACGGAGACTCGCAAGACACCCACGGATTCTGGCGCATACACAAAGAGGCGGTGAAGCGAGGAATAGCAGCCAAGACACTCACCGCGTCGGCCTCCACGAGCGCTGGTCAATCGTCGCCAATCTTCGCAAGGCCGTCGCGCCCAGCGGCGGATCTGCTCATGAGTTTTCACGCCGGGACCTCGGGACAATCGTCGATCACCACGGCGCGGACCCGGGGGCACGTCACCCAAGGTCAAGGGGAGGACCACCCGGGTTGGCTCGTGGGGGAGTATCGCCTCCACCGGCAACTCCCGCAGGCGGGAACCCGGACCAATAAAAAGTCCAGGGGTCGCCTTCGCTAACCCGGGCACAGTCCTCACCATCGGCGGGGCGATGCCTCGCCAAGGGCGCGTCGACCGGGCGCATGAAGCAACGGGAAGTCGGGGATTGTATCCCTCATGAACCCCGGATCAGCAGAGCCGGCGCATGCGGGGCCTCGTCTCGCCGCCTCGAAGAGCTCCTCCGAGAAAACTCGGACGAAGGAGCTTGGCTCCTCGGGAGGGGCGGCCTCGTCGTGAGTCCCCGGCGCCGATGAAAGGCGGCGACCACGGCGGCTGGCGTTCACACCCCCCATCTCGGGGCCGCGGGATCCCTCGCCCTCGGGCCCTCCAACCGAGGATGATCCGCCGAGGGGGACCCCGAACTCACTTATCCGACGCCGCTTGAGAACGGCGCCGGTGTCGCGGAAGCGCGTTCCGTCATTGCGGAGGTAGAACCACCGGCCCCGCCACCCCTTGTTGGAGGAGGTGAGCTTGGAAAGGATGTACCCATCAGCGTTCGGTTCGGCCTCGCCGCTCGATCGGACTTGGAGCGCGCAACCACCAGCGCGCCGCGCCCTCCCGCGCACCCTTCGCCACCGGCGGTGGTAAGGTCCGCCTTAAAAACCACAACCAAAGGTCCCAATGCGCTCGATCCCGGGGAATCCCTCACGAGGGTGGCGAAGATGGCGGCCCGGGAGACCGAGTTCGAGGGCGAATGGTGAAGTTCAATGTCGTAGTAATGAAGGATGGCGCGCGGATAAACCGGCCCGCCTGGCATCCGAACCCACGCCGGTGAAGATCGTCGAGGCTCACCGCGTAGCCATCGGGAGGTTAGGCTCCTCCTCGGTCCAATCGGGCTATCCACTCCGGCCGCTCGGTATTGGTGCGGGGCGAAGAAGCCCTTCCTCGACAAGGCGCGAAGCTTCTCCTCCGTCGCCGGCGTTTCGGCCATGGCACCGGCGTCGAGCACCTCCCCTCGCGTTATCGCCACCGCCCGGCTGCGCCATGGGGAGCGGATGAGCGGGGAACGGCCACCGCCGGGCAACACCCCGCTTCGCGAGCACAAGGCAAGTGGATCTCACCCACAATCTCTCCTTATCCTCCTTTCTATTTCCTAATTCTTTGCAAATGGCCAGAAGGCAAGGAGCGATAGCAAAGAACAAAGGAGACAAGCGCGCCCGCCGCCGCGAACCCCAAAATTATAGGGAGGGGAAGGCAAACCGCCGGCTGGGCAAATCAACCGACGCTGGAATGGGCGGCCCGCGATGGAGCAGGAAACCGCTCATCCAACGCTCGGCCCGCTAACAAGACCCGTCAATCAAGAGCATTAATGCACCCGGCGGCGCTCTCGACACGCCTCGACAAGAGCCACGCAGCCCACGCCCCATCGATCGGAACGGCACGCCGCCTCGCGCGGCAAGGAGAGACGCCCTCGTCTTCCATTTAGGGTAAAAACCGTCCGCCGCGTCCATATCCGGCCAGGCGCCCGACCTAAGGGGCAAAAGTCAGTCCGATGCGGTTCCTACTTAGGCGGGAAACAAACGAGCCTCGGCTGACACACGTCAACGTGCACCTTACGTTCGAGGAGGTTGCCAGCCGGGCCCCACGGGTGTCTCGATCGCCTCGGGATAACCCGAGCCGAGGGACGGGATGGAAATGCACAACCGGCTATACCCGGCCCTCAGGGCGGATTTCTGAGCGTGTTTAAGACCCGGGTCTTTGTTTATAGAGATGTCCCATCCGGGGAGGCCTCTGAGGGCCCTCGAGGGTTGACTGTCAAACCGGGATACGCAAAGCGGTCCGTAGGTTCTCATGGGGTGAATCCTAGATCACCACGGCCGACCCTTGCTCCGGCGAGGGCACGGGCACCCGCTTAAACTGACCCGCTACAACGCTCACGGAGCGTGTCACATTAAACTTCTGAGGGCATTGTGGCACGTCTCCCCTCCTCCTCCCTTCCGGGAGGCGACGAGAGGCGTATACTCAAAGTCGAGGAAGCACAGGATGACCTTGCGCACATAAGCGCGGGCCTCGGGCCGCCCACGCAAAACAAGCAGACTCCGCACAAACAAAGCGCAATATAGAGCTGTTTTCGGCCTTGCCGGCGTGTGAGGTTTAAAGACCTCGAAGGAATCCGCCATTCCTCCGAGGCCTCGGGGAACTACACCCGCGGGTGCGCTGTAGCAGCACCCATTATAGGCGAACCACGCGAGAAGAAACACCCAAGGCGGCGGGCGGCGGACAACCCCCAGGCGAGTCCCACTCGCTCGGGGGCTGCGCCGGGGACCTAAAAATCGGGCCCCGAGACATTCTCCCACAACGAGAATTTCTTAGGCCCATTAGGCCCGGTAAAACCCACCTACCACCATCCCGCTTCAAAAGGACGGCCCAACGGGCACGGACCAGGCCAAGGAGCCACGGCGCATACATGAAGAGCGGAGCCGGCCCCACGAGCGCCCTTAGGAGTCACCACGACGAAAGAGCTCACTACGCTCGAGAAGGACAAGGTCGGGGACCTTTACAAGACGGAGAACCCGAACGCTTCGTCATCACCCGGCCGACCCGGGGCTCGGACTCTACCCAAATCTCCGTCCGCCCGAGGGTGACCTAGCTCACCACCCACCGGGCGCATGGACTCCGCCTCGCCCGAGGGTGGCCTAGCTCACCACCCTCGGGCGAAAAATCCGCCTCGCCGGGGAGACCCAGCTCTCTATCCTCGGGCAGGTGGCCAACCACTCACCCGTGGTCGACCCTCGGGCATGGGAGGTTCCGTGAGGAAGAGAAACAAATTTTTTAATGCGATTGCGCGACGCAGCGCGCCAGGCCATCGATTCCTTGATCAAATCGGCTCGCCAAATCGCTCCCCAATCCGGTGATGGGACACAAAATTGAAGCGGTGACGTATACGCCGCCCAACACGGGAAACGAGGACAACACCGTTCATTCCCGAAACACCGCCAAGACGCCCACGACGGGCGGACCACCGGGCTCATGACACGCCCGCGACCGGCGTTCTGTGGACCGCCCTTGCCATGCGGATTGTGAGGGCGCCTCACGGATCCTCGAGGGTACCGCACGGGGAACGGCGACGTCCGCCATCGGATCGGGGCAGCGTGTCTTCATCAAACAACGCCCAAGCCAACCAACCCTCGGCGCGCAAGATGCAACAAGTGTAGCCTCGGGAATTAGCCACCTAGGCATCCACATATGTAAACATTATCTCCCTCTTCCTACTATAAAAGGGGGAGTAATGCCCCATTAGCGGGGATCCGGACCCGAACGAAACCGAAGGGACAACCACCACCACCAACACTACCACGATCATGGGGCTTGAGACCGGCTTCTCTCCCTCACGCCGCTTGTAACCCCTACTACGAGCTCTCCTTTTGGTAGCGAGGTAACACGAAAGCAGGACACCACCATTTGGGCGTAGGGCCCCGTTGGCTGACGAGCGGGGATAAACCCGCCGTGTCCGTCGTGTCCATCTTGCGCGACGCCATTTGGGGGGAGGAGGCACACGGCCTAGAAATTCTTTATTGCCGGCACCCGAGGCGCCTCTGTGCTCTCGGAAAACGCCGGCCGTGCGGCTAACTTAGGGTACCGTGCTGCGCGCCCACCCTCCTATTTATATACCGCAAAGGTGATGGGGGTCTTCCAACCATTAGTGGGTTGGGCTTTCCCGATCGGGGGCGGATCGAGGTTTGTTTCGGTCCGTTGGGCCCAAAACAAGAGAGATCAAATTCTAACAAAACCTACTACTTGCTCTAGATGAACTGTCTCATCCCGCTAATCTTTGTGCCCGCTGTGAGAAGTGCTGGACAGTGTCATTGCTGCCTCCAGTGATCCGTGGTGGCAACATCGTTTGTCTTTGTTTGATTTGATGACCGCCTAATGCCTTTTTTCTTTTACCATCACCCAGAATGCTCTTGTGAGGGTACAGTACATCACAAGAAGAACTGCGTGCCAGGCCTGCACTGCACGTCTGCACCGGCCAGCATCAAGACTGCTCGGAATTGATATCCGCTGAGGCGCTGCCAACCCTACACCTGCGTCGTGCAGTTTCCGGCCGACCGACCCTCTATTGCCTTGCCAAGCCCTGCCGTACCATAAATCATGTCCGTAGTAAAAATAGCGTGCGCGTAGGAGTATACATATACTAGGCTAGCTGCTCTTGCAGTACTGACAAGGTAACGGCCACTGGACCTGTAATAATTCTGTAGTAGTATCACGCCCGTCGTACTCGTACGCCGTGATTCCAATCAATGGCGATGAATTCCTATCACAGACTGTATGCCTCGAGGCCCTCCGTACACAAAAGGAGGAGTAGCTACGAGTTTATAAGTTTGACTAATTTTAAATAAACGATATTTATATTTATATCGACAAATCGGTAACAATATTTATTTTGTATCATAAATCATAAATGTTAATATTTTTGTATAAATTTGGTTAAACTTTTAAAATGTTAGGTTTTAGGAAAAAATGAGAATTGTATTTTTTTTCTAGACTGAGAGAGTAGGTGGCTAAACAATCTACCTCTCTACATAATGACAGTCTCTACCCAAATACTATGTGATGGTTTTTATACACCAAGTCTTATAGAAATTACAAGAAAAAACACGTTTTCAAATACTTTTTTAAAAAATAAATTCATCTAATCGCATATCTTGTCTCTCCTATTATGAATGTATCATATCACTTCGTATCGTAGCTTTTGTAGATACAGTTACAGTATTTTTTTTTTTTTTTGCTCTACCTTAATTTCAATGCCACATTATCATTTTGTTTAGTTGATATACTAATTAATGCATATAAAAATCACTCTAGTCCCTACTTTGGGACTTTAATTTCTAGGGTTCTTTGGTATAAGAATTAAAGTTTAATTCTTCACTATACAAAAATATTGGAACGTGTGAATTAATAGTTAGACTAATTATAACTAATTTGTATTTTACAATCTCAACCAAAGTTAGGTCACTCCTCTCTCTGGTTAGTCCAATTTATATGGTGTTTTGTGTACGTCAAGCGTCAAACATATTATCTTTGACTATTAATTTGGTTAATAATTTTTAACTATTGTAATA
Source organism: Hyparrhenia diplandra (assembly GCA_015847255.1). Taxonomy (NCBI): domain Eukaryota; kingdom Viridiplantae; phylum Streptophyta; class Magnoliopsida; order Poales; family Poaceae; genus Hyparrhenia; species Hyparrhenia diplandra. Next base: position 23,811 of record JADLZK010005802.1, read on the forward strand.
CAAACTTGATACTATTAAATTTGTGATCAAATATACTATTAATAATTATAAATAATATAATATGAAATGAATGATCAAAATAATTTTGAGGAGCATGCCACGTATCAAATTATGTCTTATAAACTAGATCAGTAATTCACAGAAAGAAACATATGTGCAATAGAGAGGCTGAGAGTATTGCGGGAAGTAAAAAAGTTAATTAAAAATATTTTCTTATTAATATTAGTTATTAGGTACAGAATTTAAAGAAAGATGCATTCCCCGTTAGCCTATGCTTGTAGGGCCATCAGTTTCTTCTTCTTGTTTTTGAGTACTCCCCATCAGATTATTAATATTTATTTAATGTGATGGGATAGCGGTGTAGCGCCATCAGAGACAGGGTAGAGAAGAGCTGGAAATGGACCGCTCTAGGCTTTTTGTTCTTCACTTGATGGGCCAAAAATGCCTGCTCATCGGCAGCTGCCAGGCAAAACATCTTCTTTGGAAGGACCGATTGCCCTTACCACTCAAGATTTGGTCTCCCAGAGTCCACTCCCAGGATTTGGATGTTAAATGGGCCTCTATATCTTTGAGCCCGTTTATGGGTCACGGCCTCACGGGTAGTCTGGCTGTTTTTCTAACGGCCCAGTATTGCAGGCCCATATACGTCTCATGTCTCAGTAGCCCACTTGAAGTCGAGAACTCAGGGTTAGAGTGCAGTTGAACGAGTGCTTCGTTAGCACCACCTCGGGAGCCGAAGTTGGTGCGCTACAAGCTCCCGCTATAAAACGAGTGCCCCGTGCACCCTTGATCCATACTTACCTGGACGGCGTCGATGGACGATCAACAAGGCCTGTGGCCTAGGTCAGTTGGCTCGCGTTGCACTTGGTGGGTGTGCATCTCCTAAGAGCAGCTCCAGTGTGCTGCGCAATCGAACCGAGAGGAGAGAGAAGTAGTGGTATGGTTCGCTTTTAACATTGGAGCTACCGAACCGAGTCGCGGCCGATTTTTCAGAGCGACTCTTCGTTTTTTTCAGAGCGACTCTTCGTTTCGGTTCGCACCGTGGGAATAAACAATGCAAACAAATACGCATGCAGCAGGTATCAAACAGGGAAAGCAAGGCGGCCACACGCTATCTAAGTGCTGCACGAATTATTTATACTACCGTATGGGACCCCCCAATCCAACTCCACACGCTATCTAAGTGCTGCACGAATTATTTATACTACCGTATGGGACCCCCCAATCCAACTCCACACTGGAGCACCGAACCATAACAAAACTAACAAAACATCGATCGTTGCAGGGCCCACACGTTGCTGTAAATCGAACTTCACACTGGAGCTGCCCTAAGTAGGAGAGTACTTGTTTGTACAGCACCATGCACTATTTTCATCATGCAACAAACACCAGAATGCTAGCTAGATTTCCCATTCCCCTTCACGTGTGCAGTTCTGCAATCTGCAGGCAGCAGATATAGTGAATGCGTGTGCACGTGTGCAGTTGCAGCAGACATATACATGCGTGTGTCCTCTCTGGTGGTATCTGCAGCCAGTAGCTCCACCAGCTGAGGACGGGCCGATCCGATCGCCGCCGCGGTCGGTCCTGCACGGCCGGCGAAAAGATAAGACGCCGACCGGGATCGGAGGCAAACAGGAGGCAGGGTGACGCTGGAGCTCAGGACCGGGCAGAGGGCTTTAGCTTGTGCAGGGCCGGGTGACGCACGCCGAGCGCGTGATCGAGAGCCAGAGCCCAGAGCGAGGCGGCCGATCGAGAGGAAGCTCCATCACCTCACAAGGCTGCTAGCTAGCTGCTTCCTCTCTGTAAGCATGCATGCTCTTGCACTTTTTTTGTTTGTTTTGTTTTTGATTGAGGTTAAAAAACAATAAACTAACTCCCACAGTTGCAACATGCTTATATAGTAGGTAAATTAATCTAATTGTGTGTATGTGCCTTTGACCGATAAAAATCGTTACCACTCACGCGGTTGTTAGCCGGGCGAGGAGGCAAAGCAGTTTGTCTCTGTGAGTCCCTGCCTGTGGGTGTGGAAAAAGTGTTTTTGTTGGACTGAAAAAACAATCTCAGTCAAGACTGGAGGAATCGTTTCTGCAGGTTGGTGGCCATGGCAAACGCCCGGCCGAGTCTGCTTACCTTCCCAGGAAGGCAGGGCCAAGCTTCTGTTTGTGCTTGGCTACATGGCTTTTGTTTGTTCTAGCTCGTGTTTATGAGGGAAACAGTTCTGAGACAAACTGACAGAGGGAGTACATGGCTAGGTATGTAAGCACTGCTTGTGCTGCTGCAAACTCCTGCACCTCTACTGTATGTATCAGTGCAGCCAAGAGACCAAACCTACCAGCTCATTTGTACGTACTGTATACTGTATATATACGGTCTACAAATCAATCAATATTCTAATTCTAATGGAGACTGACATGCAAGTTGGTTCCCTGCTCCGGCAGCCGTGCGGGTGCCTTCGCCTGCCCGAATTCATTCATTCTTGAAACAAGCTGATCTCCGTATGCTACAAAGTAGCAGTATTTGTTTGTTCCAACATAAATAAAATTTTGACACTACGTACGTACGTACGTACTGCTTCTTCCCTGTTTTTTCCACCACACTTTTTCATTTTTCCTTTCTTATTTGTGCACATTTTCTTTGAACACCATTCTAAATATTTGCTAGTGTGTACAACATCTCTCAACTGAACCCTTAAGTTTCAAATCATCAACTGAATACTACATCTTGTACATTACTAATCGTCAACTGAAGTTGTTTCATACCAGACATCTCATCAGTAGGTTTAATCATCAGTAGAGTTGAGCACTTTGGGGATGATGGGAGGACACGATTTATTATAATTATTATATTAAGAAAAAGCAGGCAGGAGGAACTGGACTGGAATGGAATGGAATGCATGGCCGTGGAAAGGTGATGGCTTGTTCGGTTGCACACTGTCTCTCTGGACTGGACTGGAATGGAATCAAAAGCGCAATGCCTTTTGATTTGGTTGAGGATGGATTTCGTCAAGCAAAAGCTAGCTTCCCACGAAAACTTTACTATCATTTCACGCCTTTTTATTATTTTATTTTAATTAATTCCGTGCACAGTTTAATTAGGATTAAGAATGCTATAAATAAATATATAGTTACTGATGCTCCTTTTCCATTTTCGAGATTACCACCACGTGATGGAAGCTGTAAGTGTGCAGAGCAGAATCTCAGCATCAGTAATTTCGAAAAGCACGAACGACGACGACAGTGACATGCTTGTAAATAAATAAATATAATTTGGCTGCCGCGGAGGGGAGCAGAGTTTGGGGGCCAGAGAGGGAGGGGGAGGGAGAAAAGTTTGGGGCCAAGCTTCCGGATCCAAAGGTAATAAACGCAGTCGCAGTGCAGCCAACCGGGAAAACAAGCACAAGCATTGTAGTTGTTGCAACACAACAAGGCTATGTAACACACACACAAGAGTACGTGCTGTGGTGAAAGGGTCTCTAGCTGGTGGTTAGAGCGCTGAATAGCACCCAAGCAAACTTAAGGTTTGACTCCCGTGGGAACGAATTTAAAACAGGTTTGTATTATTAAAAACTTAAAAAAAAATAGGTTAGGGTTTTTCCCTCGACTGAGTCAAAAAAAAAAAAAAAAAAAAGTACGTGCTGTGCTGAAATCCCAAACCACCACTGCACCGCACCATGGCGGCGATGGCCATGCTGCTGTGTCTCTTCTTGGTCGTCCCCGCTGCTGCTGTCCACCGCCGTCCTGCCGCCCACCGCCGGCCATCGCTGCTGCTGCTCGTCCACGCTGCCGCCATCGCTGCTGCTCGTCCACCGCCGGCATCAGCTTGGGTTTGTGCAGGGACAGGTAATTACGTGCTAGTACTATACTACAGTGAAGTGATTTCCCATGGCCATTGTACTAGTGTAGACTGATCAGTACTCCCTACGTCCCATGGACTTCGTCGTTTTGACTTTTGAACTTCATCTTTGACCATCCGTCTTATTCAAAATATTTATGCAAATCATAAAATAAATTAATCAATATTTAAGTATCTTCATTGATAAAATAAGCCGTAAAAAATAAATTTTATTTGTGCAAAAAATTGAATAAGACGAAGATCGAAGAAGATGGCACGGAATCCGGGGTGACAAACTCGAGTGGGATGGAGGGAGTACGTACGAGAGAGACTATTGATTGGTGATTCTGTTTTGTCTGCTTCCTAGATTGATCGATCCCCGTGCTCTTTTTTTCTGATCTTCATCTAATCTCCAACCAATCAAATCAAAATCAGGGGTTGAGCCCGTTAGCCTGACGCAGCCCTTCTGTGGAGGAAAGGCGGGCGAGCCCAGCTGTTGCGACGGCAGCAACGACACCACCATCCGTGAGGTCTTCGTCGTCACCACGTCTTCTTGGGGCGTCCCGACGCCGACGCTGCTTCTTTGCCGTCCGACACCGGGGACGCCGACGGCGCTGCTCTTTGCCTTTGCCGTCCCGACACCCACGGCGCCGACGGCCGCTTACGTGTGCGGCGGCCCAGGTCAAGCACAGGTTTTTTGCGCGGTAAGTCACTCTCTCTCCTCACTTCCTTTTTGGCTTCTCTTGGTTTTGCACGGCCGAGCAAGAGTTCCCTTCCTTCCTTTGCTCGCGAGGGAGCAAGAGTTCCTTCCTTTTTCTCCGGCGAGGCGAGAACCATCTGTTCATGCCCTGCTGCCCGCTCGCCTCGCCCGGCGGACCCGAAGAGCACGCCGTCACTCGCCATGCGTCTTCTCTTTTCGCTTCATTTGGTGATGTCTTTGCTCTCTAGGTGCTCGCTGAATTACCTCAGTTAAAAAGGTGTGCCCAGTCCAGATTGCCTTTGCGAGTAAATCATACCCAAACATGTAAGAGAGCATCTCCAAACCACGGACCCAAAATCAGGCCCCTATATTTTCATTTGGGAGGTGGCCTGTAAAAATTTGAGGACTGAAATCAAAGCCCAACTCCAGCGGAATCAAGCCCCCAACTCGTCATCCCGAACGCAACCTCCGTTCCACGCGCCGTCGCTGCGTGCCTGCCCATGGCGTCCGCGGTCGCGCTTGCCCCGGCGTCCGTGCTGCCTGCCACGGTCGCTCCCTGCCCCAGCCAGGGTGGGAGGTGGGGTGCGGGTCGCCGGCCGGCCGTGGGCCTCGATGCTAGGACTGTAGGCATTTTCACTTTCTCTAAACGATGGTTCGCTTGTGAACTTAGTTTCAGTTTCTCTCAACCAAGCATATGTCAACCTGACAATGGGCTAGCATCCAAACCAAACCCACACCGATCCAGACGTGGATGCGTAGATTAATTAGCTCACCCCAATCCAAACCGTCATTACAGAAACCAACCCAACCCCAGCCATTGTTGTGCTCGTCTGCACGGGGACGCGACGCCGAGCGGCCGCGCGAGGAAGTGGCGCCGGGCGGCCAGCTTGCTAGCCTGCGAGAAAAAGGCCACCCATTGCTGAACCGGTTCACTGCAGCCCTATACCAAACCAGTCCACTAATCTCTTTAGCCCATTTTCACCCAAACCTTGTTGGCCCAAATGGAAAACCAAACCACCAAACCCGGTTTGAACCCAAACCATTCCCAGGTTGAAGCATATGTGAAAAGAAATGAATCTCTGAACCAAGCATATGTGAAAATAAAAGAATCTTGAATCTAGTTGAAATCCAGTTCAGCTATCTGTACAGATGCCACACATGCCCAAATGTGTTTTATTTGGAGAGTACCAAAAAAAAAAAAAAAAACCTCCAACTTAACTGTAAGCTGCTGCTGTTGCACTGATCAGGGACCAGACTGGCATTGAAACTGCTAAAATCATCTGATTCTTAATCAGGTGTACAAGTGCAGCTCTTCATCTTGATGCAATTAAAATTCAGAAAATCTCAGAGAATGCTATCTTGACTGTTCTTTTCTCCCTCTGTACTACAGGTGTACAGTAGCAGTAGTAGTAGATGTTGATGAATAGTCTTGTGAGGGTCGGAGCATGGGGATCGAAGAGGAAGAGGAGAATCGACGAAGAACAGCAAGTAGATGAGTTCGGATGTAAGATTAGTAAAGCGAGTGTCTGATTTCAAATGAACGATGGCGAGCCCCGTGCACACAGTGGGGACTAAATATTACAGAGGCAGCGCCTCGGTCTCGCGCGTGCAAGCGCTCAGTTGGCCCAGTCATTTCCCAGAAACTTTTGATTGGTCTTGACGGGCCTTGTGGACTTGGGCCCCTCCGCAGGCTGGGCTTCCTCCTTGTCTTCCATGTGACCAGAGCTGCTAACAAGTCTATGTCCATCATACATAGTGCTACTCACTTAACGACAGTGCTAAATTACAGAAGAATAAGCAGCAACAGCAGCAGCTGAGACCTGATGAGAGCTTGCCAGCTTCTTCACTGTACTCCACTAACACTAGACCACTACCCATAGAAGCTCCTTTCCTTAGGTGCACTATGGCAGCCCTGTGAAAGGTGCCAACAACCTATACTTGCGGACACGGACCTCCTACCTGTGAAAGGCGATCTACATAGAAGATAGATCACTCTTTATTCGTTCACAGATTCTCTATGCAGTTCAACACTATGCATACTGGACCGGCCCTTGCATGCTCGGCCAGCCCCTGAGGCTAGGCAGAGTAACAAGGATATACAGAGCTGTTGACACTCAAATTTACCAAGTTAAATTATTTAATTGGTTATAAACACACTAGTTTGATTAATCAGAGTGCTGACCGATTATTTGAGCTAGTTGATGATCTGTAAAATTGCTTAAAATATTCTCCAAGTGCTGAAGAAGGTGAGCACGTCAGTTATGCACAATGGAGCCCAGGTGCCATACAATGATCACATATAAGTACAGAAGCAATACTCCTACCGACCTGGTTGTTCACGTTGAGGAGCAAAAACTTAAGCCGGATACTTTCAAGGAAATAGAGAATAGCTGGAACATTTAAACAAGTTTGATTCTTTTATCGGATCATAAAAACCTACTTTTCGAAGATCTCTTCCTTCTCTTCGAGATCGAACATCAATTGCAACGATTCGATAGATAGCTTATTAGGATAGATGTAGATAAACAACCCCCTAGAAACGTATAGGAGGTTTTCTCCTCATACGGCTCGAGAAAATGATTTGAATTTCCGTCTATAATGCAAATAGATAGAAATTCGATTATGACTTGCATTAATTTTCTTAAAGAAAAGAAAAACAAATTTCATTTATACTCATGACCCAAGTTGGCTAATTTTAACTGACAAACTTCAAAAAAAAAAACCTTCGAAATTTTTTGAGTCGTCTCTAAACTCTTTTCTTTATCTCATCTCGAACAAATTGACTGTTTCATGCACCCTTTACCTGATATACCCTAAGCCGTACATCCTACGGTTCTGTACAGGCCAATCGCACAAGGAGTCCAAGCGTGGTACGTTCGTTATCCTCAAGCAAGAAAAAAAAGCAAATTATTTGGTTGATGAAGTCAGATATGGCAACTCTGAAGCGTTCATGAGGAAACTATGGCCACACACGTTTATTGCTTTGGCTTTATCGGCGACAGCACAAGGAAACGTTATTACGACTGTAATTCTGACTATATTCTTGTGCTTCCAAGGAAGGAAAGACCAGCCGTCTTTATATAAAAGGGGACGGCATCCTTATGTTTTCCGGTGCGTCCTCAGACGACGTTTGTGGGTTTATCGGATGAAGAACGACCATCTGATTGGCTTCGTCGTTGCGATCTCCCTCTGCTGCGTGCTAAGGACACGTGCGGCCTTTGAACGACGTAGCTCCTCCTACCGGTGCGGCGTGACCTTTCTCAAATTCCAGCCACCGAACTTGGAGCGGAAGGTGTCAAGCACGCATCCATGTCGGGTCCATGCCCTGCACCTCCCGAGTCGTCCCGACCTCCGTCCTTGCTATCGATCCCCACGATGCGTATCATGTCCTGGACCCGTAGGTGACTCAATGCCAACTACTTTTTCATGCCACGGAGTCATGCATCAAAAGGGACGGACGGACGGCTGCCTTTGCCCAGCAGCCGGATAGCTCCAAATTGCCAGCCTTGCTTTGCTTGCCGCTCTTCTTCTTCTCCACCGTCTGTCTCCGTGTTGCTGCTGAAGAGGGAGGGGAAGCAGTGATTGCGATTCGGAAGGAAGGAAAGCCCGTGCTGCCTGCTGCGGCGGACAGTGTGGGACATGGCCGCAACAGCTGGCGACTAGTGGCCTGCCCCTTGGTCGCCGTTCAAAGCCATATACAACATGATCCCCTATCAAAGCCATATAACTTGGCTGCATTAGCGCTAAAGAGTAAAGACAACAAAAAGGCACGCCAAGATGCTTCAAGATCTCCAGGAAGGCCCGAACAAACCGTAGGTTCGGCGTGTAAAGCCAACAACAAGAGCAATGGGCGCTGTTGAACACCTGGATCATCATGAACAGCAACAGCTCGGCAGAGACCTAAATGGTAGTATGGTCCAACGGGAACGGGGAACAGGAAGAGATCAACGCATATGCAACCACTCCTGAGTCCAGACAGGCAGACAGCAGCGCAGATGCAGCGCAGATGCACAAGCCGGCGGCAGTCCAGTTCGGAGTTCAGACGCTAGAATTTTCAACCCACAGGAAACAGGAATCCACTTCGAAGAACACTCAGGTACATAATATATAAAGAAAGTAGGGCACTAGAGCTTTTGTTAGACAGAAGCATAGGCTTGATTAACGCTTGAGTGTGCAAGGTGACCTTAATGTCTGTACATCATATATCTCCCCTCGCACTTCCCAGAAAAACGGTGAAACGAGACCAATAAATCCTGGGCAAAACCACATTATCTACAACTGAAACCATCCTGACAGGGCAAAACATCCAGGGAACCTTCTCCTATATTTCATCACTCTACTTTGAGCTATATTATATATTATATATTGCAGTTTCCCTATATAAATAAACTACTGAATCACCCAGAAAAAAAAGAGGCAGCAAATGGTCTCTTGGTAATTCTGATGATGGGGAAGAGCTTCTACCGCACTGACCCAGCTCGGTGGCACACCACATCAAGAGCTTCAACCACTGTCCCTGAGAAACCAGCTATGGCTTGGAATATTCCTGGCAGGCCCGTCTGTATGTTGTTCAGCGTCATTGATCTTGTTACCTCGACGGCCTTAGCGTGCCTTGTCATCTCGTCCTCCACCTTCCGACGGCACTGGGCAATCTCAGTTTTCTTCTCTGCAAGGGGATCACGAGAATCGTACGCGTGGCTTTCAATGCCATCGCGCCCACTGCCAGGAAGGCCAAGGCCAACCATCGAGTAGGATTGGTAGTACTTCTTCTCAATGGACCTGAGTGAGTTGGTTTTCTTTTCTAGCTCCTTTGAAAATGTCTCTGCCCTCTTCTTGATCTTCATTTCCTCTGCCTGCTTAGTGTAAATGACATGAACAACATTCACAAAGCTCTTGATAGCCTCTGAAGCAACAGCATCTGGAAGGCGGTCCAGTGCTTGCTTCCACTCGTCACAGAAGCTGGTGAGTTCACGAGAGATCATTGAGGCATGGGCTTCCTGCGGCACACTGCTATCCACTTGGCAGAGTGTGAGCTTCAGCCAGCCATACAGAGAGCGGATGTAGTCACGCTGGTACTTGATGAGGCGATTGAAGTTCGAGTGCCATGCCGCAACAGCAGCCTCAAGATCACGAGTTGCAAGCCTGTGAAGGTCAGATGTTGACTCAGCCATGGAGTTATCCACCAGACCGCGGACTTGCTGAACTATCTCATTTTGTATCTCATGGAAATGGTTCATTGACCTCCACATACCCAATAGCCTGCATGTTAATTGTTCAGAAACAGTTAAGTACTTGAGAGCAGGACCACATGATCAATTAGGAATGTAGGAATGGACATAAGACTTACGCAAAACAAAGCTGAACAAGCTGTGGTGCAAGCTCATTGTCACGGACTCTAACAATAGCAGAGGATGTAGTTGTGGCAGCCTGTGAGGTAACAACAATCAGTGATTGCAGCTTGTTTATGGAGGCCTTGGTCTTGTCCAGCTTTGCACTATCCCTCCCTCTATATTCCAGGCTCTGCAGAGTAGAAAGCTTTTTTTCTCATGCTCAATCTTCACACTCTCTCTTGCCTGCAGTAATTAAAATTGTTCTATATGTCAGATACTGGCTCAAGAAACGGCTTAATGAACATAAGGACTTTGACTGTAGCAGTCATGACATTACTTTGGGATTTATCCATCCAAAATAGTGGAATGTAATGCAAAAATCTTTAATTAAAGCTGCAGAAGGTATACCATAAATTTGTTAAAGTAAAAAGACAAAGATACGCTAAAATCTAATTTTGGCATCACAAGGATATATTATGTCTCAAAAAAGACAATTTCTTGAGCATCTGTACCTTCATAGATAAAATTTTGAAAGCCAAGAGTATTGTAGAAACAAAATAGAGCAAAACAAAGGAAGAGAATATGAAGGTGGTGGTTAAGGAATCAATTGCAATGTATCGTGCTTGCTGCCTTTCCTGAAAGTAGTTAAAAATATTGTACAAAAGACTCTGGCGGTTCCAAAGTCAGAAAATGCACCTCTCTAAAGACACTTTATGCAACAGCATCAGATTCTCTTGTCACATTTTCTGAATAAAATGTTCAGATATGGAAGAGGTTCACTCAATCCAATAGTTACATTTCTAGTTATCCTTTTCGTAAGGTTCATTTGTAGCACAGCCCTAATAAAATGATGGAGATATCTCTTAGCAAAAGGATTAAAACTAGCTTCAGCCATGCCCTTGGTCTTTGATGGATTATAGCCCAACAATACACTGTATACGCATTGTTTCCATGCACAATAAAGGTAGATGTAGAATGTGATGGCTGAGCTCACATTGCTCCAGATAATGAAGTTGGATCATTATCAAGAGGAGCCAAGCTGAATAGTCCCAAGATGTTTCACTGACAAAGTAATGATGTTGACAACCGACAGTTTTCATAGCAAACAACATCTCAATTTGTGTGCTGTTCCAGTAGTGAAATGCAGAATATGAGAATTACCTTGACCTCCTCGTAGAGCTTCTTCTCCCAAGCCAAAAGCCGCTCTAGAGTGGATCCATGGCTCTTCCCTTCAGTTGATTCCATCTCCAGTGCATTAGTGTCCAACTTGTATCGTACAGCCAATGGCGGTTTTGATGTCAGGTCGACGACAATGCTGATAGCACGCTGTTGGAGTGGTACACCGTCTCTGCAAAAAAGAAATCAAAGTAAGCAAAACAGCTACAAATCATTGAATATTCAGTGAAACCATAAAGCAGAACAACAATCTGAATAACATTTTCATTTTTGATGAGTCATAGTTTGTGTTCTCTCATACTTTTGATCTGCCGGAAGTTGCGGTCGAGCTGTGCGCGGCTGGCCTCCAGGAGCTCGGACACATCGTTGCCGGAGTCGGCTGCCTTGACAAAGTACTCCTCAATGGCCGCCACGATTTCCGCGAGAGTGCGATGGCGCACCACCATCCGCATCTCTGTCGCCGCCGTGACCGTGGAGGAGGAGTCGCCAGCCTCCGACCTCTCATCCCTCCTCCTCAGGGGCAATGGTACGGCGGCGTACTCTGACGGTGCCGTCCCGCCGTACTCCGATCTGGCGACGAACCCGCACTCCGATCTGGCCGCGAACCCGCATTCCGATCTGTCCCCCATCTCGCCCTCGTCCTCCGATCTGGTCTCCGACGTGGTCGTGGACGCGTAGTGCTCGTCGTCCTCCCACCCGCCGCAATGCATCCCCTCTGGTTCATGGTCCACCTCACCGTCGTCGTCTTCGGCGGCCTCGTCTTCTTCCTTGAGGTTGTAGTGAGTGTGGTGGTGGAGGTAGGCACGGGCCTTCTCCTCCTCGTCGAGCTCCCGGAGGCGGCTGGCCTGCTCGACCTCGGCCTTGCGGCGGTCGAAGAACTCGGAGTCTGGCGGCGACGGCGGGTAGAAGTTCTCCCAGTCCCACGCGGACGAGGAGGACGGCGTGCCCACCGGCGGCTGCTTGCGGAATGACGACTGCGCGGGGCTGGCCACGCTGGAGTCGGACAGGATGTGGGGCACCCTGAGCCGCCGTGGGCGTGGTGCCCTCGCCGGCGCCGGCTGCGGCGCCGCCATCGCCTGCGCGTGCTGCGACTGCGGCTGGTGCGGCGGGTGCGGATGCGGGTGCTGGGGAGCGGCGTCGGAGGCGGGAGCGATGAGGACGTGGCGGTGGATGGCGCCGGTGTGGGGAGCGCGTGGGCGGCGCTTGGGGCAGGCGGCGGCGCGGCGGCGGAGAGGAGGACGGGGGCGGTGTGGTGCGAAACGGCGAGGGAGGGGTGGCCCTGCGCGAAGCGCGAGAGCGCGGCGGCGGTGACGCGGAGGGCGGCGGAGGTAGTCGGCGTGCGCGGAGGCCAGCAGCTGGGCGCGCCGCCACCGCGTCCTTCATGTGGCGGCGGCGCTCGCTTGCAGCGCCGGACCGTGTCCTCCTGGTCCACCTTGGACGCCGTGCACCCCATCCCCGCAGCAGATCGGCGAGCGAGCTCTCAAACTGCCTCGCTCGCTGCTTTGATCTCACTCCCCTTTCTCTCTCGTGTCCGCTCGCCTCACTTCTTCCCCGCCCTGCTCCAGTGAGAGAGGAGAGCGAGGAGTGTGAGTGGGAGTGAGCTGCTTCTTGTACGCTGCAGAATTTAACACATTTTTTTTTTTTTTCGGAGGAGGCGATGGCCTTTTCCCTTTCTCTCACTGCTTTCTGCTTGCCTGGGACCGGCCGGTGGTCCGACCCCGACTAGCCGTGTAGAGTGGGGGCCACAGTGACCGACTGGTTTCTTGTCTAGTGGATCATACTACAAGGTGATTAAGAATTCAAATAGCCTTGTCTAGTGGATGAGCTGCCTAGCCTTGTGCTCTTGGCAACCAAAGATAAGAGGGTCATAGCTCCATTTTTTTGTTCTCGTGAATTTCGAAGCGGGCTTATGGATAAGCTTGATTTTTCAATTACAGTTTCGGTCCTACAACCCCCAACACCAACCCCCCCCCCACACCCACACACACACACACACACACACTAAATGTTCTTATTTTATGATGGAATGAGGAGTCATTTTAGGCCATCATCCTCGGATGACTGATTTGGAAATATAATTTCCATTATCTAAAAAGGCCATCAAGTACCTAAGGCTTAATTTTCTTCCTATCAGTCATTAAATTTTTCTTGTCAAAAGGGATTATTCGTTTGAGCTATAGTTATGGTTGTGGCGCATCCTGTACTAGCCTCTGCTTTGTAGCAATAACCGTTGCGAGCATAGCGACTATTAACAAGTAGAAGCTTAACCGAGTCTAAAGTGACCATCGGGTTGTTTGGTTGGTACCGGCGTGCGCCATGCCACACATGTGGTACATCACGGAGAGCGTGGCTACTGATTTGGTTCACGTGCATGGAACCACACCACACCACACCACGTGGCTGCGCGAAAACCCGTGGCTACAGGTTTGAACCGCGCCCGCCGAGAATCACGACGCCCACAGGCTCTGCGGCTGCTACTTTTGATTTGCGAAGTTGCGTCATCTCCTTGCACAAAGAAATCATTCGCCTAACTTTTCGCTGGTTTCTTTGCCACGTGGTGGCCGCCATAGACCGACAAAGGTTAGGCGGAGCCGTAGATAGGGTTGGCTGCCAACCAAACATCCTCTTAACCCTTTACAGTTTGGTCTCATTTTCATCCCTAAACTTGTGTAGTTCACACATGAAATTATACAAGGTCTAAGGATGAAAACAATCATTCGTTAATTCTAGAATGAAAAGAACCCAATAGAAAAATTTGAGGACTGGAATGGTAATTCTGCAAGTTTGAAGACATAATTGAGTGTTGAAGGGATAAAAATGATTGTTCAGTCTCAAACACATAACATATTTTTTTAGTAAGTTAATTTGGTATAGGTGTGTAACCGAAATCCTATCAATCCTTACGAAAGGGATTATTCGTTTGAGCTATAGTTATGGTTGGCGTAGCCTTTGTCTTTGGCATCTGTTGTAGCAATAAGCATTTGCGCAGACACAACGACTATTAATAAGTAGAAGCGACCGAGTCTAAAGTGACCATCTTAGGGGCTGTTTGGTTGCAACCGGCGTGCGTCATGCCACACCTGCGGTTTGTCGGGAGAGGCGTGGCTACAGTTTGGTTCACACGCATGAAACCACTCCACACCACACCTGTGGCTGCACGGAGAGCCTGGCTACAGTTTGGTTGACGGCGCATAGAACCACGCCACAGAATGCGGCGCCCCCACGGGCTCTTTGGTACGTTACTTGGTTTTCTGGCTGCGGCGGCACTTCATCTCTCCGCACAAAGAAATCATTCGCCTAACTTTTTTGTCGCTAGGCGGTGCCATGTGGCGGCCGCCCACAGACCAACAAAGGTTGGGCGGCGCCACTGAATGGGTTGGCTGCCAACCAAACATCCTCTTAACCCTCAAACTTTACACTTTGGTCTCAATTTCATCCCTAAACTTGTGTAGTTCACACATAAAATTATACAAGGTCTAAGGATGAAAACAATCATTTTGTTAATTCTAGAACGAAAAGAACCCAATAAAAAAATTTGAGGACTGGAATGGTAATTATGCAAGTAAGTTTGAAGACATAATTGAGTGTTGAAGGGATCAAAATGATTGTTCAGTCTCAAACACATAACACTTTTTTTTTAGTAAGTTTGGTATAGGTGTGTAAACGGTAGAAAACAACCCTTCTGCTGGAAATTGAGATATGCTAACGTCAAAAGCAGTTATAATAACATGGTATTTTACTGCATAAATACGGTAACACGCTTATACATATGGTAATATTAATATTACAATCAGCATTATTGGATTGGATTTTTTATTATAAAACCTATACGTACGAGCTTAAGCCTATATAGCTTCGGCAGCTAAGTTTATAAACTCGAGCGTTTTCAAAAAGGAAAAACATACCATATATTTTGTAGTATAATTTTTAATGTAAAATGTGTTGGAAAAAATAAGCTTAGTGGATCCTTAATCGAATGGAGTCATTAAATGTCAACTTGCTCGGGATCTTGAGTTCTAGGGGTTCATCAAAATACAGAAGCAAAAAACGAATAGAAAATTGACATAATGCAGAAGGGAGGCGGGGTTGCAGAAATCGATCAACGATCGACCATAGATTGGTTCAGGGAGGATCCAATCCGGTGCTTGACAAACAAATGTTACTACACTGACAGTGCAGACTTGCAGAGTCATTTGTCAGAAAACTAACAGCATCAACGTGCGTGAGGCTGGGATTTCGCTTGGAGTTGGAGCTCACTACCACTCACCGGACCTAACCAAAAGCCTGCCCGCGTCTTCACCACACCAGATGACCAGAGCGTGTGCTGTGCGTATTTAAAAACCATGGACGACAGGGAAAGCACTCGACAGCGTACGGGCATCGCGCCGAGGACGAACGAGTCTACCTAAAACCTCTGCAGGCTGCAGCTTCTCGCTTGCTTTTGGTTGGGGTCGTCGTCGGTCGTCGGTCGCTGGGTTTAGTGGTGGTGGCAGTTAATTTATTTCGCCCCCACGTTGAGACGGTCCCGGCCGGGAGGGAGGGAAGGGAAGCTGCGCTGCCATGGTAAGGTAACGGCCGGAGTTTTTTTTTTTGACAAGAGGTAACGGCCGGAGTTGGGTAGTGCTTGGAAGCACACGATCTTGGTCGGTTCCGTTTCCCTTCTTTAATCACCGTGTCGGCGCCTTTTCCTGTTCATTCATCTCGATGCGGCTTTCGACTAACAGCGCTCCGGAACTGTAAAAAGCTTTGGCTGGGGAGTGGGGACGACGAGGCGAGATGAGGACGACGATGCGTGTGCTTGAAGCCAGCGTTGGATGACACTCAAACTCACCCATGGACCATGGTGGTCTTGTGGTAGGATTCGGAGATGTGGCACGACGCACCGCGGCACTGCCAAGTGCCAAGCAGTGCCAAGCCAGGTAGCCAAACCGTGCCGGATGTCCGATGAGGGAAGACGCACGGTGTCGCCGCAGGCAGAAGCAAGCACGAGTTCCGGGCACAACACACACGGACACGGCGCATGCACGCGAGGTCGAGGAAGGAAAGCAGGCAGCCCAGCCAGCGCAGGAGCAAAAAGGGACGGCCGCCACGGCCGGCGTTTGGGAGCTTGCACCGTCGTGTGCCTTTTTTCCCCTCTGCTTCGTCACCGTTTGCTTTGGCAGCTCCCGTCGGACTCGCCGCTCGCAGTCGCGGCCCTTTCTGCGCCCTGCATCATGCCTTTTTCCTAGTTCTTTCTTTCCATTCTTTCCATCCTTTTTTCTCAGAAAGAAGGCATGGCTTTTATTGCTATCAGTTATCCATCCATGCACGTACTTGTGCTATACCGGTACTATAGTACAGTACAGTGTAGTATAGATCCGCTTTGCGTGCCTGCGCCAGCACGTTACAAAAGCCATGATGCTGCGTATGGGGAGGGGACGGACACGAGGTGGGCAGATGAGACGGAAGCTACGTCGGTGGTTTCAGCCTTTCAGCAGGGTAGCTGCTGGCCTGTTGCCACCGCAACGTGCTTCCTTCCGTGCAGATGGATATTCTTTGCTCTCGTAAAAGTCCAGCGTGAATCCAATCCAAAATGAGGTCGTAGGCCGGCCAGATTTCGTCATGTTGCTTGGGCCGGATGGGAAGAACAAGATGGGTCGGTCACATCAGTTTCCTGGGCTGGCAGTTTCTATCACACGGGACCAGCCAGGCCCAGGAGCAACGCGTTTCCTTCCCTAGAAATGGCCCAGGATCATGGATCAGCGCATCTCTCTTCCTTTTTAGAACACAGATTTACGGGTGAATTATTTTTTGCTTTTTCCGGAGCATCAGAGCATGCAGTCAACTTAAAATTTAGTTGTTCAGGTGCTCCGTAGACCAGGAAGTTTTGGGCGTCATGCTGATAGAGACTTTTGTCACGGTGTTATTTTTTTTCCACTGCATTTTTCCGCCGTTCCGCGTATCGTGTGAGAGAGTGACACCTCGCAAAAAAAAAAAAAGTGTGTGAGAGAGGGACACACGATTGTTCTTGTTCCCCACGTGCGAAAGAAAGCGTAGCCCGACCCGAAAGAAGCTGCACAACGAGATGGACTGAAGCCACACGCCCACACGGCATGGAAATGGACTGAGGCCACACGTCCAACTACAAATCAACAATGTTATTATGATCACTCCCAGTTAGTAATTGAAAGGGGAATTTCGTTGTAGGACATTAGACAAACGTCTCCTTTGATGTTGGACACCGTAAACACGACTCTTTACCTATTACCATTACAATTTTGTGGTTCTTTGTTTTATAAGAAAATACGGCGGCGGTGTCCTACAACAAAAGAAAGCAAATGGTCGAAGGTTGAAGATGAGGGCAATAAAGTCATTTCTCCCCCTTTCTCTCAAAACATGATTAAAATAAAGATGAGGACGAAGAACCCAAACTTGTAATGGTACTGGGTAAAGAGTCGTGTTTGTGGTGTCCAAAGAACAAAGATGGCGTTTGTCCGATGTCGTACAACAAAATGTCCCAAATTGAAACTAGTAATTCACTACTACGAGGATTGAACTTGCGTGGTGTTTGAATTTTATTTTTTACGTGGCGGGCTTTTTGAGAAACCGCCACGGAAAATCACTCAATTAACCGTGGCGGTTTTTTAAGATTTACCCACGGTAAATTGATTAACCGTGGCGGTTTTATAAAAAAAAAACGCCATGGTTAATAAGGCCCAGCCCAAGAGCCAAAGAGGCCCGGATCCAATCTAAAAAGCCCAATTTCAGTCACATGTATATATATGCAGAGCTAGGGTTTGGACCCAACCCCATTCCCTCACTCTAACACACTCTCCCTCTCACCCCAACTCTCCACCGCCCCCCCCCCTCCCTCTCCCGAACCTCTCTCACCCGCACCCTTCCCCTTCCACCGCCGGCCCCTCCCCTTCCCTCCCCGTCCATGGCTACCTCGACGGCGCCCGCCCATCCCCGAGATCCATGGCGGCGGGATCCATGGCGTTCGGCGGCGGGCGGTAGCGGATCCACGGGCGGCGCATGGGGGCAGATCCACGGGCGGCGACACGGGCGGCTCGGCTCGGCGTCGACATCGGCGGGGCTGGGCGCCCGATGGGCGGGCGGACGGGCGGCGGCGGCGGGTCGAAACCCTAGCGGGCCCGGCGGCCCGGATCCGGGGCCGTTAGGGTTTCGATTTGGATTTTTTTTTTTTTATTTTTTTATTCTATTAACAAGTGGCGGGCATTTCGGATTCCAAAAACCGCCACGCGGAAAATCGCGTGATTTTTTCGCGTGACCTTCCATTGGTGGCGGTTTTAAAAATCGCCACGTAAAATCGAAAAAAAGTCCGCCCGCGTAAAATCGATTACGTAGTAGTGATTATGAATGGATCTGCTAGCGGTACTTTAAAAAAAAGACATGATATAAGCTAGTATATAAGTTGTTTTAGTAGTGTTTGTTCTTCCTCTTTTCACGAGTATGCAGTCAATACAAAATTCCATTTCAGGTGTCCAGTAGAACATGTTTTCGGGTGTCATGTTCATGAAGATCCTGTCACTCTGTCCACATTGCTTATATTCTTCCATTTTGCATTGTTCTCTTGCTGCACCACGGACCAGGGAAGATATTCTTTCGCGTACCGTGACAGAGAGTGACACGAGATCTTTCCACACGTACACGTGCGAAAAGGAGAAGTGTACTCCGAAAGAAGCCACACAACACATCACAGTCAAAACAAACAAGCAAGCAAGCATTTTTACCGAGTAGATGCGAGTTGCTCACACGGATGATCTTCACGCGCGACGCTAAGAAATGTCGTCAGGTCCAGGATCTTGCTTCAGGTAGCAGCTACTCCCCGTGAACCACTGATGTGTGCCTGCACGCGTGCCTGTAGCTTTCTAATGTGGGAAACGAGCGCCATTTTTCCGCTGTACAAATTTCACGCAAGTTCTAGTGTGGTTGCGAATCACAATTTAAACCACGTTGCGTGAATCATCCAGAATGACTGGGATTTTTTAGAGTTGGGACTAAAAATCTCTTTATACCATAAGAAACCAAAGAGGAGAGATTTTTTCCTAGAAGTCCCTAAAGATACCTCATGGAGAGACTTTTTCAAAAAATGCTAGGGGTAAAAAAAAAAGTCGTAACACTAATTAAGCAAACAGGGCCTAGCAATATTACTTGATTCGGAAAAAATGACTCTAAACCATGTTATGCGCACTGCTTCTATCCGCAGCACAGAATCGTTCCGCATTATTTATTCAGTGAGTCTAGAAATGGAGATGAATCATTTTAATTTTTCCCATTTACGATCTATATGTTAGCGCAACAGATTAAAATAGATTATATTATATTTAAGTTATTCTTCATAAAAAAGTTCAGAGTTTTTTGCAATATATTTTCATTTATATTATTTTTCAGAAAATGTATATCTTTGTGTGAATCATAATCAAGCCTAGCAGCCAAACAATCTCATGAAGTGATACTAATTTATCATATGAATGTTCTCCATGAGAATCTAGATCCAAAATGTTTTAGGAGAATTTGGATTTCTACTAAAGGATCCGTTTGAAACTGATAAATGACTCTGGTTCTCATATGCAAAACCGTGAATCTCTGCTAAATAGATGGACACTAGAAATGTTCTAAGCATAATCTTGCTTTGGAACAGTTCTTGTTTTTGCACTGATGGATTTAATTGATAAAAAGTTGGTTTCACGTGTGGATCACTTTTGTTTCTTTACCTCTTTTGTGTTCTAGCAATTATTATTTTTTTCCATATATATTCCTTTTTAGTGCAATAAATTAACATATGTTATATTCGAGTTGTATTTTCACCATAAAAAGGATCAGATTTTTGAAACATTTCTTATTTATATGAATTTTAAGAAAATATAGGGTTTTCTAGACCATAATCACTTTATAGGACCATTTGGCTCATACGATTCACTCTTTTTGTGGGTGAACAATAACTTGAATACAACCTATTTTAATTTGCTGCACTTAAAACATATAATTCTGATTCAACACTTAGAAAATATAGTTACAAAAATACAGTCTCTAGTGTACAGTAGACTAGAAACATAATCTAGTGAAACTAGGCGAGCCGTTTCTTTTGTCCAGGAAAAAAAAATGCGAAACTACATGAAATATTTGAAGGCAGAAATAACTCGCAATTAGGGCATTTGGCGCTGTTTCTTCTGATTCTACGTACTATCTATATACTGTGCCTTTACTATTAGTCTCCTAGCAATAATACGTAGTATATCTTATGTATATCAAGGGCTCTTTACTATTTTTTATGTTCTTGTTAATTTCTTATTACTCGGGGTTTTCTTTCCTGCTCTTGTCATTTTTGTACAGTGGTTGCATAAACTCTGTATTGTGTTGGACTTCTCCTCAATGAAATTCACGTGCACGTTTTCAAGAAAAAAAATAACAACTAGGAATATAACCTATACTTTGTAGAGTGCGTTTGTGTTCCTGCTGATGATATAGGTCCATGCCGTGATTAGGCAGGATTCAGTAATCGGGTCCAACAACATTACAAGACCCTGTCTCTAGACTCTAGTCTGGCTAGTTGCCGTGGAATTCCAACTACTTTTTACCCCCATGGCCACAAAATTAGCCTCTAGTCTAGCTATAAAGTGCCACTGGTCTGCTAGGCTCAGAGAATATATGAACGCACATATATATTCAAAGATCCAAGTCAAACGTCAGGTAAAACGATACTATTATATATTCCAACATTTCGTCCTAGTGATGTGAATATAGCCAACGGTAGATTCAATCATCAGTAGTCGTCCCTCAGTGTCTCAGCCGCAGTCAAAACAGGAACCGGCCGGACCTTTTTGTTTGTTTGTTTTTTATATATATACTTTGATTTGACCAGTCTCGTCGTCGTCCCTAATTAACCAGCTGACCTGGATCATCCATCGCTTGCCCCAGCCCAGCCTCGTGCATTTTCCTCTTCCGGCCACATCGTTTCTAGGACTAGTGGGTCTAGCGGCTTTGGCGCCGTGGACTTATCTGTACACGGCAAGAGAACGTGTATGCCATGTGAGAGAGAAGAGAAAGAGAGCTGTGACGGTGTTGAAAGGTGGACTCGGTACGTACTCCACAGTCGTGTCTCTGTTGACGCGATCGTATCGAGGGTTGGTATGGACGCACCAGAGCAAGTACTATAGCTGCAATGTGTGAAAAGAAAAGCATGGACAAGAAATAGGGAGTCGGCGCTAGCCGGAGCTGATCTCGAACGGCAGACAACACGGGAAACTACAAACTTTATTTCCAACAAAACAATGAAAACGTGACAAATCGCGGTTGAGGGGAAAAAAGATCAATCGGTGTGATAATTGGAGAGGTGAGCGGAGAGTCAAGGAATTGGAGCGCTGGTGATGATAGTGTCTACATATGTGGAAATTAAATTGATTATTAGGAAACCAAGTAATGACACAGGAAAAAAAGTTGGAGGGAGGATTGGATGGCTGTCTCTCTCGCCTCGGGAGACTTGGGCGACAAAGGCGACTCCGCCGCCGCCGGGCGGCTCGGGCGACAAGGTTTTCGCCGCCCGAGCGATCCGGGCGACTTCTCTCGGGAGATTCTACGCTCCGTCGAAGGGAGGTGCGGCTTCTCCCTTCGCAGTCCCTCCTCGCGGGATCGGTCGGATGGGTCCTGCATCAACGTTTCAACAATCTGAATCGAACAAGTCAACATTGAGGAACGATCTGCGAAGATGGAGTTCAACTAGATTCATCGCTCTTTTCCGGTCTTCGATCTTCGCGGGCATCAATTGCTCCTCAAGTGATTGTTCGAAGGTCACGAATCAACAATATGCTATTCCTTCTCGTTCTTACAAGCGGGCTCGAGATTCTCCCAATCTTCAGGTCATAAATCGCAGATCCTCGGAGGGGAAAGGTGCGGGTCCTCCCTTCAATGTGAATACCCGGGAGGCTTCCGGTCGACCGCAAGGAGGAAGGATTTTCCCTTCGAGGACATTGATCGGGAGTTTTGCGTTTGAAGCACATCCCAATTTAGCTCTGCTGGTCAAGCCATGAGAATGCCTCGAGAGGAATTTTGAGGGAAGAACAGGGGAGTTCAAAGAGGAGGTGGATACTCGAGGGCAAAATCGAAAGAAAGATGGTTCGGGAGACCTCCTAAGGTGCGGATTGTCCGGGGAATCTTAGGAACATATCCCGCAGAGGGGACACGAGGCATCGCACCTGAGGGGATTGAAGTGTGTATGTGCCCTTCAATATGGTAGTTAAATATGTTCTAAAAAATGGTAATTAAGTAGCTAATATATGTAAGAGCTTCCTTGAACTTTTTAATCTCCACATGATGGTCTCACAGGGGCGAAGCCACTCGGGCCACACCGGGTGCCGAGGCACCCCCAATACCAAAAATTTCTTAGTGTTCAGCAATTTTTGGCCCTTTAGGCACCCCCTCACACGGCCCAATACCGGGCACCCTATAGGCTTTGAAGCCCACTAAACTACTATGGGCACCGCATCCATTCGCTCGCCTTCGCCACTCGTGGTCTCATACTTATATATAAGCACCCCAATGCACCTATCATTTATATTACATTATGTTCCCTTTACTTTAAGCTTAATTATCCCTATCTCCATTATCTCCATTTGTGTGCCACAGGCCGGAAGACACAACATTTTTGCTTACAAATATTTTGCATGCCAACTATATAGCTTGCTAAATGCATGACTAATAGTATCTCATCGGTCATCACACTAAAAATGAATTTTCGGCAAAAAGATTTTTCGTTTTGTGTTCATAATAAGTAAAAAATGAACCAACCAATTCACGGGGTGTTTAGAAATTTCCGTGGAGATGTGTTGGGTGGACATTGTGGATGATTGCAACTACTCCATATGTAGCTTGATTGGCGGTCGGTGCATGGAGGATATTGAGGTTTTGCCGACATTGGTGTTTGCAACTACCCCATGTGTATCTTGATTGGACTCCATGTCTAGTTCTTGATCAAATTCTTCATATGGGAGTTCTTTTGCTGTTCACTAGCTGTCATTATTGTTCACTAGATATGCCAAGCTATTATGTTTTCTTATTGGCGTTATTTTTCTTTATTTGTGAAATGTTGTTTGTTATGCCCTTTTTGGTTCAGTGGTGAAATGATGTGATTGTGTGGCCATCTATGCTCCTTAAATGGCTGATATATGCATATTTATAAGAGGAATGATCCTTAATCCTCATATCACTTTCATTGTGGACAATTCACTGGAGCCTTTCAAGCAGAATGTCAAGGTGGATGAAACCAGGAATATGTTTGCAGACCATCCTACCAAATAAGAATTGTTGGATGACAAAAGTGAAAGTTTGCTTCCCAACTATCGAACACTCAAAGCTCTTGGCCCCCATTCTCTTCTTGCATATAAGTCGATAGGCTAAAGAGATGGATCAATGTTAAAATTGATGTTAAAGATAAGCCCGACTAGATAATTTTGACTCTTAGGGACGATACTTTATATTGCAAAGGCTTCACCAATCAGCGGAAATCTTATGAGTTGTTAGTACCATGGGTAGGAGAGAGGCAACCCCAACCTAATCGAAACAATTATAGGGGATGCGTCCTAAATTGTTAGGACGTGAGTTTGAGCCGTTGGAATGGGATGTGGCTTACTGGGGGTATTTTTTAAGTCCAAGTCAAATGAGGAATTAAACGAAGAGCTCCAAAAGATTGTTGAAAACCCTAACTTTGTTGTTGACCTTTGTATGTTTTTTTGTCCAAGTATGGGTATAAGGTGGAAGATAAAGAAGAAGAGGCCAATGCTCAAATATACTTAGTTGGCATCATATTTATGTTGATTGAACATTTTAGGTTGAACATGGAAGTTGAACTTATGGGCGAATCTGTAGATGGTATAGTCATGGAAGTTACTTGGTATGCGAAGGTTCAAGTTTAGGGAATCACATGTAATGAATTTCGAAAATGGAAGAGTCGAGGTTTCAAAGAGTGGATTACATCTGATCCAAAGAAGAAGACAACCTTGGCTAATCAATTGAGAGCATCCGTCATCAAAACTGAAGAAAATGCTTTGAGTTTGGTGTTTCTGGTTCTCAATATTTCTAAAGAAGAACATTCCCGTTTGAAAACAACCAAAGCCAAATCAAAACTCAAATGCCCAGACGAAGGAGAAGGTTCACAGCAAGGCAAGGGGAAAGGTTCATAGTACAAGGGGAATCATGGCAAGGGGAAAGATTCACCGAACAAGGCGGGATAAAGTGGCAAGGGTGCTCAAGATGGGGATGGTGGCAATTTCTCTTCCATACTATGGTTGTTGTCGACTCCAATAACTTTCTGTTAGTGCAAATTTCAATATTGATGGAGTCAATATTTACGATTTGCACAGAGGTCAAGTGATTTACAACCAGGTACACAGAAAACCATCTACTCTCCTAATTCCCATCCATGTCTTGGAGATTTGTTCATTGCTTGTCGGGTTTTGCTAGATGGTTTTAGCTACTCAGGTTTTGATTCATATCATTTCCTACTTATTTTAGGAAATGGTTAGAGGAAACCATAAACCATGTGGCACATCATCATCTTCACCTAATCGAGGTAGACACCATCACAATTCAACAAATCACTATCACGCAATTTTATTAGACACCATGACAATTCAACCCCATTTATTTTATGATCATTTTATAACATTATGTTGTTATAAACTATATTTTTCTCTTTCTCTTCTCTTTTCACATTGTAGGAGAACCTTGTGCCTATTGGATCCGGAAGGGCCATTAGTCCATACGGTGAACTTGCACTCCAAATATTTCGCAAAGCATGGATCTTTGGGGAGAAAAAAAAAAAGAACAACCATTCAAAGGAATCCTCCCATTCAAAGGGCCTAGAGCATCCAAAACTTTGATGATGATGATGATGATGATGATGATAAGCCAAAAATTTACCAAAGATACTTTTTCACGAGAGACTCACCCCATGAAAAGGTGAACATTTGTTACATGGTTATTCCAAATACAAATGATGCTCGAGTTAAGTTGATCCGATCTTGAGGGAGTACGGATGTGGTTATGGTATACGCTTTCGTTCATGTGGTGATGTTTATGATGTTCGTGGCTACATCAAAGCCTATTCCAAACAATTGGAGGACTGGTGTGTGGAACTCTTCTCATTAGAAAGGAATAGCTTCAAGGTGCCTTCTGGGTGAAAAACTCAGATTCCTATGGTTCCATTAGTTTGTTTGCCAGACGAGGATTTGGAGATTTCTATGCATTTGATCCTTAAGCCATCAACTTCGTCTGGCTGCATGTTGAACATGCATGTGGACTTGAAGTTTTAGTTTGGACTGATCTGAAGGTTAGTGAGATGTTGCGTTGGGTTTCAAAAGACTACACATAAGTGTTAGTGGGGCTGATGAGGTGGCATGTTTGTATGTCGAGAGAACTCCTTAGTGTGTGTGTGTGTGTGGGTGGGTGGGGGGTTCCCTATATAAGTGCAGTAGATAATGCATTCAAGGATCGATGGAGTGTGCTTGCTAGCTGTAAGATTCTCTTTATAGTCTTCTCTCAGCCGACTCATATACTAGCTAGCTATTCACAGTTAACGTGTGGCCCATTTATCTCTCTTATAAAGTTTTTTTTTTTTATTCCTATGCCTGAGCAGCCAGTTCCTCTTAGAGGATGTTTTGTTTGAATCTAAAAATGGCACACAAATTCCTCGATCACTAGTATAACTTCATCATGGCAATCCGTTCGTTGGAAGTGCTTTAGAAATCAAGATGTATATGGTTAGAAATATATACAAACTCTAGCTGCACCTAATTTTTTTTTGAAAAAAACTTTTGTCCTCCCTCTCACATACTTCTCTTTGAGTGCCCTCTCCTTCCCGTCTCCGGCGAGCTCGCCGCAACCGGAAGGGAGTGGGGCCCTCCAGTCTCCTCCCTGTTCATAGCTAGTAATTGTAGTCCAGTTTTCCTTCGTGCATGTTGCCTTGATGGCTTTGTTCCGGCCTATCGCCCCTCGTCGCCCGGTGTTGTCGTTGTCGGAGTCTTCCTCGGTGTCTTCCTCACCGCCCCGTTGTCGACCTTCAAGTTAGTGGTATAATAAAATAAATCCTTCCTCCACCTTTCCAGATCTCCTCCCCTTCATCCCCACCCGCAACCGGCGCCAAGATCTGCCCCTTTCCTCCTCCTGCTCCACCGCTGCCCCGCTCCCCGTGCATTCAAAGCAACCTCTTGTCCCGCTACTCTTTTCCTTCGCTAGGAAGCTCCCCCCACCGGGTGCTAGTTTGACTCCTTCGCCTCCACTTGGGACCCCGGTTCGTGCTCCTTCAACCTCCGGCAACAACAACAATTGAATCGCCGGCCGCCCGGTGAGAGTGTCGTTTTCGTTGGCACGACCGTCCCTTCAACCGCCGCTTGGCGCGGTCCGTCCACTCCCGGGCGTATGCATCGTCCTTGAAGCCTCTGCGCTTATTTCGCCGGTGGCCAGGTCTCCACCACCACCTCCAACGAAGCTACATCTCTATCTAGAAGTTGCGGGACTCTGTTGTAATCAAGATCTCTTTTGAGGTCTTCTTTGTAACAGTTGCTGAATTAATATAATATATGTGTTGTTGTTAAAAAATGGCATCATAATCAAAACAAAATTGAATCCAATTTTAGCTGGTGGATCCAAACAACAACCCGCTAATAGGTACTAGCCACCTATAGGTAAGCTCCTTTGTCTAAAAAAGATACCATTCTCATTTTGAGGTAAGTCCGGCGTTATGCATTAAGTAAAGGCGCCAATGGTGACTTCGGGAATCTCCGGATTCTTTCGGTCCTTCGGAAGTGCTCATAGGGATAGGGTTTGGCACGTGTATTCATAGGGGGTGAGTAAATGCGTTTGTGAGTGTCTGCGTTGTCTTGTGTCATTCTCAAAAAAAAAAAAAAAAAAAGTTTGGCCAAAACAAATATAAAAGGGTAAAACATATGATGTGTAATAAGTATTCTTATTCTTAGGTATATAATATGGATAATATATTTTCCATCTTATTAGGTTTAATAAAGTTTAACTTAATTTAAATCTAAATAATAAGTTTTAGAGACAATAGCTACTAGTGGATTACTCCACTCTATCCGCACATAACCAAGTTCTCAAACTTGTCAAAAAAAAAAAAAAAACAAGTTCTCACGATTCCTATATCTGCTATGACATGATGTTGCCTTTGAAGCTAAAAAGGTCATGTTGGGTTGGGTGCCCCTTCTCTGAATCTTTTGTTGCGGCAAGTTGGCTCGGGACGTGTCGCTTTACGTGTCACTCATGCAAGTGTACATCACACCTTCTCTGAATACGTGTATCGAGGAGAGCCGTTACTTATTTTTTTTTAGATCACAAAGTTGAACACAAAGGTAGCCGTATTTAGCCAAAAACAAGTAGATATTATTCAAGTAGTATTTTTTTTTCTTCTTAACAGTGAATGATGAGCGGTCTCGAATCTGCCTCGGGAGTCGGACGGCGACTGGCCCAGGTCTACCGGTACACGACAAGCCGCGACTAGTCCGTCCTTTGCAGCTTCGTGCGTCGCACCCAGGAAGCCTCGTGGAACCACCTTGATGTCATCTTATCCCATCCCAACGGTCCCTACGGTGAGGGCGTGAGGCCCTCCGTTCCGTATATAACCCGTGCGTGCGGCCGCACCGGCACCACCGCAGCTCTCAAGCGACATCGCGGCAGTGCGCACGCCCCGTGCAAGTCTCAGCTCCATTCATTCACGTACATCTCCAGTTCTCCACTCGACGGCACGTCATGGCCTTGTTGCGCGAGCACCTCGACCTCATCCGGGCCCATCTCCTCGACGACCACCACGACGCCGCCGTGAGCTCGGATGACTCGGTGTCGTCGTTGTCCCAGTCGCCATCGCCAACGCCATCGCCGCCGGGGCGTAGTAGGACACTGCCAGCGCTTTCCGTCTCGCTGCCCCCGAGGCCGGCGGCCGCCCTGCAGCAGCAGCAGCAGCAGCACCTGTGGGCGCCGATGCACGTTCATCAGCAGGAGCACTACTGCTACCCGGAACCGGAACCCGAGGAGGACGACTTCCGGCGGTACCGCGGCGTGCGGCAGCGGCCGTGGGGCAAGTACGCGGCGGAGATCCGGGACCCCGCGCGGAAGGGGCGCGCGCGTGTGGCTGGGCACCTACGACACCGCCGTAGAGGCCGCGCGCGCCTACGACCGCGCCGCGTTCCGCCTGCGCGGGTCCAAGGCCATCCTCAACTTCCCCAACGAGGTCGCGCTCGGCGCCGCCAAACGGTGGGCGGCGCCGCCTGCTGCTGCTCCACAGCCCAGCGTGACCGTGGCCGCCGGTAACAAGAGGGCGAGGTCGCCGCAGGAGCGGGACGCCGGGTGCTTGGGCAGGGAGGTGAAGAAGGAGCGGGTTCAGGAGCCCGCAGCGGGTTGCGGTTGGGATGCCATGGATATGGCGGCAAGCGGAGGGGCGGACTACTTCTGGGAGGACGAGACGACGCTGAAGGGGGCCATCTGCAGCCTGCCGCCGCTCTCGCCGTTGTCGCCGCACCCGCACCTGGCCGTCCCGCAGCTCTCCGTCAGCTGAAATGTCCAAGACAGCGGATGGTGGTCTCTTAATTAACTGATTAATTAGTCTTCTTAGTCTTAATCTATTTTTGAGTTCTTTGATACATATATCCTAGAGAGGACTATAGCTCCAAATGTTCTTTCGTTCTTTATTCATTATCTATTTATTTATTCGCCAATTCACAAGCAAGAAATTGTGCCCTTGCGTAGCAAGAGGAATGCCCTCAATGGTCAATTTAGATATAGCACACAATATAAAAGATTAATTTTATATAGAAAATTGGTTGAAACCGATCCAAGTTAATTATGTAGCTATTTACACTACGGTAGGATTCATTTGCGTGACACACCTTGTAAAATCAATTAACACCCGCCGGGCGTTCTTTATTTACTGAGACGGTTACATTTGCCCACCTCGTAAAATCAATTAACGGACGTGGGCATCTTAAGACAACCGGTCGACCACATCCGTTAATAGCCTATTTTTCGAGGCAATCACCTTATAATGCCCGCCTTGGCATATCGATTTTATAATGTGGGCAATTTTAAAGTCCAGTGCCAGCCTAGGAAAAGACCGAGAGACCCTAACAGGCCGATTTCCGCCTCCAAATACAAGGCCCGATGGTTTCTTCACTCCTCTCTCTTTCTCACCCCCTCCCTCCTACCGAGCCCCATTGTCTCTGTCTCCTGTTGCCTGACATCAAGCGCAACGCGGCGACATCAAGCACAACGCGGCGCCTCTAGATCGAGCACAACGCGCCTCTCCCTCCCAGCGCCCGATCTCCTCCTCTCCCTCCCAGCACCCCGGACTCCTTCTCCCTCCCCTCACAACCTTTAGAACGATCATTTCCAAAAAGAGTGAGATAGTGCTGATGATGCTACACTATATTCACCAAAATGGGGAAAATTTCCAGAAGTACATCCGCACAGGAACGTGGTGTGGAAGTGGAACTACTCCGACAGACATGTAGATCATGACCTAGGTACGCATCAGCCGCGCATGGACTTATGGTTCGCTCTGTTTTTTGTTGAAGGCATGCAATTCAGAACTTATGGCATATCAGAGATGCGTCATCAGGCTATCTGGCCACGGCACGCGCCACGCTAGCTGAAGCTCCGTGGCTTCGTGCGTGATGGAGGTAGCTTTACCTGTGGCTGCTATGTTGATCACGACGACGTCGTTGTACGTTCAAATCGCACGGGCACGGTAAATTGCCAGTAATAATAACCATGCAGGGGCGGAGGCACGCTTGCGACCATGTAATGTCACTAATTTCACCATTAAATCATCTGAAGGTCTCATCCGATGTCTCACGCCCGGCCCGCGGGAACAGCTACTTTCTGCTTGCTGTGCCTGTGCATGAACCGGCGACAACTAAATGTGCTTGCTGTGCCTGTGCAGCACTAGCACCAGATGTCCGAACAGCAAACCATTTCAATACTTTTGGCCCAAGAGGCCGAGTCCACGATAGGATTGGATCCGTTTTGTTCTCCAAGCAAGATGAGAACATCAGTTTTTCTTGTCTTTTTGTACTTTCTAATTGTTTTCTCTGCTGAATATTTCTCTATGCAAAAGCTAGCTAAATATATTTATTGAGCATATAATAATTTATTTGCTAATACAGGATCTAATCTAAAACTAAAAGATTTGAACACAGATGCCTTTTTTTTTGTTAGCAAAGATGGACCATGGATGCTAACAGCGCATGGACATGTGACGTTGGAGATCATCTTAAAAAAAACTCGACCCACAGGGGGTAAGACAGCCCCGGGTGTTGCGCTTAAGAAGAAGACCTTTCACGTAGGTCGAGAAAACCCTCGAACCCTCCCTCACCCCGACATAGAGGGCACACCGTCACCCGTGTGAGAACCAGACCGGGTCTAACTACCCGAGTTTTGGCCATGGGACAGTCAAAGGGATTTTTTTAACCACGATCAAAAATTTGAAAATTCGCTCCTATGGAGAGTCCAACCCATGACCTAGTTGGAGATCATCTAGACCGATCGATAAAGGCTGATCGCCATCGTGTAACAATTTTTTTTTTTGAGAAATGAAAACTACATCCCTCATTTCCATTTGAGGGTCGAATTTTCTTACTTTAAACAAATGTTTTTTTAAAAAAAAAAAATATCAACGTCCGTAGCTTTACCAAAATTTACACCTCCTGGTTTTTAGAAACACCAATTTATTGGATCTAGTTTTTTTTTTTCGAACCTGGGCACTTGCCCATTCTACATTATACATTAAAAAAAGTGAGAATATTTTTTTACATCCTAGCATACTCTCATAACGAAGTTGCTAAGGAGCCCGCTAGACGAAAAATACACAAACGAAGGCGTAGGCGACTAGCGACTGAAGCAAAGCGGTCACTGCCTCCCGCGAGTGGGGCGACTACGACGAGTTTCTTCAAATTCATAAGTGAAGTAGTTACCATATTGCGTGGGCAACAACTTCCTTTTTAGCAATTTAGCATGATGATAATCCCCACAAACTTGGAGAATAGGCAAAGCAAGATCTTCTCTTGGAAGCAATGTGATGGTTGATGTGTTGATCTTTTTCCTTTTCGAGAAAGATGTGTCGAGCTAAAATGGAAGGCACGCAACGTGGGTCCCGCGTTTCAGGCTCTGTAACATTTTTTTTTTTTTTTCGGGGGTCTAGGCTCACGTAACGTGAGTGGTCTTGTACAGTATGGGCCCCGCGTGCCAGGTCTTTTTTTTTTCTTTGATAACAACCGCGTGCAAGGCCTTGTTGGGCCATTGCAATTTGCAGAAGTTTGCCGGCTCTCGCTCAGCCCTAGGCGATCAACGCCAAACACGCCAACTACCAGACCACCGGAGTGATGAGCCCAGGACCAGCACACCTACCCTCCACTAGCATCTATGACGTGCGGGCCCCGCCAGACAACGGTAGCCAAACCGCCTTTCGCTCTCGTCATCACCCCTTCTGATTCCCTCGCTCTGCTCTTCTCGATTTGTCATCCTCAATTCAGAGAGCTCACGAGAGAGTCAAATCCCTGTTCCGCCCCGCCGGACGCAGAGAGAGGCGGCGGGTGCGGGACGCGAAGGCGAATCCCTAGCTCCCCTCCCTGCCGCGGACGCCGATGGACCCACCTCGCGCCGTCGCCGTTCTTCTCCTCATACTCGCCCCGGTGGCCTCCGGCGTGCCCTTCATCGTCCTGCACGGTTGGGGTTTCGCGTGCCTCGCTTCGATTCTGCTTCTCTTGGTCTTAGATTAAGTTCATTCCTTATGGTTGGCTGTGCCCGGGGTGCGTGCAGGGATTGGCGACGAGTGTGGGAACGATGGGCTGG
This sequence comes from Hyparrhenia diplandra, assembly GCA_015847255.1. Taxonomy (NCBI): domain Eukaryota; kingdom Viridiplantae; phylum Streptophyta; class Magnoliopsida; order Poales; family Poaceae; genus Hyparrhenia; species Hyparrhenia diplandra. The sequence continues at coordinate 55,698 of JADLZK010005802.1, forward strand.
CATCCTTCACCGAGATGCTTGGGGAGTGGTCCGGCTCCAAAGGTTACTGCATGTAATGTCTTCTCTCTTTGAATTATGTTGTTTTGATTTGTTGTTATAGGATACAAGAGGGCCTGTGGTTCGGGTTTTAGGACCTTCTGCGTTTGGCTCGCCGATTTTTATTTATTTATTGACCACCCAAGAGGCTCTTGTCCGACTTTTTATCATGTGTTAGCATGTTTGTGTGGATTATTTGTTACTTTTATGTGGATATTTTGTTATTTTCCTTGTAAATTTATCATGACCGTGTGCTTTCATCTAAATACATTTTTGTTTGGCTTTCATTTAACAAAAAAAAAAAACTGTAGTGCTACATATAAGCCAGGCAATCTTTTTTAAATACATTTTGTTTGGCCTCTGCCTGGTTTTGTTTGTTATTTTTTCCTGTAATTTCAGGATGAACGTGTGGGGGTAACATATACAAAATGTAATTCGAACTTGTCTCTTTTCTAAAAAAGAGAATCTAGTAAGGATTATATTCCAATATTCTGTTGAAGCTGATGGAATGTATTAGAAAATTTATCATAACATATTAAACTGTTGTAAACTAGATTGGAAGATTGCTGTAGCTATGTATTTCTAATCCTTAATTCAATAATGAAAATAGTCCTGCATGCACTTTCACCAAAAAGAAGTTATGGGGTACCAAGTAAGACCCCAGTGCCATTGTTAGAAAATATTTTGGTGTTTTATCTCTGCATATTTGCCTTGATACGTAGTTGTTTACATCTGATCTATTGTTAGTATTTAGTTTGCTTTACCATTAATATCAGCTGATCTTACTACAGCATTGATGCCTAAACTTTCTTTATCTTTATACATAACATCTAAAAGAAGACTTATATTGGGCAAAGCTGATAGTGTGCTTATTCTTGACTTCACTAATGGAAATTGTGTTGCTCAGTGAAATTGGAAGAGGAGCATGGGACTCTTGGTTAATGCCACTTCAAGAGCAGGTCTGTTTCTTACTTAGAGTTGTAACTGGATAATTTTTATAGTGTGTGGTGCATCTTTTTTAGAGATGGTTGTGTTTGGGAGCAAGCTACAGCCTCTCCTTTGTACTTGGAGCAGGCATTTGCCTCTCCCTCTTTCTCTCTTTTTCTCTTCTTAATGAAATGAAACAGTTCTCCTGCGTCGTTTGAGAAAAAATGGATAGATTTCCCCTTTATACTCATATCTTACTTTCATCTGCAGGCAAATACGGTTTGCAAGAAGGTGATGGGACATCTTCTGCTTTTCTCAATTGTACCCTGAGTCATCAAGGTTCTGTACCATTTCTGGAATTTGTTTTCCAGGTCAAGAAAATGAAAGAGCTCAGTGAAGGTTACAATATAGTTGGCCTGTCTCAGGTGTGTTTCTGGTGCTGTGCCATTTGTGATTCAGGACAGTAATTTCAAATGTTCTTATCTATTCTTGATATACTTTTCTGCTGCTCCTGTCTCCTTATTTTAATTCTGTTTCTGTGAAATTCAAATTTCTTCACTGTCTTGGTTAACACAAAGCTATGAAATTTAGATACTTAAATAAGAAGCATTTCTAGCAATAAGAGATTTTCAGGCCTCCGCCTCATAACTGACTTGTAGTAATGCTGTCTGTGAACTTCTGCTAAGTATTTGTGAAAACTATATGGACAAAACCGATTTAGTTCATATAAGTTTGGGTGTGCTCTGAGAATTGGCTTGTTAGTTTAGCAGGAAGTTTCACTGATTGCTGATTTTCTGTTAATTACTCTCGCTAGATTCTGAGGTTATTAATGCTGATTGGGACTTGGGATTTATATTTTCTGACCCTATACCATCTATCCTTTTAGGGGAACTTAATTGGCAGGGCTTTAATCGAGTACTGTGACTGTGGACCTCTGGTGAGTTGATTTTGTCCTTTGCTTCCTGTTATTTATCAACCACTGAGCTAACCTGCTTATCTGTCAGTGTGTTTCACGAGAATATACTATATGGTACCTGTTACTGTTGTTCTTATTATTCCAACTGATGATTAATCCCTTCGTTGTCTGTATACTCTACTTTTTAACTTCCTTTTTGGGATAGGTCAAGAATTTCATATCTATTGGGGGTCCTCATGCTGGTACAGCTTCAGTGCCACTTTGTGGTGTAAGCTTACTCCATTCTTCCCAATTTATCCTTCTTTCTAGATCACTGTTCTAACAGTAGCAACCTGAATTTGCATTGCCATCAGATATAAATGAGAGATTTTTGCCATGTGCAGTGAGTATGTGCTACGATAAACTTATTAACCAATGTATGTTTATAGTTTATTAACAAATGTAAGATAAACAATGAGTACATAATGCTTGCTAGGTTGTTGTTAGTAGACACCTCATGATGCAACACTTAAATGCACTCACTCTGGTCCAGGATTCATATTTTAGCTCTACAATACGTATAATAAGGAGTTCACCCATTAGTTGTTCACATATTTTTACTCCTACTAGTGACTGCATACCTGTTTATCAAATGCTATAGTAATTGACATTTTAGGGGTGCATTCCATGGGAAAACTTCTTGATGCCTTGCCTAAATGACAACCTACATAAAACAAGTACTGGGGAGATATAACTGAACTACATGAGAAATCAACTAGCAGAAATGAAATAGATGAATAAGATGACAACATGCATCAAGAAATAACTGTCATCTTATTCAGTTAAAACAATGATGCGCACAAATTAATGCCTTGGCTAAATGAAAGAGTCTAGGATCAATAAATGCTAAGAAGCAGAGTATGCATATAATGAAATTAGTGTGCATTAAAATTCTCTATCATTGGAGTTAGCATTTGCATTGCCATATCTCTGAGAGCAAGTACTATAAGGTATGTAAGCAGGCTGCAAGAGATGCCACATTATTTTTGTGCTGAGTTGGAGGAAAGAGAAGGTGGAGAGAGAAGAGAGGTGGGCTGTTAGCTTAGAGCAAGTATTATGGCAGGCTGCAAGCAGTCTAGATCCTACGTGGAGGAGAGAGATGAGGGGAGAGAGAAGAGAGTAGGCGCTTGACTTACCACCCGCCGAAATAGCGTTGCCTGTCTCTCTGGAGTGGGCCTGCAAGTGCTACTCGCCGGCTTAGCACCTGCAGCGGGCGCATGGAGCCGTGCTTGCAGCCGGCTGGCTGGCGAGATTATTAGCCCTTGCTCTTACAGCCAGCTTATGCAAAGGTTCCTACGAACCCTATGAGAGAAGTGGATTGGGCCTGGTATTAATGATTTAGCCTGTGTCTTAGCCAAACCACTATATGTGTGGTCTGTTAGTTGGCTGTATATGACGTGGCAAAGTCATACAGCCTGCTGGTGGGCTGTATTATTAGCCATGCTCTGATTCCGCCAGCCTTCTATCATTAATGCAGTCCCAATTTGCTACAACCCACCCTCCCCGGCTCTCATCTTAATGCTATCAAAATTTCAACTTGATCAGGAGCTTCTCCCACATGCATAGCTAGAAGCAATAGCTAACGGTGAGATAAGCCACCAAAACTACATCTCAGTCATTGTGATTGGTATTCTCTCTGCTTGATCTTGTTAGGGCATGTCAATGATGTACCAACAACTTCAAGAGAAGTCTTTGGTAGTTTTGAATTGGTACAGTTACAAGAAGAAAAAATTGAGTGGCATTGAAGTGAACCTGTCAGTGGTATCATCTAAAGCGTGTGTATCTACCTATATTATATAACCATTTTCCCAAAATATTTTTCGACTTAGTATTATTAATGCAGCTTGTGGTATTGAGTTGAATTATGAAACCAGCATTGTTTAGATATTATAATTGTTGTTCTTGTTCTGCCACTGAACCTTTTCTCCTTTCTTTGCAGTCTGGGTTTCTTTGTATACTTATTGATGATCTGATTAAATCAGAGATATATTCAGACTACGTGCAGGTTTGTATAACTTGTGCTACAATGTCTCAGTCTTTGTACTGCAGTTATTATTGTAAGACATTAGACAGCCTTTTCTGTGCAGTAAGTAAATGAATTGGGGGTTGTGAAATTACAGGCACATCTCGCCCCTAGTGGTTACCTAAAGATACCCACTGTGAGTATGCTTCCTTTTACCCCCTTCCATACGTTGACATGTAGTGTCATACCTTGCAAAACCTTTATGCCTCATTTCATGAATTTTAAAGCTTCACATCCAAAATTAAATGTTTTCACCATCTTTCTCTAAAGTAAATTGTAGCAATTTTTTATTTACATGGTGGTATGTTTGATTGTTGTTCAGGATATGGAAGATTATTTGAAGGGTTGCAGATTTCTTCCAAAGCTTAACAATGAGATCCCAGGTGCAAGAAATACTACCTATAAAGAAAGATTCAGCAGCTTGGAAAACTTGGTACTAATCATGGTAAGTTTGAACTCATCAATTTTTGCATGCTGTTTTAACACTTTCTGGGCTCTTGTATTCCATAGCATAGCATGTGCCGAGTTGGCAAATTACAGTCTAGTCCATGAAGTAGACAAAGGAAAACATAGCTGTTCCCATTAGCCTTAGAAACCAAAACAAGCAAAGCTACCATATGCAGATGTGCCCATGCCAAGTGAACAAAGATTAGTTCATTTAAGCTGGCTTATCTACAGTTTTATCATTGACAGGTACCCCACTGTAAAGCTCTTTATTTCACATATCTGGGAGCAAATGCATAATACTTTACATGTATATACAAAAGGCTCTAATATTATAGTGTTCTGCTTACATTTTGTATAAACATCAAGCATCAACTTTGATATGGCTTCTTTGCTTAATCATGGTAAATAATCGAGCAATAATAGACACAAACACATGCATGTTCTCAAACTTTTCTTTGTCTTCTGTATTCCAAATTTTTAGATTCTTGTACTGAAGGTTGCTAAAATTATTATCCTTTTAAACTGCTCCAGTTTGAGGACGATGCAGTATTAATACCTCGGGAAACAGCATGGTTTGGTTATTACCCTGATGGAGCCTTTAGCCCAGTGCTGCCCCCTCAAGAGGTGATTGTTCCTCCTTATACTGTCATGACTTAGGAGTAGCTTGCTGTCTTTGGTTAACTCATACTGGTGCAGTGGTGCATAAACTGTCCTAGATTATTCTCCATTGTGATGTTCTGGCAATTTTATTTTATGTCTCACTATGTGAATGTGGTACTAAGAAAATGCATTCGCTCACCCTGTGTATAGACGAAGCTATATACAGAAGATTGGATTGGCTTAAGGACCCTGGACGAGGCTGGGCGTGTTAAATTCGTTTCTGTGCCAGGAGGTCACCTGCGTATCTCCAGAAGCGACATGAAGAAGTACATCGTTCCTTACTTGACGCCGGAGGCGTCATCCAAGCAGAGCATACACCGAATGCTGTCGCTTTGAGCGAACCACGTGCGTATCTAGCAATAGCAAGGTCTGTATTTGTACCACTGTGCCCTGACACGTGGGTCCTGTGTTGAAGCCTAGTAAATACTCCTACGCTGAACTTTCGGGAGGAAATGAAAGCACAGGAAGAGTGGATCCGAAGTCGAGTGTGTTTTTCGTTTCCCTTTCCTGTCTGACAAGCAAATACTGTATGTCCAAGCTCTGTTGCAATTGCAACATGACGTATAGTTTATTGATTTGTAGCTCAGAGATTTATTTAGAATAAATTCTGTTTGTGTCCTCATTTTTAGCTGTATGTATGCCTCTGCTTTTTAGACTTTGCAGATTTATCCTCGTTTTCACAATGTCAATCCTATGTGTGCCCTCACTTCCAAACACAGCAAACTAATGCAGATATAGGAGGGAGGGAGGGAGGGAGAGAGAAGCCAAAAATGAATTTCGTACCCAGCCTTAGCATAGGACACACAAACCCAAACCGGGCGGGAGACTGAGGACGTGTTTGGTTCCCTGCATCATCCTCTTCAATCAGTCTCTGAATTCTCACTTTTGGATGTAGCAGAACTCTAAGCCTCACAGAGAGGATTGCATAAGACAAGTTGAGACAATTTTTAGGTTTTTTTTTACTCAAATGCAATACCCTCTAGGAGGGGTGGGGGTTACATACTTATAGCTGCTAACCAGCGAGCATATGCTAGATGCTAGTCTAACATGCTAACTGCTGTCCTAAATAGATGTTGTCCTAGATGTCCTAGATGCTACCCTAAAAGCAGTGAAGGATGTTGTCCCTGATGGGCAGCAAGAGCACCACAGAACCATGTGTTGCAGTCCTCACAAGGACCAACCCCACAAAGCATGCAGTCCTCACAAGGACCAACCCCACAAAGCACAGCCAGCACAGAGACTTATCCATCATTCTCCCCCTAAGTCTTGTGCGCTGTCTAGCGGAGAGATTGAACCATCCTCATCCTAGAGCAGAGCTCAAGGAACTTGATTCTCCCAAGAGGCTTGGTGAGCGGTCCGCAAGGCGATCATTGGTGTTGATGTAGCTCGCCTGGATGCTCCCTCCTCCAAACGACCTCGGATGAAGTGGTACCTCACCGGATGTGCTTGCTTTCGGATTCGTGGAAAGCGGGATTCTTCACGGGGGCAGGCGGACTTCTTTGTCCACCCCGAAGTTCCATTGCTCCGGTGTCTCTCGCCAAGGAGATCACCAAGCGGTGAGCGGGTGAGCGGATCGCTGAGTGGAGGCTGTAAGTGCAATAAAGCTCTAGGTGGGTTTTGGAGTTGATGACCACCGAATTAGGGGACTAATAAGATTTGCGAAGATGATATGCAGGAAATAAAATAAGGAGTTGATGTACAAAAGTTAAAAGGAGTCCTATGAGCAAGTTGATGGTGCTTTCGGATCAAGGCGTTTGAATTCTTTTTTTATATTTTGAATCTTGAGTTTTAGGAAACGCCGTACTATCAAGAGTGATTCTAGGGCTCTTGGTCACCCGTGAAACAAATGCTCAAAACTCAAATCCAACCATAAACTCAACTCCAAGCCAAATACTGACCAAACAAACCACTTTCTACTCTTATTTGTTTTGGCGGTAGCGGCAATGCCGTGATGGAGATGGTCTTGGCAAAGGTGCCACACTTAAATCCGGCCGTTGGGTCCGTTGGGTATAAATACCATTCCTACCCCTCCTACAACGGTCACTGGCTCATTTCTTCTTCTTCCTCGGTGACGACCGGGGAACACACCTCTTGCTCTCTCTCTCACTCCTCCATTGAAGCACCTTGAGCTCCCCACTCAATCCCTCACTTCCCACCACGGATTTTTTTTTTTTTTAGGGAAAAGGCAGCAAACTTCGATTGAGGCCGGATCTACTACTTCCCCCACTCAAAAGAGCATTTGGTTCACGTTTTGGCGAGAACCTAGGATTCTTTACTCTTGGAGCTTGCTCCTAGACGGCTAGGCATCGCCCTTGAGCTTGCCCCCTTCGTGTGGCAGCCTTGGGAGGTTTGTAACCTCACACAAAATCAATACATTACCCACATCTCTAGGGTTAACTCCCTAGACTTGTGAACGAGGGAAAAAGCAAGCCGGTGGGCAAGCTAAGCCTTGTGTGGCAACCTCAACAATGTGGGACGTAAGCCACAGTGTGGCGACGGTGAACCACGGGATAAATCCTTGTGTCACTTGTGTTCTTTACATTCTTGCATTTACATTCTTGTGAGCTAGGGTTTCGTCCCGATCTACTTTGTTCGCGTTTTTGTCATATTTGGTTGGTCCCTCGTGAAGTATTTGTGTGCGGGAACAAGTGTGAATCACAAGCATCACACTCACGGGTTCGGATTCACTTCGAGGTCACTTACGTGAAGTGACTCGCGGCGATGCCGCCGCACGGTCGCGGCAGCTGCCGCGCCTGGCCACTCCGATCGTTGTGCTCTTTCTGCCTCGCCTCAGATTTTCAGCACCACGCGGTGCAGCGCATCGCGATCTCCTGATCGATGTTGCTATAAAGTTTTGACAGTCAATTTTTGGGGGTCGCCCTATTCACCCCCCTCCCCCCTCTAGGCTTCCATCGATCCTACAGAGGCGATGGAGGTCGCTATGTACTCGCCCTCAGCTGGACAGTGGCGACCACCGGGCCGCTTGACCGACCGCCAACTAACAAGGCACTTGCCGAGGAAGAAGAGAATCCCGCTTTGTGCTCTTTGCCGGTGTCGATGTCGCCCGGCGTGGTCGTTGTCGCCGTAGCCAATGAAGTGTACCGCTCAGGTGGCACATCGGGTAGTAGAGGCGTGGTCGAGTCCCCGCAACGCGAGCGGATGATCCTCTTCACACCGCCGGTTTGGCTCGCTTGGTCGGGCCGCCGATGAACCGACTAACGAGCCGACCTGAGAATGCCAAGTCCGCCGTGTGTGGGCGAGGTAGCGAAGTCTCCCCATAAGACGCGCCCGATGCTGCGTGGCATCCACCTCTCACTACCGGATTCGGGACGTTTGCCCGGTGCACGAATATTTGCCCGGGGCCAAAACACGGACTCTTGGCAAACAACTCATTTGCCGGATCTGGCGTGGCATCCACCTCTAGTTGACCACCTAGTTGCCGAGGGTGGTATGCGAGGGTTACCCCGGGCAAACGGTTTACCCGGGGTATTTCCTTAATTGCCGAGGGCTTGAGGCACCGGGCAAACGCCCGGAATCCGGTAGTGTCTTTCGTCGCGTCCGTCACGCGGCTCGGCCAGCGTCTCCTCCATCGGAGTGAGGGCTGGGTTGTAGCCGGTGAGCCCAAATTAGCTCAACAACGCGCTTGGCGTAGGCGGTCTGCTGAAGCGTGATCCCGGAGTTGTCTGGTGCACCTCGGGGTGTCTTGATCGCATTTCCCAAGCATTAGAGGGAGATAGGCAACTTGAAGAATCTTTGGGAAATTGCATGATGAAATTCATTCATTAGACTCACACACTAGTCGGTCCCGAACGGAAGTTTAGAGGGTTGCAAATTGTTGCAAATAAGCTGCCAAATACCTTCACTGATCAGAAAAGTGGCAATGCTGCATTTACCTGTAGTAAATGCGCCGGAGAGAGTATAGGTAGCCCAGAAGGTTACTACCTCTATTGTCTCTGCCCGATCCTAGGTTGAGGGGGAGACCTTCGGGTGCTCAGACAAGTGTCCACGGAGACGTCCGCAAAGACAAGGTCTCGAGCCGCTTGCATCACTTAAGGAATCGGTTGAATAAGCTCAACTGAAGTTGAACGCCCCCGGTTGCGGCTCGACCTGAAGTCGAGTTGGTCCCTGAAGGACCCCATCCTGAAGATGGAAACCACCATGCGGCGCGCGCTCAATGTCGCATTGGTGGATCAGAACGCCCCAGCTCAATCGTTATGGGAAATCACGATGAGTGGGATGATAAGATTGCCACTAATCATGTGGAGACGGGAGAATCATGTAATGAGAAAGACCACTATTGTCGACATATATTGCCTCCAATTGCTGATTCAATAGGTCGGGACCCAAAACTAAAGTCCATGGCGAGTGCGAAGCACTCAAAATGAGACAAAATAGAAAAACGACAATTGATGCATAATAGCACTCGCTTTATTAAAAGAGGTTATTGGGACTACAGTTCCAACACCTCTAGAAGACATCCCTGAAGGATGCAGGTGGGTCTTTCTACTGAAGAGGAATAAATATGGCACAAAGCGAGGCTAGTGGCACAAAGGGTTCACGCAGAGACCCGAGATCGATTATGATGAGGTTTACTATCCCGTCATGAATGACATAGTGTTCCGATATCTTATATTTATGGCAGCTAATAACTTGAATTTAAAAGGTAGTTGGCAAATATGGTGACCGCATACTTATATGGGTCACTTGATTCAGAAATCCATATGGAGTCCCCGAAGGACCCAAGATCCCTAGACCGGATCAAAAACGCAAGACAACCGCCTGCAGCGGTCGTAGTATGGGTTGAAATAATCGAAAAGGATGTGATTCAACCATTTGAGTAAATTCCTCCTGAAGAGGAATTACACACGATTAAGGATTTAAATAAAATCAAATCCTACTTGAGCCAGCAGCTCAAGTACCTCCCTGAAGGAGTGTTTATAAACCGGTCTATAAAGAGGGCACTTAAATTTTTGGGCATGTACCTCCCCCTAAAATCCCTAGAAGTGGATTAGTCCTATTTTGACCAAGGGTTACAATGAGAAAATATTGGGACCTGAAGTTCCCTACTTAAAGCGCCATTGGAGCACCAGTGTACCTAGTGAATATTACGTTCGCAACACATTAATGGATAAGGTACAACTAGAGGATGCTAAGTTGGCGCTAAGATCTTGGTTTATGGTTCCCGAAGAACCGAAGCCTAACCATGGTAGGATATATGGATATTGGCAATATGTCCGACCCGCATAAAAGCCAAATCCTAGACTAGTTACGTATCTCTCCGTGGTAGTGCAACCATTTTATAGCGATCTATGAAGCAGACCTTGGTTGCCACATCATCCAACCACTAAGAGACAATTGCCCTATATAAAGCCACACATGAATGTGTTTGGCTACGACAAATGATTAACCACATCCAGAAGTCATGTGGTCAAAACATCGCCGACACCCCCATCATTATCTATGATGATAATGCAACATGTGTTGCATAGATGCACACGGGGCTATGTGAAGAGCAATCTCGTGAAACATATTGCTCCAAAGTTCTTTTATCCCCACGAGCTCCAAAAGAGTGGGGAAATAAAGATCCTGCAAGCAAGATCATATGAAAATCTTGCAGACTTGTTCACCAAGTCCCTACCCGCCTCTAGTTTCTGTAAGTGTGTCCATGGAATTGACACGAGGAGGATCAGAGAGTTGCAAGGTTTAGGAGGAGACATACCCCCAAGAACATAGCCCATGGTCGTGATCCCGAAGATAGAGTCGGTCCCAAAGACCGACTAAAGCATCAACTGTTGTACTCTTTTTCCCTTGATGAGTTTTTTCCCACTAGGTTTTCTCATGCAAGGTTTTTAACGAGCAATAGGTGCAAACATGGCTGGCACGTTTGAATGTACTTTTTCTCCTACCCTTTTTTCTCTTTGGGTTTTTGGGGGAGTTTTTAACGAGGTATGTACACATGTGTGATTCACCCAAGGGGGAGTGTTGTGAAATCATGTGTGTAGGTGAATCTCAAAGCAAGGAGGAAAATATCTAGCACTCTAGGGAACAAGAGAAGAATCTAGAGTATGGTGGAGTCTAGTGAGCACGAGAAGTCTCTAGAGTGTAGTGGACATATCTAGGGAGGAAATATCTAGAGGAGATATTTTGGGGAGTGCTACCCATAGCCTCTCCCTATAAATATGGGCTAGCCCCCATTGTAAAATCCATTTATGAAAGTGACTCAATAATAGAGAGCCTCCATTCCTCCTAACATTCTCTCTGTGCCTTCTTGTGTGCTCGGTGGTTCGCAGTTCTACGACCGATTCTTAACACTCCTTTCTATTTTCTACTCTCTTTTCCCTCTCTTAATACTCCATGTGTATAAATATTTATACAAGCACATTTATATTCCCATGATTTTTATTGTTGAGAATATTTATTACTTGTGCTTAGTAATATATATAATGGTACACACGTGTCTCGATATTTATTATTCCTAGGGAAAATTAAGTAAATCATTTCTCATGCATTTTATTCCGTAATTAAAATCTAAATTATGCAATGCATCCTTGGCCACCATATGTTCACAAGCAAACAACAAATAAAATAACAATTGTTTTCTACATGGTGGGATTTAAATGCAAGGTTTTTGAAAACTAGGGTTTGGTTCTCAAGGGAAATAAATCGGATTTTAGTTATATTTCAAAAAGTTCAAATTTTTAGTGATTTTTAAAATGATGCAAAAACATGGGTGTATTCTGAGGTGCTCGAGGCGACCGAAAGTGCCGAGAGTGATCTACGGACATGGCTCGCGGTAAGGCGTCTTCTGCCGCACGGGGGAGGAGGTCCGCCCGACAAGCTGGCCGCTTGTTTCTACAAAGGGACGGTGATTTGCGCGGGAGCGGCTAGTCCGCCGCTCTTGCTCAAGGCTGCTTTGTGTGGCAAGCAAGGGAGATGAGCAAGAGACATTAAGGCTACAAGATAGTGCGGCTCACGATACCACTTGTCGGGCCTCCGAATTCTCACTTTTGGATGTAGTAGAACTCTAACTCTCATAGAGAGGATTGCACAAGGCAAGTTGAGGCAATTTTCGGGGGTTTTTTCTTACTCAAATGCAATACCCTCCAAGAGGGGTGGGGGTTACATACTTATAGTCGCTAATCGGCGAGCATACGCTAGATGCTAATCGCTATCCTAAGCGGATGTTGTCCTAGATGTCCTAGATGCTACCCTAAAAAAATCAAGGATGATGTTGTCCACGATGGGAAGCAAGACCACCACGGAACCATGTGCTACAGTCCTCACAAGGACCCGGCCCACAAAGAGACCAGCCAAAGACGAGACTTATCCATCAAGGCTTCCAGGATGCACGCATCATCCCCCTCAAACAGGCTCTTAAGATGCAAAGAACGGTTGTTTAGTTGTCTGCTGAAGATCTCTAATTTGGTTTTGGCTAATTGATAAAACCCTAGGACTAATCTCTATGCTTAAATGTTATAGTATAAGATGAATCCTAGCCAAGTGATGAAACATGGTGGTCATGGTGGATGCATGAAGATGATCCAAAAGATGATAGGTACTTGGACTTGGGAAAATGAGAAAGATAAAAAACAAAATGGGCTCAAGGCACCATTTCATTTTGCACTCAAGACATCATAGAGGGTGTGAGTGATTAGAATCGATAGCTGAACTATTAAAAGGAGAAATACTTCAAACTTAGATCAAGTGCCACTAGGTCTAACATCCATGACAATACATTTAGGATCTAGTGTGCTACTTTCTAACCCTTAAAAAACACTTCGAAAAATACTAACACTCGTGCATATGGAGTACATGGTTGTGGTTAGCGATGTGGAAGCAAGGGTGAAACGGAAAAGCTTGAATCAGCCTCTAACATAGCAACGGACGCACCGCTGCATGCGCCTGGAGCGTTGAACAAGCTAGCTGGTTTCGGCGGTAGCAGCGAGCATGAGGACAATATGCTCCTAACGTGTAGATGGGGATTTCGAGCTCGAGGGGCTCTTAGGTGGCCCTCGAACGCCGCGGCGAGTGGACCGCACGCGCGTTAGGAGGTAGCGTCTGAGCTCCTCCGAAGCTATAGGTTACCTTAGGTAGCTACGGACGCGCGCCAGGTGCTTGGTAATCGACGTGTTGAACAACATTAACAACGCGTCGCGTTGGTTTGTGACCGTTGGGATATCAATGGCTCGGTTTGAATGGATGGACGTGTGGCGCGCATCTATGTCATGTAGGGAGCGTCCGATGCAGCTTTTTCAGGCTATAAAGGCTAGTGGAGCCTTGGGCTGTTGAGTGATCAAGAGAGTGGTGCTAGGAACAATTAAAAAGCTAAAATGTTGAGTTAATCAGGTTGGATCAAGCAAGGTTATAATTGTAACATGTTTGATTTCTTTATTTATGAGCAATGTCATAATTAAGGAAAAGCTTTATGACAACTTACCTCAAGATCACTACTACAAAAATGATTAACCGTGGCGGACTTTTTGATTTTCCGTGGCGGACATTAAAACCGCCACGCCAGGCTAGGGTCACGGTTAATCGGCGATTAACCGTGGCGGGCAAATGTCCGCCACGCCAAAATCTATTAACCGTGGTGGTTATTTAACAATGCCCGCCACGGTTAATAAATAAAAAAAAAAAAAAAAAATCAGTTTCAAACCCTAAGCGGGCGGATTTGGGCCGTCGGGCCCGAATCTGAGCCCGTTAGGGGGTTTCGCCGCCGCCGGCGGACGCTAGTGCTCGGAGGAGGCCGGAGGAGGCGGATCCGCCACGCTCGGCCGCCGGATCCGCCGCGCTCGGCCGCCGCCCGCCGTTTGTGAGAGGCGGGATCCACCGGCCGGCCCGGATCCGCCTCGGGCGCGCTCGAGGAAGGGATCCGATCCGCGCCGCCCATCTCGCCGTCGTTGGAGCAGCGCCGCCGTCCGCCGTGAAGCGCCGCCTCTCCGGGCGCCGCCACCGGATCCGGCCCGGGAGTTGAAGGGGAAGGGGAGGCCGCCGGATCCGCCGGGCCCGGAGTTGAAGGGGAGGGGAGGCGCGCCCGCGCCGCCGGAGTTGAAGGGGAAGGGAGGCCGCCGGATCCGCCGCGCGCCGTCGTGGGAGACATGGCCGGGCCGTCGTGCCGTGAGGAGTGAAGAGAGGGAGGGAGGAGATGCGTCGCGGGTGGAGGGATCGGGAGAGGGAGCCGCGCTTGAGGAGTTGAAGGGGAGGGGGTGAGAGAGAGTGGCGAGTGAGTTGAGTTAGGGTTTGTGGGGCTATATATACGTGAACGTGTTAACGGGCCATTTGGGCTTTTCTAACTATAGTGGGTGGTGGTCATTAACCATGACGGGCTTTTATAAAAACCGCCACGGTTAATCGATTTACGGTGGTGGCGGTTATTTTACAATGCCCGCCACGGTTAATCGATTAGGCGTGGCGGTTTGGGTGGCTGGTCGCCGCCACCTATTTTACGTGGCGGTTTTCAAATGCCCGCCACGGAAAATCAAACCGAACACCTCCCAAAATCAATCCTCGTAGTAGTGGATATTGCCTTTATTATTGGAGATGGCACCATAACACCTTGTGGAGGTTCTTTCATTTTGCTTGAAGCTTCCTTTTTTTGGCGTCGATTGTATCTTGTTCCTGACACTTGTTTGCTTCCTCTTTGTTCCATAGAGTTCTTCTGTCCATGAGCTGTGTGTTCCTTGTGCAAGATTGTTGGAATTCATGTGTCTTGCTTCATCTCTTGGTGAGAGTTATCTTAGGACCTCCTCCAAGCTTATTTGAAAGTCGCTTCTTTTCTGTAGGGAGTCCAACAAAATATTCAATATCTATTATAGCATACTATCGGCATAAAAATCAACCAAGACACCACGTCTAATTTGATTTAGGAGGACATTTTAATCTAAACACCATGCTAAGCCTTTAGAAGTAAAATCAACACACTTGGCACAGATAAGGAAGCGAGAAGCTGGCAACACCACCAGATCTGGGCCAGCTAGGACTAGGGATGCGCTAGCGGCCACACGAACCTCTTGGTGGGGATGGGGTGGAGGCAATGTTTTCAAGGCGATAAGGCGAGGCGTGGCGACTGACTACTGCCTTACGCTTAAGCGAGCAAGGCGCAAGGCGAGGCGACGCCTTATCAACGTAAGGAAAATTTAAAACAGCAGCTCAGATCAGTAAACGGTGAAGAAAAAAGAAAAGGAAAAACGAAAAAAAAAACAGAGGAGTAAGAAGTGGTCTAGCCCAGCCCAGCCCACCAAGCAGCCCATGTGCCCCTCACGTCTCCTGAGACATCTCTCGTGCCCTCACGTCTCCATCTCTCACCAATCCCCATCTCAGGCAGCGCCGCCGCAACTCACCGCTGCCGCAACTCTCTCCCAAATCCCTCCGTCTCTTGCTTCCCTCTCTCCTGTAGGCCAGCGCCGATTGGGAGCCGGACGCGGTTCGCAGGCGGCTGCTCCTTGGAAAACTTGGGGGAAGCTGTTCTTGAGCGAGAATTGAGAAGAGGACATGGCCGCATGTCCCGGCTGCCCGCGGGTAGGCAGCAGCTTCCCACGGCAGCGAGGGGAATGCAGCGGCGCGGGCGAGTGAGCTGCAGCTTTCTATTCCTCTCGCTCTCCCGCTCACTGGTTGGTCTCCCGCGCGCCTGCTCTGTTTCTCCCGCGCATCCGCTCTTTCTGCGCGCGATGTTTTCTCCCTCGCGCTTGCCATCTTTCGTTTTTCTCTTGCCGATTCCCCCTCGTATGGCGCCCGCCATGATCGATTTGGTACAAATCGGACGCCAAAGCGACGATTTATGGACGCCACGGTCCTAAGGCGGACGCCATATGAACCTAAGGCGAGTCGTCTGCTGTGGCGTCCCGCATGGAGCGCCTTGGCGCTTAAGCGACGCCTAAGCGACGCCAAAGCGACGCCTTAAAAACACTGGGTGGAGGGATGGTCAGGCTGATACATCGACGGCGGTAGCGAGCCTACAAATGTGGCTGAGGAGGGTCGTCTGCCAACGCAAAGAAGGGCGTTCTTGAGCTCCACGCAGGATGGTGTTGGGTTCCTTGCCATACCGAGTGCTTGAGTGGGAAATAGTCTAGGGTCATGTTTAGTTCAAGAAAAGGAACCCAAAAAGTGCTTCGTAGTCCGTCACATCGAATCTCTTGGCGCGTGCATGGATCAAATGTAGATGAACAAAATACTAATTAGGCGAATCTTTTGAGCCTAGTTCTTCCATGGTGAGACAATAATTACCAAATACAAATAAAAAGTCTGCTACAAATGATCTAATCTAAAATATTTCACCAACTAAATAAGGCATAGCTTTGCTAGAGTGCTCTTTGTGACCTGCACTACCTAAATATGGGATAAGTAATGTGTTAAGGTAATCTGTTGGAGATCTTTCTTAGCAAAGGCTAGTGCCTTCACTATTTTTCAACTATCAAACTTTATAGTGTGTTACCTAAATACTCCCTCCGTCCCTTATTAACTGTCGTCGAGAACCGGACATAAGAATCAAGGTGACCCTACACACCCCTACCGGACCACGAGGAAACAAGGTGAACCTGAGTAGCAATCATTCACCTTTTGTTGTGAAAATGCAAGTGTCACACCTGATTACATAAAGCGGCATTCAATGTCCATCTCCCCTTTGGTAGAAAATGTTGGGTGCATGTACTAGTACTGGTGTGAGGCCGGGACACAGGTGTGCAGAGCTGGACTTGACTCTGTAGCTACAACGACCCTTAATAAGGGACAGAGGCAATATGGGATAAGTAATGTGTTAAGGTAATCTGTTAGAGATGCTCTTAGCAAAGGCTAATGCTTCACTATTTTTCAACTATCAAACTTTGTAGTGCGTTATAGTGGTTGAACTAGCCGAATTTTCAAAAAATGTTTTCAGTTTAAATCTCGGAGTAAAGCTTTTCTTAAAAACACTACTGAAAAGTTTGGTAAGTTTTTTTTAAAAAAAAAAAAAACGAGTGGCTATTGAATCATGCTCGACTAGCTTACTGATTTTCATGTGATGAATCAAACCCTTGTTTCATTGTGCTAAACAACACCTCGATCTATAAATACAAAAGAATCTATCATGGGGAACAAAATACATAACAGTACATTTATAAAGTTACATGCATGTTGGGAGGAAAAGCCCAATTTCTACATGACGCCGCCACACACCTCAACAGTAACGAACAAGGAATAAATATCCATAAGTTAAGCTATATATGCCAGTTTCTAATTCTCATCGACGCTAGAGTTTTTTTACTTGTATACACACAAAATGATCTCCAGAAAATTGCACACTCAACCTTAAATGTCCGATACGGGAAGAAGGGCCGCCACTTATCTTTCATTCACTCACTTCACGGTTGTGGGCTATACTTTCCGTGGAGTCCCTTCAGTCATTGTCTGCACAGACCAAAACTGTTGTGATGTAAGAAGGCTCCGAAACCCAGACTGGTTCATTCTGCATTGACCAAGCAGCCCATCCATGCAGAGGCCTTTGATTGTTGGAGGATGCACCTCTGCTGGGTGTTCATGCTGACGTCCCTGACTGATGGTGCTCCAAGTTCCTGAGGACAATCCTGGCAAAGATTTTGGCTTCAATAGAAGCTGTTGTCGCTGCTGCTGCTGCTCGCAACACTCGACCTGCTCCTGCTTCCTGCAAGAGGCCTGCGTGGTGCACTGCATGCCGACCTCCTGGGATTGTGAACTGCATTATTTGAGAGTACTGATCAGATCAGAGGACAAGGACGATACACTTTAAGTTACAGAGTAAAGTCTTCATTATGTGCACACAAGTATATCGGGGAAAGAGAGAAGACATACAACAATGAGCTGCAGTTAGATACAGTAATTTTCAAGCCAGGCATAGAAATGGATAATCAATCTTTGGAATGAGCTAAATGAAAAAATCAATATAATAACTGACAAAACAAGGAGCTCATTCCAAAGACTGATAATCAATCTTTGGAATGAGCAGTTAGATACAGTAATTTTCGGTGCTTCATATCCGCTACCCCATTTTAAGTTTAGCTTAGTTACAGACTCATGCGTTTTTATAGTACTATAGAGATACAAGATGCTGAGAGATGAAAGAAAGAGATAACAATATCACTGTCAACAAAGCAGCTAGAACTGCTCTTGTAATGGAGCTACAAAATAAACAGAATTATCAGTTGAGAAGGAACAAAGGAAACAAACCTGAAGAAGGGCAAAGGCAGCACAAGCACGAAGAATAGGTGAAGGATTCCGAAGCATGGCAATAAATCTACCAATCTCAGAGCGACTGGAAAAAGTAAGCACCTTATTACTACTATGTTGCTCTAACTAGATATCATGACAAAAGATGAAAATAAGATGCATGCAACAATACAAATCCTCCAAAAGGAACTTCATAGGCTCAAAACCAAATGTAGAGCCAAACCTGCATCTCAGATGTCCAGCTTCGTGTATAAACACTGCTTCAGCAACATGAGATAGCGCTGCCGGGGCTGAGGAGGCAGCAGCCATAGAGAACATTTGTGGATCCGAGAAAGTGAGCACAAAGGTTTCTATATGCTTAAATGCTATTCTTCTAGCTCCCTCGACATTAACACTCTTGGAGCTGCTATCCGAGGATGTTCCAACCAAAGCAACTTCATCCATTCTGTCAGTTCAAAAGTTTCAGATTTAGACATCTGATGATCATATATATGTCATTAGGAAAATCTTGTAGAGTATCAGATGCTTTATAAACACTCTACAACGCAATTTCTAACTTCTAAGTGAACCAATACTACATGAGCAATATAGCAAGCAACTATTATTGCATATAACATGTATAGTTCACTTGAGTTTTACAAAGGAAATGGGAAATTGTCTGATAAAACAATATACAACCTAGAATAATAAAGTACTTCTGATGAAAGATACCATGGGTCCTATTCTATATAAATTTGTCAAGTGCCAAAATACATTCTACCTTAAGGCTTATAAAATTTAGGACATGTTTGGATCTCCTAGGGATTATTAGAATCTAGATTCTTGACAGTAACTGTAGAATTTGGATTCTGGATTAAAAATAAAAAAGGTATGTTTGGATCCTGGATTATAGACAGAGATTATATATGGTGGAAGGTGCTTCACACCCATTATCTGTAAATAGCATTGTGGAGGTGCTTAGCTGGATCTAGTGGTTGGATAAGAACATCCCCCTGGAATCCACTTGTTTGGGTCTTATTCTCATAATTTTTAGGAGATCCAACAGGCCCTTAATGTGAGTGTGTTGAAGCTAGCAACGCTCCATGTCATGTGGTTTATAGAATGATTCTAACCAACATTGCAGTTTGACTTGCCATTTATGGAAACCACAGCACCACACATCCAGACAAAACCAACCTAGTTCCTACATCTATATGAATGCAGATCTTCTGCAGGGCATGAACCTTGCAAATAACATTTAGACCTGCTAAACTTGAACTCTAACGATTCAATGATCAGCAGCAAAAATATAAAAGCTAGCTTACACGTTACTAAGTACAAATAAAACTTCTAGCAATATATGATCAAAGAAATAGAACATGGCTCTTCTAAATTTCAACACAGAAATCTTCCAATCTTGAAATTAACTTGATGAACACTATTTCATAAGCAAATGCATCATCTTAAACCTAGAAACATGATATGGGTCCCAGTCTACCAGTAGTAATAAATCAATAAAGCATACAGAATTTTGAAGCTAAACCGACAACAAAACATAAAGTGACGGCTGCTTGTAGGCCTTGCTCAACTAAGAACTAAAAAAACAGATTCTAATATCAAATGTCCAACACTTGAAGCAATCAAGAAAAATGAGCAAAAATGGTACCTTCCATCAAACATATATGCTAGTGCTAGTGCAGACATGAAGCGTGCCATCTTGGACCCTGATGATGAGCAAATTTTTACAAGAACAGGCACCCCACCTTCTTCAACTATGCGGAGAGCATTACCAGGATAAAAAGCAAGATTCCAGAGTGCCCCTGCAGCTGTCTCGTGAACATCCTGTGGAATCAGGGGAGCCATTGTCTAAGCAGCATCTTTTTGTTTTCAATTCCAAGGCAGAAGTATTAAGTATGAAAACTTTCTATTATAGACTATAATATCACTTAAACACTGCAAAGTCTGAGCAAAAATTACCAAAATAAATTGATGGCAATGATTAAATAAACAGTCTACTTGACTTGAAACCATGCAGTTAAACTAAAATGAATGGCACATTGGCACATGTGCTGCATGCCAACCTTTTAATTTTTCCAATGATCTCAGAAAGGAGAGAACGATGTGTTCATACAAATAAAACTATCACAATGGTCCATGGTTTCTAAGTCAGCAAACCTAAGTCAATTGGAATAAAATACACCAAAGAAATTCAACACATTATTGAATAGTCTTTGCATATATCCATATCCAGAAGAATGAATCAAGAACTTGCACATTAAAGGTACAACTAACACTATCATGTGATTGAACATGAACATGAAAAAAAACAGAAGACTAGGTAAACCATAAGCTGCCATGGTGCAGTCAAATGTGTTAGAGCATGGGTACAGGCTTTTTTCAGCCACATATTTAATGTTTTTTGTACATCTGGGCATTACTGAGTACTGACTAATGCATGAACGGTACAGGGAAATCTCATGGCAATACTATGCATTGCCAACAGAAGGCTTTTATTCATAAAGTAAAAACAATACAAGATTCTTCAGTAACTGA
The DNA here is from genome assembly GCA_015847255.1 of Hyparrhenia diplandra. Classification (NCBI taxonomy): domain Eukaryota; kingdom Viridiplantae; phylum Streptophyta; class Magnoliopsida; order Poales; family Poaceae; genus Hyparrhenia; species Hyparrhenia diplandra. The sequence goes on from JADLZK010005802.1 coordinate 76,454, forward strand.
ACGTCTCCATACATGAACAGAAACTTGTTGATTGATTACATAAAGTACAAACAGAACTTACTTCAACCTCTGAGCGTGCCAATGTGAGCAAAGGTGCAACCCCACCACCCTGCCCAATTGCAATGCTGACCAATGCAAAGAAATATTGAAGTTATCAACAGTGTGGGAATCAAATATGACTACAAGAAGGCAAAAGAAAATTCAAAAGGTTAAAAAAATCAGGCACCTCTGAAATGGAACGATAAACATTAATTTTCTGTTATTCAACTTCCTTTCATTAGGTGACCCTATGCTACCGTTCAATACTTCATCAACAAAGGTTAATTATTAATTTCCACAAAATGTTAAGATGAACACCATATATTATCAGCAAAAGGGTATGTAAGGATATCATGGAATGGAACACAACATAGTAATAGGCTCAAGTGTACTTCATCAGCAATGCAGCCTCGCTTAAAGGAGATAAAATTAAACTCAGAAGATTCTTTCATTTAGCACATGAGAACCAATTATAAGAAAGTGGTAAACTGGCAATGCCTTTTACACTGAAGTGTAACTACAACTGAAGGAAGATGTTATCATTTAAAGTTACCTATTAGCTTCGAAACAGATAATCCCCATAATGCACCAGCAGCTCTCTCCTGAAGGCCTTCTGAAGCATTCAAACATTGTTGCACTAGGGCAACCTAAGAAACAAAAGTCATTATCTGAAAAGAACTTATATATCTTCTATTCTATTCAAGTGGGATTGAGAATATATTGAAGGGCTGTGATAGAAGAGTTCCTAGAAATAGTTTGGCATCCTAGCAGTATTATCAATTACTGTCTCTTGCTTGCATAGGTTTAGTGTCTTTGACATCGTACCTTGCCATAAAATTCAAGATAATTCATCTACAAAGATTGCAAGCAAATAACTTTAGCCTACTTTAATGGCTATATTAAGACAGCATCATTCTGCATAACTACGAAGTATATAAGTACAAGCCTCTTCAGAGATATGTCTTCTATTTAAATGTACCAGTTTGAAGTTCCTCAGCAAGTTATGTGTTGAAGAAGGAATAGGGATTTTAGTTTTCTTTGTTCCACGTTTTCGTACTCTAATTGGCAAAGCGTAGTTTACGTAGTAAGTAATAAGTATTATGGGTCTGTCGTAATAGGCTATACTCATTCAATTGTGAATGTTGGAGGCCGGAATATTATATTCATTTTTCTAAAAAAACAGCTAATAGACACAAAAGGGCATGAGGTGCAGAGGATGTGGGAGTAAAAGGGATTACCAAAGCTTCAACACCACCCACTGCAGCAATGGCTTCACGGTTTCTGTCATCAAATGACAGGTTCCACAAAGCACCAGCAGCTTCTTGTCTAATTTGAAACATAAAAGTTGTGAATTATTAATGTTAGATTCGTGTGAACTATTCAGGCAGAATGCAGGCACTAAGGCTTGAAGGTCATGCAAGTTGGAGCATATCAAAACAGTTATATGCATACCTTACACCCTCATTTTGAGAACTTGTTAGTTGCACTAGTGCCTCCAGAGCCCCTGCTTCCTGGACTACACAGCAGCATTATTGTCATTGTTGTCCCCATGTGCAGCTAAGTTAGCCAGACCTCTTGCAGCCTGCAAATATAAGAGAAGTAGCCTTTGAAACTAACAAGACAGCAAAAATATCACTGTTCGACTAAACAGACGTAGCTAGCCTGTTTAAATGCCACAAAGTGGCCAGCCATATCCTTTTAATAGGCTGCTTATCCTTTTTAATTAAACAGCCATTTAGCTCGAATAAATGGAAACAATAGGTAACCGGCTATTTAGCATTTAGGTGAACACTGAAAAATAGAGATGGTGAACATTAAAAAGACAAAGAGTTAGGCTGGGAGCTTCAACATAAAAACATCATTGGAGTGGCTTGAAAGTAAATAAAAAAAAGGTCCAAACCAAACATTGAGGCTAGAAACATTAGGCTAAACCCAAATCCTAGTCAGCAAACCTAATGTAGTATGTACCAGTAATACACGATAAGGGCACCAGCAATGTATAGTTTCGGCTGTGTGTCTTTGATGGGTCCCATTGTGGGGGCGGCCTTCAGACGTCAGCAACAACAACGATTTTAGAGAGAGAGGAGGGGGGATGGGGAGCGGTTCCATGGATAGGAGCTGGTCCTTCATAGTTCCAGGTGCACAGTGTATCGAACCTGGTGTTATACTGTTATACTACCATTTAACGCATAGAACCAGGATAGACTATGGTAATATAGACTTTGAAGAAAAACACTATGGTAATATAGAGAAAGCACTGGTGTATCGAAGTGACTGATACAGTATGGTTGGGTTAGTGAAGTATCGATAATACAGCATCAAACAACTTTAAGTACTGCAGGCTGCAAGAGTTTCATTCTCCTGATAAGAACACGAGTCATAAATATGGATATGCAATGAAGGGAAACACAAGCTTGTAGACAGTATATCAAGTAAGAAAATTTACGCTGAAGCTTCACAAATCCTGATAAATACATTATATGGCCCAATTTGAGACCTATGGCGTACCAAAATTTCTATAGGCAAGCAATAAGCCATTGACAAATTTCAAGGAATACACCTATGAAACGTTGGAAATGACAACTCACAAGCTTTTTCTACTGCTTTGCATTTAATGAGACATCTATCGCATGGGCAGCTTATTTCTTATATGGTACACCAAAGTTTGATACCTAAGTAATATGGATATATGATGGAGATGGTACATGTAACATGCTATGAAGGACGCAAGATGAGAGCTTGCATGCTCCTTGTCTAGCTTGGCATTTATCACATCATGTTGGTTTCATGGAGTTCAAAGCTCATATTACTAACAGTACCAGCACACCTATAATAAATGAATACTGGTTGCTTACAGAAAAAAAAAATGAAGGTGTCAATGTGCTGTTTACCTGTTCTAGGACACCATCAAGTTTACATGATCGCAAGTGTAACCAAAGCATGGACACCACCAGCCTTTGCAACTTCAAGCTACACTTGTCATCAGCAGCCAGGTTTGCAAGCGCACCAGCAGCACGCGTTCCTAAGGAAAAAACAAATAGCAACATATATAGACTAATTGGTCCAGATACTAGTTAAATTGGAAATATGAGAAATTGAAAAGTAAAGGCTTCATACAAGAACTCCATCAGTTCCAGCAGGCCAACGAAATATTAGATCGACCAGGGCCTTGATACCACCAGATACTGCAATAGCCGCCTGAAGAAGTGCAACCAATGAATTATTACAAAAATTACCCCAATAATAAGAAGCTATACAATGAATCAGCATCCAAAGAATAACAACCTTGTGGTCCTCGCCTACAGAGAGATTCCAAAGGCCACCAGCAGCCTCTTCAGCAACAAGCCTATTCATCGACTTGGCTAAATTAGTGAGTATTGTAATGCCGCCTTCATCTGCAACTGTCTTGGCAACCTTGGTATTCACTGACAAGTTCGCAATGGCCTGCATGGCGACATTGACTAATGTGAGAAGATGGTAAATGCAAGAAAGAGCACTAAAAACAAAGGGCAGAGAGAAACAATTTATTACTTTTGCTGCTTCAGATTGTGCGCTCTCCCTTGAGCACCTTGCAAGGTCCAGCAACATTCGGATGCCCCCATTCTGCATCACCGCCTCCGACCTTGCAGGATCCACATTCGCACTCTCGTCATCCATAACTACAAATGTAGCAAGTGCAGTAGCTGCCCGCTCCTGCACATCCTCCTGCGAACTCTTCAATAGTCTAAGCAGCAGTGCGGTGCCCTTCTGCAGCCAGAAACCATCCATGCCTTGTGGGTTGGACTCTGCAATTCGGAGAAGTGACTGTGACAGGATCCACTCGAGCCATGTCATTGTATCACCAGCTATCTTGTCTTTGTGACTCCAGTTACATTGATTGAAAACATCATGCTCTTTCACATCCACAACTGGAAACATGGTCTCAAAAGATTTAAAGATGTCACTGTTGATCGTTAGCACGACCTTGCCCTTAGAGTTACTAAATACAGCAGGATTGTGAAGCTGTTCCTCCTCAACAGAAATGCAGTTCAGCGCGCATATAAGCTTGAGGGTTTGGGCATGGGAAATGAGGCGTGAAACAGCGCTTGCCGGAACATCAGTGCGGGGAGACGTCAAGGGCAATAAGGGAGGGAAGCTGGGTCCAGGAGGTGGATGCAGTAGCCCATTTCAGGTTCCGGCATCCTGCTACAGAGAGGAACCGAAGAGAGTGGATACCAGCAAGGGCGGCCTCATCAACGGCGCCACAATCCAGGAAAGCCACGTCCTCGAGGAGGGGGCAGTAACGGGCGAGCGCTCCCACGGCAGCCGCGTCAGCTTCACGGAGACCTGAGAGGCGCAGGCTGCGGAGTTGCGAGCAACAAAGCGCGACGTGGCGGAGGGCGTCGCTGGAGATGTGCTCGAGAGGATCGGGCCCGATCTGGAGGCTCTGGAGGTCCTCGTGCCGCGCGGCGAGGACAGCGAGCGTGGCATCTGTGAGGCCGCGGCAGCCATCGGCCACCACCTCGCGGAGACCACGCGCGCGGAGGCCCGGGACGGCCTCTGCCGCCTCGTGGCCGCGCAGGCGTAGCCGACGCAGGCTCCCGCACCGCGAGGCAAGCGACGACGCCACCTCCCGGTCGTAGCGGTGTGCGCGGAGGTCCAGCGTGCTCCACAGGCAGGGTGACGAGCCCAGCTCTCGCCAAGCCCGGCACGCTGACGCCATGTTGGCGCGGTCGCGGTAGTTCAGCCGCGCGAAGAGCTGCAGTACCGTGTCGTCCGGTAGCGCCCTCCAGTCCACCTCCACCGTCGCCGCATCCTCCTCGCCTTCCTGCCCCGCCGAAACAACACGCGACGCACCCCTCACACCCCTACCCTCCCGTTCCCTGCACGTCCGCCGCCGCACCCGGCGCGTCATCCCGAACGCCCAAACTCAAACCCTAGCTCCGCCACCCCACGCCGACGACTCCACGCCACCACACACGCACCAAACACCCAAATCCCAAATCGGCAGGTAGTTAGCCAGCTCCCGCCGCGAGATCGACAGGCCACCACCCTCCGCCGCGTTATCGGGCGGGGGCAGGGGCAACTGCACCGATCCGGGGTTTCCAGCTCGGCGCCGCGAGCCGAGGATGCCGGTGGCCTCGATCCGTTCCGCGGACCGGTGGATCCGACCGGGCCACCGACCGGGTCGGCGCGGCGTGCTTCCGTCCCCTTTCCTCACCTCCTGCTAAGAGAAAGGATGGGAGATCAGGCGGAGGTGGAAGCGGGGTCGGACATATATATGGCGTATATGCGTATGCGTATTGCCGTATTCCGACCTCCAGTCCCATATACGCCCGTCGGGGAGAGTGTCTACGGAGGCACCAAAGCAACTCCCGACCTGCGAAGATGTGAGGTTGATCCGGAACTTAGTCGGAGTTTTGAAGATTTTTTTGTTAGCTCATGAGTGTGCTAGATTATTAGTGTATGTGACAATCCGGTGGAAGAGTGACTTATAATCCGAGATACATATCAGGATGGTTGTAATTCTACTCATGAGTAATAGAAGTTTCGTCTAATCCTAAAAAGAGAAAAAGACTCACCTAAAAAGAGGCCGAGCGGAAATAGAAAACTGGGATTGCATAGGGATAGATTTAGGGTCAGCGATTTTTTTTATCCCCACGATGAAGATCTAACGGTTCTGATTGTTTCTTCTACCTTTGCCTTCTTCTACCTCTAGCTCGGCCCCGCCGCCCCCTACCGCCCATGGGCAACCTCCCTTTTCTCCTCCCCTAGTCCCTATCTCCCGCCCTTTTGCTTCTCCAACTCTAGTGAAGCGGTCGCGTTGCCCCCCCTCGACCCTAGTCCGGCCCGTCGTTGTTGTCGGCGGCTTCCCTAAACCTGCCGCCCACCATCCCCACCCACTGGCCTACCTACCTTTCCCGGACGGGGCCCTCTTTACTCGCCGGGGAGTTAGAGAAGAAATAAAGGGAGAGCTCGCGAGAACCCTACTAATCGTCGCCCTCGCCGTCTTCGTCTCACGGTGAGCGAGGAGAAGGAGGAAGAAGAGGAAGAGGTGTCCTACCTCATCGCGGCGCTGGCATCGGATTTGCGAGCTAGGGAAGAAGCACGGTGAAGGCATTAGGCGTGGGTGCACTCTAGGCAAAAAAAAATCCAAGTATGTGAATTAGCTAGAACACACAAGTGTTGTTTAGCTTATCTGTGGATTTAATATCATATTTGGGTAATGAAAAATTACGACTAGCATATTCTATGCTACTACTATGTCTCATAATGTCTTTTTGGCACATCACTTAAGTGTCCTTGTTCACAGGGACGCCTTCCCTCTCCTAATTGTCTTCCCCTCTCCATATTCACTGAATCTGTGCTCGTTAAACGGCATTCATAAAGAGACGATAGGGGGATTAAACCTCTTTTATTCTAACCCATTTCTCTTTTCCTATCTCAATTCCTCATCCAAACGAACCCTCAGGGCTTTTTGCACGGATCTGATCTAACTCCGGTAATAGCTTCGGACAGAGTCATATCAAACACTTCATAAGAAAGAAATTATTATTTTTTATATGGAAGAAGAGCTAGAACCGTTTTCAATGTACAGGAAAGGAGCTACACTTTATTCACTCGCCTTCCATAGAAGCAACTAGAGAAAAAGTCATGCCAAATAGGACACTACCATAACTATGATTAGTAAGATAACTAACTCGGTCATCCTATTACTTACCTATAGTCTTTTTCAATATCCGTCCTTCATCGAGAACCATCACAATGGAAACGTGCATTACAACTTGCATCAGTTCATATCAACAATTAAAGAGGTAGCTTATAATTACAAACATTATTATTCCAAACTTAGTAATGAACATACCCTCAGAGTAGAAAGTCTTCTTTTCTTGTAGTCCAATGATAGAACGGTCTAGTGGGACGTTACCCACCAGGGTTCATATCCTGGTGCTCGCACCTTTTCCTGGATTTTTCCAGGATTTACCGGCGTTATGCATTTAGTGGTAAGCGACATTCCCGTCAACGACGAGGCGCCCATAGTGACTTCGGGAATCTCCAGATCTGCCGGATGTTCAGTCCTTCGGAGGTGCTCATAAGAATAGGGTTTACGTATGTGTATTCATAGGAGTGATTGTGTGTGTTGTGAGTGTCTGCGTTGTAATGTGTGATTCTAAAAAAAAAGCAACATAAGTTTGATACATGCTCATGGTTATGCCAACAAGTCAACCGTATATCACTCTTAATCCTACGAGGACTCATGAGCGTAAAAGAATTCAGACTATGGTACCTCAAGGCACAAACAACGACAAGGATTAGTACACGATTGTGGCATATTCACTTTGCTTGTGTTAGTGAATAGTATCCCACAATCATAGTCCTAGTGCTGGTACTACTATATTAGTCGTTTTAAAGTGTTTTTTTTCCAAATAAAGTGGATGATAATAATGTTTTGTGTCTATCCATACCAAACTTGTGTGGTTTATCCCTTTTTCACTCAAGCAAATTGTTGGATGAAACCACCCAAAATTAAGCAAAACAAAATTCGGATGGCAGGAACCCCAACCCCACACAAATTTTGGTAGGGCAAAAAAAAACCCCAAAAAAAACCCAAAACAAAACCAAAACAACAAAACCTAAAAACCAAAGAAAAACAAAAAAAACATGCGACACTGCCACCGGCCGCGCGGACAAAGAACCGGCCGGCGCAAGACAAACCAAGCGGTCGCCCGCAAGAAGTCTTTGGTACGCCGAGGCCTAGCTCAACACGCCTGCCGACCACCGCAGGCGCCGCGATGGCGGCGTCCCACCGGCGGGCCCATGGCCCGGCGCCAAACAAAAAGCCGACGTCGGTTCCCCCGCGAACAGCGGCCGCCCGGTGTCCTCGAAATGTAGCGGCGTTTTCGCCTTGGTGGTCCGGGGGTCGGATTAACGGCCACCTCCCCGCCGAGCCTGCCACCATGTGGAATACTGCAGAGAGGGCTTCACATATTAGACCAACGAAGGAGACATGTGGACGGCTCGGATCAACCAAAACCATCCAGCGGTCAGAAATTCGGGTGGGAGAAGAGGAGATTCCATATGGGTGGGTTTTAGCTTTCCTATAATGTTTTTGTCTCGTTCCCTACAAATGAGACAGCCGATGATATTATTGTAATCTATATATATAATATTTTAATTGTTCATCCTTTACAAGGTCTCATGTAAATTTAATGTTTCGAACGTTACACTTGAAATATTTGTTTTAAAGTAATTAAACTATTATACTAAAAGCACACATATGGCACGATAAGATAACAATATTGTAGAATTAAATAAAAACGTTAAAGTGACATTTAATCTAAAAAAGCAAAGTTCGTAAAATTAACACAAACAGAGAGTGTGGCATTACATGTTAACAAACTCTACTGTACATACCTTTCCCTAGTAGGTAATATAATTTTTATATCGACGGGAAGAAACCTTCCATATCTATTTCTTTTCGTGTACCAATAAATCTACGAATAAGTTTTACCACATCTCCATACCATCATGTGCATAGGTTCAAGTGTAAATGTTTCTTGAAAAAAAGTATCACAAAACCTTAAGTTACATTAGTTCTATTCCACATAGACATATACCATAGAATAAATCTATGAATAAGCCTGTCACATGGGTTCTTGAAAAAAGTATCACAAAACCTTAAAACAAAGTATGTTATACTCACCATATAAATATGTGTCACATTAGTTCTATTCCACATAGACATATACAGTAGAAGGTAATCACTTAAGTGTCTGTGGCAAGATATTCGACATCAGTAATATATAGAATAGTTAAATCATAGGTATTATTATTGCAAGCGAAGGTGACTCTAAGTTAGTTACAAATCTATATCATTTGCAATGTTTTCTCAGCGAATGAAATTCTATTTGAAGATATCCTCGTTATATCCAAAAATATATACATTCACTTCGGTCATGTACTACAAGTTAAATCAAAGAGTTTGCCTGACATACATCAACACTGGTGTGTCTTGACACCACTTTTTAAAAAGAGTATAGTTACACCGACAACAAAAATACGGAACGAGTGGGCCAAAGTCAAGATCCAATAAAATTTCACTTGCACCACGTGAAATTTCACGAGAATGTTTGATCCTACAGATCCTTGTTAGGCAAAAAAAAAAGAAAAGAAAAAGGAAATTGTATCCATATGTTGCTAGATGTCATACATTTTCATGCATTGTTTTTAACAAATCAAACAAGACAAACACACAAAAAATTCTCCAATTCATATATGCAGGGATAATTTACCTAGCCACCCATACAAAAGAATTACTCAATCATATTACTCCTATCCTATTATTCTACCCAAAGTGGAACTGTCATAGTATAGGAAATAGGGCTCCGGAGGAGGAGCCACCGGCCCAAGGAGGGCGCTGGCCGGCTTTGGGGCATTGCACGCGGCCCCGTCGCCCTGCTGTTCCGCGGGTTCTTCGAAAATTAAGTTATCTAGCAAAGATAAGAATATCTTTTGATTAGGAGGAGTTCAAAACCTATAAGGAAACACCCTAGATTCTTGCTTGCAACTCAAGTCCAAAGGGACTATAAATATAACAAATCTTTCCGCCTTTTGCCTCCCCCCGGCTCTCACGCGTGCGCCCGCCCTGCCCTAGTCACCGCCATCGCCGCGCCAACCGCCGCCACGCGCGCCGTTGCCGCTGCCCCTCCCCAAGGCGGCAAGAACCTTTGATTTGAAATATCATTCATAAAGATACCTTATTTGCACATAGAGAACTTGGAAGCCTAATGCTCTATAGACACCCTTGAGGGAAAATTTTCTCCCAGTTTGTACCTAAGATAAAAATAGCAAATGCAAATTTAGGCACATCATATATTGGCTTTCATCCTTCTTACTACTCGTAAGCAAGAACATCATGATCGTCAGAGTAGCTCTTGCACCTCTAGTTCCTGTTAAAAAGAACCATTAGTCATATCTTTGTTGAGTTAAAACATTTTGCTCCACGATGAAATTTTCCTTACCATATGAGAAAATAATTTTTTGACCAGCATTGTATCGCTTTTGTTTATTGTAAAAAACGAATAAGTAGTCAGATCAGTCTGCTAATGGTTTGGAATCCAAAAATCCAAACCGAATAAGCCAACAAAGTAATCTTAGAAAGCCTTTTAGTTCAACCAAAATTACTCGACACCGTTCAATAAACTAGCCTCTACTCGGAAATATACATTGGTTTTATATTGTTGTGATTTTATTTTTACTCATTACTAAGCACAAATATTTATCCATTCGCCGGCAGAGACCAAAAAAAAAAAAAACAGCAAAGACAGCTCTGCCACGTGCCCGCCTAGTTCCAAATGCCCGCCACGCGGCGCGAAAACGCAACCGCCAAATCGAAAATTTGTTTTCTCTTGGCCCCACGCGTCCGCTCCTCGATCCGATGGCATCCGGATCCTCCAATCCTCCACGTCAGCGATCCGCTCCCTCCAGCTCGACCAATCGCCCGCTGCCCTGGCCTCTACATAACCCGCCTCGGCGCCGTCGCCCCTCCACCTCCGTCCATCTCAATCTCACACCGCCACTCCCGCAAAGCGTCAGAGACTCCCGGCGATCGATACATCGGGTAGAGGCCAGGCGGCGAGCAATCTCGGAAGAGGAATATGAGTTCCGGCGGCGGCAGGGGCAAGCCCAAGGGGACCAAGGCGGTGTCGCGGTCGTCCAAAGCCGGACTGCAGTTCCCCGTCGGCCGCATCGCTCGCTTCCTTAAGACGGGCAAGTACGCCGAGCGCGTGGGCGGCGGCGCGCCCGTCTACCTCTCCGCGGTCCTCGAGTACCTCGCGGCGGAGGTAACCGAATCCCCTTTCCCCAGTGTGCCCCTCCTTTCTCTCCCGCCGGTCCCCAGTATCTTCATTTACTCGTTCCTTTCACCATTCGTGAATCCATCGGAAGCAGGTGTTCTGAACCCTATCTTGCTCTTGTGATTGCAGGTCCTAGAGCTGGCGGGCAATGCGGCGCGCGACAACAAGAAGAACCGGATCGTGCCGCGCCACATCCAGCTCGCCGTGCGCAATGACGAGGAGCTGAGCAAGCTTCTGGGTGCGGTTACTATAGCCGCCGGTGGGGTGCTGCCCAACATCAACCAGACGCTGCTGCCCAAGAAGGCTGGCGGCAAGGGTAAGGCCGAGATCACCTCGCAGGAGTTCTAGACTGGCAGTTGCGGCCACTGCTATCTGGTTTACACTCAGCTTGAATCGGAAGGGGACGGCTGCTGAAGCTTCTTAGATTAGATTATTAGTAGTAGTATCAACTAGCAATACTAGCGTCTTGCCTAGTGTGTGTAGGGTAGGTTCTGTGATGGATGTTTTATCAGGTTAAGTTTGTGGTGAATGGAAGTTGGCTGTATCTATCAATCATTCTTGCTGGAATGGATGGAATGGTTGCTTGCTGTGATCTTGTTGCTCATGATGATTTTTGGGTTGAAGTTGATACTGATTGTGATCTGTGGATTGGTTGTCAGTTGAGCTGATGGTAAAATCCTCATTGGGAGATCAACAAAATTCTTACCATATATGTAATGTAACTTCAGGCTGCTTCATTTCTCATTTTCATGTAGAACTAGAGAGCAATTCAATTCTACCCATACTCACACTTATGAGATAGAAAAGTATTGTCATTCGATGGTAATATCATTGTGTAAAACATTGGCTGTTCAGCGGCATGACATACTAATTTCTGAAACTGAAAGTACAGAGTTCACACCGGGGACAGAGGAAGGGGAACACCTGCGCTGCAGCTTTAGACAGGGCATCTTTCATCAGTGCACGTCAAACAGTAGTAACATGTTTGATTCGCTGGTGAGTGGAGCCAAGCTCCGCACCTGACAACTACTCAACCCCAGTGCACGCCATGAGTAATAACATGTTTGGTTCATTGGTGAGAAAGCCTAGCTATCAGTAAACCATGTAATGATACATGGATCATCGGTGCACGCTAAGAGCACCGTAGAGTCGTTCGATGGGGTGATTTGATGGCGCTAGTTAAAAACGTCCCAATGTATAGGACCATACCCGGTTCCATGAGTGGGTCCCACGGTACTAAAATTAGACAACCAAAATTACACAGGAGAGAGAATGGGATGGAAGGAACGACCAAACGACGAGAGAGAACGGGATGGGAGTTGGTTCTATCCATGTGGTAGAGGAGCCGAGCTAGGTTCGTTGTGATTTCGTTGCTTGGTTGCAAATCCTTTATGTAAATCATAACTGCGTGGTGCCAAAATTACACGGGGAGAGAATGGGATGGAAGGAACGACCAAACGACAAGAGAGAGAACATGATGGGAGTTGGTTGTATACATTTGGTAGAGGAGCCGAGCTAAGTTCGATTTGTGATTTCGCCGCTTTGGTCACAAATCTTTTATGTAAATCATAACCGCAGGTGGTGTCGCACGGCCGAAGTTGCTTTAGTAATCGGTAGACTACTACTACTAACTTTGTACTTTTTATGTATATTTGACTCTTCTCCTTAATGAATTATGTGCAATGAGCACGCTCGAGAAAAAAAAAAAAAAGCTGCTTCTATACATGGGAGCAGGTCCTTCATCGAACCAAGCATGGAATGTATTGACCCAGCTCCATAAAACATCGAACCTATATTGAACCGCACATTGCGGACACTCTAATGACTGTAGGATTATTGTAGCACGTTGAGTTCGTTGGCAAAGGGAAACCTAGTTTGCACTTGGGAATCGGACCTTGCTAGTCACCCGGAGGCCTTATTCAAAATTTTTGCACAAATATAATTTATTTTGTTATGACTTATTTTATCAATGAAGATCTTGAATATTGATTAATTTATTTTATGATTTGTATAAATATTTTTGAATAAGGCGGATGGTCAAACATGAAGTTTTGTCAACTCCGTGGAGGGAGTACGAGTAGACCCGCGGAAGTCAAAGTTCTTGTTTTATTGTCTGCAATCTGCATATGTATAGTGTACTCTCATTATGAGTTTGTCACCCCGAATTCCGTGTTCGATGATTCGGTCTTATTTTTTTTGCATAAATATAATTTATTTTATTATGACTTATTTTGTCAATAAAGATACTTAAATATTGATTAATTTATTTTATTATTTGCATAAATATTTTGAATAAAGCGGATGATCAAACATGAAGTTCAAAAGTAAAAAACGACAAACTCCCAGGAAGTAGCTTGAGAAAAGAGATGGTGTTCAATTACCTATACAGGCCGTACCATATAAAATAAAAACAGAAAACAAGTGATCTCATAATATTTAACTTGTGCAACTACACTCTAGCTGTCTCTATTTTACTTTCGATATCATGTTAATCTACTTTAAAACACACTAATATCAATTAATACACATTAATTATATGACAAACAGTATCATTAAGAAACTTTGCATTGCACTATGCGAGCCAAACTCACTAGAAATACAAATGAAATCCGTCTCTAGAGAGCGCTCTAGGCTACATTTTGAATCTGGGACCCAGGTTTAGATTTCGACGCCAGGCAACCAAGGAATCAATACAGATGTTACACTTCGAATGGTACTCTTTGGATTCACTACGAAATCCCCAGGGCTGGCTCAACACCAAGAAGGAATCCTCATCTTCCTGAATGAAAATACCCTGAAGAGTGAATATATAAGATTAAGATCCAGCAAGTAAAAGTCTAGAAGTACAACCTTGGAAAAACTACAGTGGACAAACAAGAGCAAGAATACAACAAATAGAAGCACACGGTTGTTAGTTCATTGTGTAGTGCCAGCTGATAGATCATTTCATTTAAGCAGCAAATGACCTTATCATTTCATGGTAATGCAGTTTTCAGTCTGGATTCTACATCTACAAGTAGCTAATCAGTCAGTCGGTATCACTCATCCACAATTACAAGATCATTTGTACTGTTAGTTCCCACTTCCCAGTTCCGTTCACATAATAAGCTGCTAGACATACCATGAGACAATTCATTCATCTTCAGAAGTATCATCAGATTGATCAGGTTCTTCCTCAGGCAGGGAAGATATGATTGTAGCACAGCAGAAAGATTCGCGCTCCTTCAGGAGGAGACAGCTCCCATTCGAGTTCCACTTCAAATCAACAATTCGGAAGTTCAGAAATGGGATGTTGACACAAAAGGCACCGGATGGCGTCCACATGTATAAGTGAGGGCTCTCCGTGCATAAAAACAAGGCGTGTGCAGGTAGGGTCCCATGCTGCAGCACGGATTGGATCTTTCTGCACAAGCACAGCGGCAAGCTCAAGGCGACATATATCCCATATCCAAAGAGCAGTTGGCATGTTGTCGTTCCGGGTGAAGAAATAGTGGCTGTCGCTGCTCCATGACAGCAAACCTGCAACATTTTTGTAGAGTGAGATAGTGGTGTTTCCAAGTAGAATCAAGATTATGCATGATACACCAGACACAATCTGAATAGCTTTCTGATAGAAATTCAAGAATTAGCAAGACAACTAATGCAAATGATGTTTAAAATGACTTTCGTTATTTCGATACAAATGCCCGTATAGCTGTACAAGAATTCACCAATGAATTCAAGAACAGATTGCACATTAAACGCAATAACTTTGAAGAGTAAGAAACAAGACGAGCATTGAGTAAGAAACAAAATAGATCACAAGCGCATGATACTAGAGTACTAGATAGTAGATACTTATGCATGAATCATCAAGGAAACAACTGATAACCATACACATGAATAGAACATTGCAACAAGCATCAGCTGGCGTGACAAAAGGCATAAGGGACCTACCAATTCCTTGTTTGGGGTTGGGCTTGTCAGTAGCTGGTTTCATCGAAGGTAAGGTGATGGGAACATCCATCAGAGCATATTTAACTCTAGAGCCGCCTCCCTCGGTGCCATTTTCTGACAACAAAAATAAGAGAAAATTAAATACAGAATTAAGCATGTAAGGACTAGAGCTCATAGCATAATATAGATCGGTCTCAATGGAGGTTTCATCTGAGTTTCATGGGCATTAAATATGCTAATGTGGCACTGTATTGATGAAGAGAGAGATGACAAAAGTTAAATGGGAGTAGAGAGTTTCATGCTTTTGCATTGTTCCCAAAATATGGAAGTGTTGGAAACTAAGACATGAAACCCGCACTGAGACTAGCCTAAAGGCATCACAATGGCAATTTAGTTACAGAATTAAGCATTTAAGGACTAGAGCTCAGAACATAATATAGACCGGTCTCAATGAAGATTTCATCAGAGTTTCATGGGCATTAAATATGCTGATGTGGCAGTGTATTGATGAAGAGAGAGATGATAAGTTTCATGGGCATAGAGAGTTTCATGCTTTTGCATTGTTCCCAAAATATGGATGTGTTGGAAACTAAAACACGAAACCAGCACTGAGACAGCAGATACAATGGAGACAGCAGATACAATGGCAATTTAGTTCAATGGGCCATTGAACTAGCGTGGTAAGAGGGGAAAATACCATGGAGACAGCAGATAATAACACAAACAGTTTTAAACTACAATATCTATCATTCTATCAAATGATACAGAACAAAAATCCATTTAATTTAAAATCATACTTTTAAAAGCCATAACCATGTGAAAAAAACCATTTGGTAATCTAGAATGGTAACACCAAAAGAAAGGTTTCATAAGACACATCTTCAGAAGTACAGCAGTGCGTAACAAACAATCAGATGATAACACATAGGAGAGATGGGTTGACTTGGGGGCGGCCTCACAGTCCATGTTCTGTTAGAGTACTTCCAGCCCAGAGAGGCTTTGAAAGAGTTCTTTCGGATCAGCTCGAGGCGTTCATTAATCACCTAGAAATGGTCCAGCGATGGCTAATATTAGGCGAGCTTAGCTTACCATGGTTTGCTGCTTGATCACATATCATTGTTTGGGCAAAGCAACTTTGGAAAACCTTGGCTGGCTTGACCTTATGATTGCAGCTACACTTCTGACCACCTCAAGTGCCACGGCGGTCTCCCCCAACCATGGCGATTGAGCACTTCGTGGCCAGGGGCCAGAAATTCACTCACCTGCCGCTGAACTGCATGTTCAGTAGGGAGGTCGGGTTTCGGACCCTACACACCTTCAGATTCCATGAATGTACACCAATTGGCGTGCCTTCATGGGTTGATTGGTGTCTCTTCAACCGCAAGCAGATTACCAAAGGTCCCCAAAGGAGTTTCAACTCCATTGTGCTGCTCAACCCTTGACGATATGGGCGCATTGATTTAAATAGCGGGCTATAGCGGCGCTATAGCTGCTAGAGAGAGCCCAGGCTAAGCTATTGCTATTTTTGCGCTATGTTAGCTACGGCCACTATATTGTGCTTTAGCGCCGCTAAATTACTTAGCTGTAGCTGTTTCAGTTTCAGTTATAACAGTGACAATCTAGTTATTGTCTACTTATCTTTTTGTTGCTAAGTTGTTTTTTTTTGTCAGAAAACTGAACACTTGAGTTTCATGAATCATGTTGTAATAAGTAATATCATATTAAATAATGTTCCTTAGACTCCTAGAACTTTGGTAACATATTTGTGTTCATCAAATTTTATGATTGTCATGTTTTTGTGAATCAATTACTTGCATTTTCATGGTTTTCTTACTATAGCTCCTGGAAAAAAAGAGGCTGCTATTTGCTATAGCCCGCAATTTTAAACCTTGTCTTGACGACAAGTAAACAAAGGTGTTCAGGGGGGCGACCTTGCGGCCTGTCACTATGGTTGACATGGCCTCTCTGTTTCTTTCTGGTCCCTCTGGCAGTTACCGTCACCCCTTCTTCTGTTAGGTGGCTAGCCGTAGCTTTTCTTGTTTTGCTGTAATTCTTCCTTCTTTGTGGCCACTATTCTTTATTAGGAAGCTCGTTGAACTTCCAACTTCTAAGTGCAATGCACGTTCACAAAAAACAAACATGTGGGAGAGATAAGATTACAAGTCTACTACAGACTGCAGGAGCATAAAATCGCTAGAGAATACCCCATTGAGTGTTTTAGTTTTCATTTTGTGAGGTGCGATAAGATCGGTCTCCTATGGACCACTCCATCTAGCTAGCTTTGGTTGAGAAGGAAATCCATCGTGCAATAAATGTTTTTTGAAGAGAGTAATCGAAAGGTCTGTGGGTGGAAAATATAGAAAAGCAATAGTATGAGAAGTCGTATGAAATGATCACGCTTAAACTGACCTGCACCATTGTCATGAATGTTATGAGAGAAACCTTCACTTAGACTTAACTCTGACATATCAAGCTGCCATGGGTCATCCACTTCCTGCCCATATTTGGCAGTTAACATTAGATATCATGATTATTTGTTAGAGAAGTAAATTTAGACCACGCAGAGGTGCTAATATAGCAAGTCAACAAAATAATGGACTAAGTTACCTTATATATAGCAGCATTGCAAAGGACTTGGATACACGCTGCATGTGAGAACTCCATAAAAGTTTTCCACGTCAGGTGATTCAAAGTCCGCACTGCTTGATCATAACTGCCCACTGCTAAAAACTGTCCACATGGTGACCAAGCAACAGTTTTCACACCTAACCCACTTTCATAAGCTATATACTTGAACAAGCACCTTCCGTCTGGCGAGTATATCAGAATCTGTAAATGGCAAAAAAAAAAAAAAAGGATGTCACAACCTGTAATAGGCTTGGTCCTTGAAGGATCATTTTAGTTAGCATCTCTTCCTAATTATATTATGCTTAGTTTAAACTTGAAAGTAGGAAAAAGAACAAAAAAAAATCACAACAAGCTGAAATGAATTTAGAGTTGATATGGTTAACCTATGAAGCATGATACAGAATGTTCAATCATTAAAACTAATGTACGGCAACAATAACTGAGGCACAAGGTTGATAACCTAAAAGAAAATATAGGCTTCCTTTAGGAAGAAGGAGAGATCATGGTACAAGACAAACGAGTTAACTCAGAGCAACAACACCTCAATTCAGGGCTATTAAAGTTGAATTAGCAGAACAAATGTTTGCCAGCTACAAAATGCTATGTAAGATGATAGATACGGAAAGTAAAGATAATTTTCATGAACATATAATGAGGATAACTAAAGACTGAAGTTGCTCACAGAAGTGCGAAAGTGAATGTCAAATCACACAAAAAGTGACATGGATTTGTGAAGAGAAAGTGCATGCACCTTGTATTCAAGAAGTGAATCCCAGACAACAATAGCACTATCATCTGGTGACCATTCAACACCAGCTAAGTCTACCGTGTCAACAGCAAAGACAGTCATTATTTCCCAGGAGTGACATGAGAGCAAATTTATGTAATCCTTGCAATCACGCCTGGTGCAGATTGCAGCAAATCTCCCATCCTTGGTAAAAGAAACACCTCTAGAACCATGCTTTGGCCACTGTACATGCACACATGCTGTATTCACGAGAGACCACACAGTGAGGCGGAGCTGAAACTCAGATGTAGTGAGTATATGGCGACTGTCAGGGCTCCAGCGAGCATATGCAATCCCTGCAGGACCTTCATCGATCTTGCAGGTCCAGTCAGGCTGGCTTAGTGACCAAGCCTGTACCATGGGCCGCTTGTAAAGTCCACATAGAATATATTCTGAATCTGGTGCCCACTCTACAGAGTTTATCTTGTCCACACATGAAAACAATTGTACCACCTGCATAAGTGAGTTCAAGCATACATTAATGAGCAAGCTTAGGGACACGTTAATGTGGTGTCTCAATGTGAGCACACATATTTTACAACAATACAAGCTCATGCCAAACTTGTTACTTGAAATTAATATACCTCATGAGTTCATCTATATGGTAAATAAGACTTCGTCTAAAAAATATGGTAAATAAGACTTTGTCTAGAAAATATGGTAAACAAAAATCTTGGAAAAACATATACATGAAAATTTAAACCATAATACTTGATATGAAATCTACATATACTAAAGACCCCATTTGGCAGTGCTCTAGCTCCCAGGTCTAGGTACTCTTTGGATTTGGAGTTTGTATAAAAAATTAAGGCCCATTTGAGTAAGTAGCCTCAATCTAGAGCAAAATGACTTAGCTAAATACTCCCGCTTTGCCTTAGCTCCAGCTTCATAAATTCTTGGCACTAGGAATACCCCCAGCCCGAGAATTCTTGAAGCTGGAGCCGAGTGGCTGAGCCAAACACCTAAGTGTTCATGGAACTTTCAGTATCCAAACAATTCAAACACCAGTTCTCAAACAAAATAGTGCCAAATACAAAATGCTAGCTGATGCACCCGTTCAGAGGTATCCGCCAGTCAAGCTCCAGGTAAGGGCCCCCCTTACCATTAGGTACAGAGATTCATCGATCCAAAGTGCACCGTGAAATTGAGATAAGCACAATCTACTCCTGAACCCTAGGATTTCAGATCGGCAGAAGTAGGCGCATTTCATGGATCAGCAGGCTCGAATTAGAGCAGCACGGAGTCACATTACCCAAGTCCACAATTCCAGATTCAGCGATT
This sequence comes from Hyparrhenia diplandra, assembly GCA_015847255.1. Lineage (NCBI taxonomy): Eukaryota > Viridiplantae > Streptophyta > Magnoliopsida > Poales > Poaceae > Hyparrhenia > Hyparrhenia diplandra. Next base: position 95,960 of record JADLZK010005802.1, read on the forward strand.
TACACCAGGAACCCAAACCCTAAACCCACATTCCGATTCACGAGCCCAGAGATGGACTGAGAGAAAGGGGATGGGGGAACGAACGGTGCGTGTACCTTCAGTGAGACGACGTCCCGGACGACGAGGCGGTAGTCTACGGCAATAGCGAGGAAGCGCGAGAGGGGGAGAAGGAGCACGGGCCCGTCTGCTTGAACGCCTCCGTGAACTCCATCCCCTTCCGATCACCCGAGACAAACCTCCGGCCCTCCGGCGATGGGGAACGGAAGTGAGGCCTCAGGCCTTTCAACAGCGGCTACGGCTCCGGTGAGGTACTGTGGTGTGGGGTTTCGATTTTCATAGAAGGCTTGTGTTTGGAATTTGAATTTCTGGCGAGGGCAGGGATGTAAAGATGGGTACCCACCATCTGATTGTGCATTGGTTGAGTTACCGACGAGTTGGCCGTTGACACGGACGCCTTGGCAAGATGGCTTTGACCCCAAAGACCGGCGGGGATAAACGCTTTGCTTCGTTGTTCGTTGAGTCGTTGACACTTGGCTGCAAATCCTGCAATAACGTTTTCGCAGAAAGCTTTGTTTTCAGAATGAGAGTCAATCAAATAAGTATGTTGCAGAACATCTCAAGTACAGAAACGAGAGAAGAATGAAATTTCTAGTAGGATCTTATCAAACCCTTATATCTTTTCAAATTATATATAATTAAGATAATTAAAAGTAATTTTCTTATTTTGTATCTCTACATTCTTTATTTGAAGACCATAAGCATCGGAGAAGGAAATGTCTAATTGCTATGTTTATACTTTACATTATCAACACGACAAAGTGGGTGGCGAAGCAAGGCCGAAGATAGGGGCACCTTCAATTGTGTGTGTGGTCGGGTGTGTGTGAGGAGGGGCTAGATCTTCCTATTCTTTTGTACACCTTTCCTAACTAGTTTTGTCGGTCTAGGCGCTCCTAATTTATACTCTCATTCATCAACCCTTCTTTGTTTAAGCCTCGTGCTCGAGACTAAAGAACAAAAATGGCCACAATAAATTTGTGGCCCAATTAATGTGGTACTTGGTCATGCATGGGCATCGGGACACGCGAAAAGTTCATACCGGGCCCAAACCCAACTAGCGTCGCCGAAAAAAATATACGTCTTGCGTTGCCTTATCCATTCGTTCTGTTCGTTTGTTGTTCATCTGTATCGCCTCCTTCCTTGGAGGCGCTCGTCCCCAAGATATGCCACATTGCTCCCCATGTTGCTCCCTATCATTGCTTGTGTTGCGACATCACCCCCATGCCTCGCCCCTTTTGCTCCCCATCGCCGACTTAGCGCCGCGATGATTAGATCACACTCGCCTCCTGCGCTCTTCTCCTGCTCATCTAGGCGCGTCGCTTTCTACGGCGGTGGTGGTTTTGCTTTCTACACGGGCTCCGCCGACATCGTGCCATCGGCTGCGTGGGTCGCTCGTGGCGGCGACGCCTACTCGACAATCTTGGGCTGCGGCAAGCCACATTCTTTGGTGTGTGGTGCGTCAGCGTCGCCACCCATTTATTGCGCTCTGTATTGAAAATCTCATGTTTGGTTTTGAAAATTGATGACACTTTGTTATTTTAATCCTTTGCTCTAAGTGTGACTTGAGAGATAGGATTGCATGGATGACGTGGAGCATGATGATCATGAACATGGGCGATGATGATGGACATGATGGATCGTCAAGTTTCGGATTGTCGGTTTGGAAGGAACCAGGAGATCAAGGCAAAGGTATACTTGATAGGGTTTTTCTTTCGGTGATCAAGACACGATAGAGCGTGTGATCACATTATAGGATAGATGACCGACTATCAAGAGGGGATGCCGCAACTAATCCTTTGGTGAAGTGCTTCTAGGTCCATTTGACTTGCATATTGCATATAGACTAGAGAGCACTAACCGTTCTTGCCTAATCGATCGCGGCATGCTAACATACATGATAATTGAGATCATCTTCGGCGTGTTGGCAACTTGTGGCAAGAGGCGAAGCAAGGTTGAAGCAAAGGCGACAACAAGATTTGGATTTCGGAAAAGGTGAGGAAAATGGTGACAGGACGACGGCCGGACGGCTGACCGACGGGCCGGACGCCGGTTTTTGACCGGACGGTCCGGTCGCGGGAATCGTCGAATTCCGGTAAGCAGCCGAGACTCATCTTCGAGGGGATCGACCGGACGCATGGATTGTAGGTTTCGGTCACCACAAAGCATCGACATCGACCCATGAAGGAGGCCGCCGGTGTGGGGCCAGGGGCTCATGCGCTCGACGGGGCCGCTCGGTCGGCCACGACCGTCTTTCGACCGGACCCGTTGGTGCGTCGGTCGACGCGTCACGAGTCCCGAAAACCCCCAACGGCTACCTTTTGAGTGGGCTCTATATATACTTGGATGGCGGGTTTTTGAGCTCTCTCTTGCACATTTGAACACTCCTACTTGCTATTGAGCTTGAGATACTCCCCTCCACTCATCTCTTCATCCTAACCGATTCTTTGGGTGAGATTGAGAGGGATTGAAGTGCATTGCATTGTTGATTGCATCTAGAGGCACTTCATCCTTGGAGGAGCTACGAGATCTTGTTTCTCTTGGGAATTTGCTCGGTTCCCTAGCGGCTTGGAGGTTGAGGCGGTGTTGAGCTCGATTGGAGCTTGTTCGAGGCCACACACGGTGGACTTGTGAGGTCGTTCCTTACCGCGGGAGATTCGCGAAAGGAGCACTAGTGGATTGCTTGTGGCTTGTGAATCCTCTCTTGTGATTGGTGTGCTTGAGCTCCCACGGGATTTGACACCGAGTCATTAAGCTTAGCAACCATTAAGTGAGTGTATCGCCAACAGGGGGGACTAGCGTGGACGACAAGCACGTGAACCTCGGTGAAAAATCATCGTGTCTCTTGTGTTGTGCTCGTTGGAGATTTCTCTTGGTACACGGTGAATGGCGACAACCTCGACACTACAACGGTGGTATTGTATTCTAGTCCACTTGCATTACTTTCACTAGCTATCTTGTGTAGTTTGTAGTGTGCTAGAGTTGTTTAGCCTTGCTTAGCTCCTAGTGATTGATCTAGTTAGCATATATTGTTCACCTAGGGAGTAAACTAGTAACCTAGCTCTTGTGTGGACTTAGAGATATTAGATTTGCTATATTTGTCTTGTGGCTTGCATAGCTAGCTTGTAGCACTTGCACAATTGCTTCGCCATCTTATTTATTTACTAACCGCTTTGTTGAGTGTTGTTTGTAGAATTTTTAATAGGCTATTCACCCCTAGCCATTAGGACCTTTCATGCGCCCCCATCATCCACCTCGCCTCGTAGCAACCATAGCAAGCACCACTCCACCACCACCCGGAGCCACCGGGGAGAGGTCGCCGCCTTTTCTAGACTTGATCTTCGCGCTACCGATTGATGACATCACGCGGCCGGGGGGGAGCCTTTGCTCTCGATGTTCAGCTTGCTAGGTAATGCATACCCCGACTAGGTAGGTCGGGGCCGTGGTGGCGTCGTGTATTGAAGTGTTTTAGACATTTTTTACTTATGTTTCAATGGTTTTATCTAAATGTTGTAGAAGTTTTGGGATGTTTTCATATGTTTCAATGGTGTTTCAAGTGTTTAGACATTTTGGACTTATGTTTCAATGGTTTTATCTGAATGTTGTGAAAATTGATCTGGGATGTTGCATATGTTGCATCGCCATGTTTCAAGTGTTTTAGACATTTTGGACTTATGTTTCAATGGTTTTATCTGAATGTTTTAAAAGTTGATCTAGGATGTTGCATATGTTGCAATGACAATATTTGCATTTTTGCAAGCCTATGTTTCAATGGTTTTGTGTTGAAGACATTTTTAAAATGTTTTATTTAGATGTTTCAAAATGATCATAATGATGTTGCAATATATGCTTGTTTGCAAGTGTTTCATCATTTCAAAATTTATGTTGCATGATGTGGCGAAAGACATTTGTTTTAAGGGTTTCACCAACTACCTTGATGTCTTCAAAGTAGATCATAGTCTATCTAGCCATGTTGCAATGACTAGCGGGCATAGGCACATCATTTTTTAAATGTTGCGTGATCCCACAAGTGCAGGCGCCGCCTCAAGCAGGGATATGCATCATTTCAAAATTTATGTTGCATGATCAGTGGCTTAAAAGCAAGTAGGGTTTCACCAACTACCTTGCGCCTCCTCACGAGATGGGCTCTATTGAAATTTGGTGATGGGGGCATAGGCGTCCGGACGATTGTGCGTCGGACGTCCAGGCGATATGCGTGTGGCGAGGCGGCAGCGTAGTGCCCGAGGCGAGATGGGTTTTGGATGGGCCTGGCGATTAGACGTCCAGGCGCTATTCATAGTGCCCGTTCGATTTAGGACGGATTTTCAGGTTTCATTCGATGAAATCTTATATAAATATGAACTAATGATACGGCGGAACTATTCCGGATGGCCAAACCACCAGAAACGAACAAGGCCTTCATGTGCACACAACAAAGAGCATGGATGGTAAGGTCCTCCATGCATGCAACCAAGGAGCAACCACTACGCCTAGGTCCTTAATTACACAAGATCAACTGAGTCGCGTGCACGCGAGATGCTGTTGTTACACGCGACTTGCTGTTGTTACCACCTCAGGCGATGGTGATTATTGAATTTCTTTTTTGCTTAAATGAAGAAGACTAATGAACATAGGGAGTATTAGTCTAGAGCTCTCCTATTTTATATGGCATGAGGTAGCCAAGATGGTTAATCCTAGTTCTAATAGATCCCTGATCATAAATAACTTGAACAGGAATTTTAATCTATATTAATATTTATCTATATATCTATTAAGTGGTAGCGACGTTCCCGTCGTGACGGCTAGCGCCAATGGTGACTTCGAGAATCTCCAGATCTGCGGTGCTCAGTCGATCCTGGAGGAGCTTTCATAGGGGTAGGGTTTCGCGTGCGTGTTGAGCGTCTAGCGTTGTCATGTGTCAAAAAAAAAAGATGTGTGAGATGACAACATATGTACTGAGTGTGTATACTTATGTTTTGTGCCGTCAATTATGTTACAAATATTTAATCTCACCTTAATATACTTCTCCTTGTAACCTCTACTTCAATAGATGTTAATGTCCTCTTATGGTGATTTGATGGTATTGTAACACCCATAAACATAATAAGGCAATGTGTATATAGTGTTCGAAAAAAAAAGGCAATGTGTATATAAGCATAACAAAGATCAATGGAATGAGGTGACAACACAAATTCTTCTCTTCTTACATACTCGCATTTTCTACTCGCAATAAATTAAACACTATCTAACTTGTGTGAGATTGCAATGGCATATAGGAGAATAGAAAATTAAATCTTAACATACAATAAACTTTATCATTTAATGTATGACTACAGAGACTCAAAGAGTAATCCATAAATGACAAAATATGTAGTGTAAAACCACAACTACCATGAAAACCCGTGTCCATATCAAAAAAAAGCCATCTAATTCACCCAAAAACTCACGTAGGTGATATGATGATCTGTAATCTTGTAAAATATCTTATCCAAACTTCGACCGTTTGTGAGATATAAAAATAGCAAATTTATAACAAATTGTTTGGACAACTTTTCGACTTGAAATTTGTTATTTTTATATCTCACAAAAAGGAAGTCGAGTTTAGATAAGATTTTTTGAGGATGTTTATCATCATATCATCTACATGTGTTTTTTTAATGAATTTAAACGACTTTTTACCATAATTTACATGGGTTTACACGATAGTTGTGGTTTGCACTACATATTTTCCCTCGATAAATGGCCAGGTAGACACGGGAAAAGATAGACTGGAACGAACAAAGAGTGTCTCATCAGGTTCAATGAGAGAAAAAAAAAAAACTATAAACCAAATTAACCTTTTTCTGAAGAGAAACCTCAAATTACTTCTAAATATCATTATGCTAATTTCAACCTATTGCACGCATGTCAATTCTTCTTTAAAAAAGTCACGACAAAATCCTTTTTTTAAAAAGGAAAAATAACTACCTCGAAGTCTAGTTTGTGAAGCGAGAGGAAAAAGATACATCACGAATCCAAGACAAGGAAAGAGTGCATGATTTGGTATTTGGTCAGAAAGAGTTGCGTTTTTCCATTTAACAGCACAAGTCAAATTATTACACGACATATATACAAACCCGGGCAACTTCACTCTTTGGTTGCTCCAGACCCACGTTACAGATTCACATTGCATATCCTTCTCTTTAATATGTACAGGCGCAAGGCAAAAACACATACTCGACAGTCATGGATTAACCACGACACCTTGCAGTAGGCAGGGATGACCAGCTGTTAGCTGCTCAACCTCAAGAGAGCAGCTCTCTCCCCACATTCTTTGGTATTGGTAGAGCCTCCTTGCAGGCATGGCATCGAAGCCACAGATAGGAAAAAACCCAGCAAAAGCTGCCTTGCTCGCAAACTGGACACGGTATATCAAGCTTATCTCCCACAATCCACTACCCATGTCAAGAGCCAGTGCATCCGCATTATACCCTTCGAGGTCTGATTCTGAGACCATCACAAATGCGCTATCATCAAAGGCAACAAGGTTGTGAGTGGCAAGGAACAACGGTGGCTTGATTAAAGGATTGTCCAGGCGACTAGATCTCCCAGTTTTCTTCACTCTTAGTTGATAGAACTCTTGCACAGCCTAAAAAAAGGGGGGGAGAGAGAGAGACAGGAGATTAACAGGGTGTATACACTGTTAGATAATATGAATCAACTCCACCCACCACTTAATGGTCCACAAACAAGTGAACCAATGGCGGTACTTCAATATACATTAATCCCTAAAACTGAACTTAAAATAGATTGTCAATATCAGCCAATACTTCTGTATATCCAATAATAAGGCTTTCAGATCATATATTTTGAACAAAAAAGACAAAAACAATCAGTCAGTCATCTAAACTACTAAGCAGAGACAGGCATTATTTCGTAGTCCCATCAGAAATTTGCAAAGGACACATAGTTATCTCAAATATTGTTACTTGACTCTACATTAAGCAAACAACAAGGCAGCCAAATTTTCTACTGAGTTTAATATAAATAGTTGAGCAAAGCCTTGAGGACCTCCTCACCTAATATGTATATTGAAGCCCCATCAGAAATTTACCAAGGACAATGCGGTACCAGACAAACAGAATGATGGCCAACCAGAGTTTGTATCAAAACATGCATAAGCTCTTTGGCCACTAAATTTCCAAGAAACAACTCAAAGAATACCTAAATTAGCATTAGCATACAATCAATCTTAACAAGAGGAACAATAATTAAAATTGAGCATAACTTATACATGACACCCGGCAGGTTCTCCTTTTAAATTCTGAATTGCTAATAGCCTTTTCTTCAATGATCACAGTACTTAGGGTGAGGATGGGGTAGGGGGTACTGAAATAATTGCATACAGAAGAACGTAAAATTTGGTGGTAACTTACTTGCCACTGTGCAGGAGCTAATAATACCCTAGGCCGACGCAAGCGGACATGTTCGTAAGCTTCAGCAGGAGTCATATTTTTATATTGCACCTAAAGAGCATAGTCAAGCCACGTCATTACTCATATTCTGGAAGCAAGTATATCTTTAACTTTATTAGTAAGAACTACAAATACTGTTTGGCATACCAAATAGCAAATGACAACCGTAGTGCTACGTCCTCGTCCAGCTTTGCAGTGCACATACGTCAATTTCACATGAAGCATTTCCTTCAAGTATTAAAATTTTGAAAACAGAATAATTATATGTGCCAAATTGGAAATGCTAAAGGAAATATATGAGAGAGAGAGAGAGAACACAATTAGAGTGACTAAGTAGTAGTATGCCCTTTTTTCCCATTAAATAGACTCTAGGCAGGTTTTTCGCAATACAGGTATTTATTTATACAAGAAAAAGAGAGCACTTGAACGAAAAACTCAACTGAAGCAAATTACAAAGTGTGTACCAAGAAGAGTCATGGTTATTATCTAGTCACACTTCATAGAGAAACATCATTACCCCACTTCAGACATAAATTGATGTAAAATTACGATGCAAAGTGTAGAAGTACATTCCTAGTTGTTTTTAAGAACTAAGAAAAATAGAAGATCCACTAATGCCAATATTAAGTTGCTAGCTCATCAAATTCATTTGACTGCTAAGCCATGCACCTTCAAACCTTTATCTTACTGTGGATAAATAGAAACGAATGGACTATTTTTATTCTTGAGAACACACTAACAAGCAAAGGTATCATATGACATGTGTTAACTGTGACCTTCGTATCCTGTAACAGCTCGATATGTATCCTGAGAAGATTCTTACTGTGGATGAAATCAGCCGCCATAAAGGTTAACAAATGAAGGCGCATAAAGGTAATCCCTTGTTGGCAGCACCAGGTTTTCGATTCCATGAGCCTAAAATCAGATATATATTTCAATCACTTGCTGCCTCAGCAAAAAAGATTGCAATAGACAAATGCAAGAGGTAACTAACATAGCACCATGAATTGATCAATGCATCGGCATATCATTACATTTACAAAGTAAAACTATCACCACCCTATATACAGCATCTGAAGTCACATCATATGCAGTTCTACACATGTAAAGGAGTACAGTAGAAAAATGGTAAAAGGGAGCAATATGGCAGCCCTTTATTAATAATAAAAACTACAATGTTGCTGCATGAGCATTATTGTTGTCATAGCCACTGCACTAGGTTAGGAAACTCTAATGCCTGATACTATGGTGTCCACTTCAAGACCAGTTCATTTAACCACCTCAATTCACTATTCAACCAGGCAAAACTAAAATCACTCATGAAAACTTTAAGCACTGATCAAACCCAGGATCTGATGGGTGCAATCACGACCAACAAAGCCACAGCAGCACCTGATGCTTCGTATACATTGCCACACCATCGTTCTAGACAAATTGAATTATGTTCTCAAGTTAAACAAACGGAGCATATCCTATTCGATTCTCCTGTATCTGTAGCTTATATATATATTCACTATACACATCATACAAACAGGTCACATACCTAAGGAGTAAGAACCAACCTACGACAAACAAGTGCCTGTGCAAAACTAATCTGTTAGAACAATACAATGCATGCACTTGATCGGTCAGCTGTAAAATACTAACCTCGTAGAGGGATGTGGGAACAAGCCTCTCGTACGATTCATTAAGTGTCACCACACCACAAACTCCAAGCGCCTTTAGCCGGAGAACATCGCTAGGGAATGGAACAGCACCCAGCAGGACATGCTGATACACCCAAAAACGATTGAAGGCCATGAGAGCAAAATCAGCAGAAAATACTGAACGAATTGAAACATGGAAGGTCAGCAATAAATGTAAAACGCTGCATGATCATGTATATTGTGCTTCAAAAAAAAAAAAATCAATCAACTAAGAAAATCCCCAAGCCACGAAGCAGAAAAACAAAAACTGTTTAATCAATTAAGAAAATCAACAAGCCACGAGGAAGAAAAACAAAAACTAAGGCGAGACGTCATAACTGCAAAGTGCCACACAATCAGCAGAACTGCAGAAGCCGCCACATTCAAGATACAAAGCTTCAAAAAAAAAAAAAAATCAATCAACTAAGAAAATCCCCAAGCCACGAAGCAGAAAAACAAAAACTGTTTAATCAATTAAGAAAATCAACAAGCCACGAGGAAGAAAAACAAAAACTAAGGCGAGACGTCATAACTGCAAAGTGCCACACAATCAGCAGAACTGCAGAAGCCGCCACATTCAAGATACAAAGCTAGATGGTTACAGAGGACACTCAAAATTCCCAAAGAAATCAAATAATGAAACAATAGATCGGACAAGGCGACCAGAAACACCGAAGAAATCACAGCGACATCGATCAAAAAAGAGAAGAAAATTTCTAACCTCATCGATCTGATCCCACCAGTGGAAGTGCTCCTCGAACCGATTCCTCACGACGTTGTACACCAGCGTCGGATAGAAAAGCATCCGAGCGCCGACACCCACGGCCGCGCGCTTCGCGTCGACGGCCACCCGCATCACCACTCCACTCTCGCCCTCCGCCGCGTCGCCATCCTCGCGACGCGGCAGCAGCAGCTCATCCTCCCCGCCCTCTCCGCCTCGTCCTCCACCCGGATCGCCCGGAAGCTCCTCGATTCGCATCGCTCTGGGATCAACTCAACTCAGCCCGATCCGATCGGGGCCCCAGAAAAATCGCTCAGAAAAGAAAATCCCCAAAGCCGATCGGTATGGGGAAAGCGAGCGGCCCGAATTGGGGGTTGGAATCCGATCTGAAGCGTTGGATGGAACGGAATTGGATTCTCGATTCGGCAACTGGGGTAATCTAGATCGGAAGCTACTCTCTTCAGTTTCCTCGCGCTCACGCCTCCTCCCTCCCGCCCCAATCCCCCTCCACGCCTCGCCTCGCTCGCCTCGCCTCCGAACTCCGAAGAAGTCGAAACCGCCTGAACCAAGCAGCAACCCCAGCCCGCACGTCACCATATGACTGGGCGACGTGCTACCAGATCACTGACAGGTGGGTCGCCTCTTGCCTCGTCTAGTCACCCTAGTTCTAATTTGTGGTCCATATATGTACCGATGACAGGGAGAATATTAAATGAAGAAAATTCACGGCAAAGGAATATCTTGGAGAAAGATTTCATTTAATTAATAACACCACAAAAGTAATTTGTAAAACAACACATTGACATCATAAAAATATAAAAACTTTGAGTACTCTCTTTTTAAGGGAAATTTGAGTACTCTCTTCGTCCCATTAGAAGTATCGTTTTTTTTTTTTTGCTTGTAGACTTCTTATTTTGACGGTTCATCTTATTTAATTTTTACACAAATAATATATTTTATTAAAATCAATTAATTCAACATTGACTATATTATGCTTTATGATTTTTATTTCAATATTAGAAAAAAAGTGACATAATGTTTATGCTCTTTCCCCTCTTCCAATACAAATAGATGTATCGTGAATGCCAACGTCGTAGCGTGCATAAATGCACTATGAGACGACCTCTTTTGTCAACTGCCCCGAAATTACCAAACCTAAATACAAAACTGTTGGAGACTTGTTTTGAGCTTTTTGCCAAAAATATAAGAATGTCAAACACAAAAGGCAAACTATTGGAGCTACTCAAGCCAAAGATTTGCAAAACTACCGTATCCAACCAGGGTTAACCAATGTAAAATTTACCCCTAGACTATATAAGAACTTAAGAAGGGGTAGGGTCCATTGATAGTTTTTTTACAAGAAACATATGTATTGATTAGCAGCAAGTAATTTTGATGCTGAATTATAGGTGCTGCATAAGCAAGTTTAGCTAAAGTGTGAGCTATAGAATTTAGGTTTCTATCAGCTTTGTAAACTTTGGCACGTCTTGCTGAGGCGGAGTTGGTGAAGGCCTGAGTGAACGTGTTCATGTGCCGGTTCGGAGGATGTGACTGATCCTTTGAAAGTGCATTCGACCCCTATGTGCGTTTTGGATAATTAATGACAATCAAATTAGGGACTAACATGATTCTCTAAAGTGTATACACAGGTGTTAGTCCATTGAAAGATTTAAATGATTTCATTTGGTGATAATAGCACCACTCAATTTTGATGGACGGAAGGCGTTTTAATTCAAGTGGCACAATAGTTTTTATATTTAAACTTGAGTTATAGGAAACGTCGCACTATCAAGAGGGATACAAATTAGGTTGAATAGTTTGGGGATAGAATGCTAAGATCATCCTTACTAGCGCGTTTGAGAGACACAATCAAGCACGAACACTTAGAATCGATTTTGCGTGCTGAGAAAATGAACTACCACTGGTACCGATGGAACATCGCTGGTTTCGATGGAACACCACTGGTACCAGTAGGTCATTTTAGCGCATTGCGCCGCACGCGTGACACTTTTTAGTTAGCAGCACCGACCCTTTAGCGAATGGTACCGATGTTCATCACCGGTATTGGTAGAAGGCTGGTTGGACCGCTAGTTCACTTTGTCGCGCGCTCCCAACGGGCCGGATTTTCTTCTAGCACCGGTACCGATTGAAGCACCACTAGTACCGGTCCTAGTCGAAATTTGAACACTTGTGAAGGGTGCAAGTACATATACTCCGCCCCTCCACTTCTAATCGTTACCCACTCATTCTACTCGCCCCCACATCTGAGAAAAAGGCTCCCAAGTGCTCTCTCGCCCCCTCTCTCCTTCTTGGCTCTAGCTTCAAATTCCACCCTAGATTTGAGTTAAGAAGTGAAATTTGAGAGTGGAAAGCTTTGATTCGGATCTTGAGCACTCATCTCCCCATTCTAGTTGGCTTGATTTGTGTTTGTTTCTCTTGGATTCTTGAAACCCTAGTCGGCCTAGGCGTTCTTCGTGGTTTGCCCGTGTTGATTCATTTGTGAGGGCACCCCAAAGTGTTTGTATCACCCCGTTTTCTTAGTGAAGAGCACGGTACCCATCGCTGCGAAGTCACCGTCTACATCGCCAAGAGCCAAGAATACCCCGCCATCACTGAAGACTGGAGCACGACCGCCATCGGTTTTCGCTTCCCCGACACTTACCAAGCCGCTGCCGCAAGGCACTCCACCGCCTCCGCCGGATCTACAAGGAACCCATCGCCCGCACCCCATGAGGTACCCCGCCACGAAGAAAGAATCACCGCCTGGATTGCCCCCGCCTCGAAAGCGTGCAAGGTCCAGAAGGCAGCCCCGTCATCAAGCACCCGCTATCCTACCTACTCGCTCTCGATGAGCAGTACGACCGCCAGGACACCGCCATGAGAAGCCTGATCCGCCGAGCCGAACGAGCCGAATGCTACGTTCAGCGACTCCTCGCAGAGCACGCTCACGCAATAGAGCAAGTCGCCACGGCCTCCCGCCGAGAGGTTACACTTGCCGAGACTCTGAAGGCCATCCAGGAGCGACACATCCGGGAGCTTAGGGACACCAACATCGCCCTCCAATCAAGACGAAGAAGACACGCCATGGCCCGGCCGAACCCTACAACCACGAAGGGATATTCGCCAACCCCTTCACCGTAAGAAGAACAGACTCCACCGGGCCACCATCACCCGCCAGAGGCCGACGAGAAGAACCACCCCCGCCTCCTCGGTCGGGCACCACCAAGAGAAGAAGCTCCCGGTGCGTAACCAGTCTGGGACCCGCAGAGGCCGGGCGTAAGCCACCATGACCGACGCTATAAAACCGCCACTCCCAAGGGAGGTGTAAATCAGAGTAGCATTCCTCTCGCTCTCTTGTTGTAATTCTCCCCGGAGTAATCAAAATCCATGTGTTCGATCCACCATCCAAATGCGAGTGCCAACGAAGAAAAATTGACAGTGCCAAAACACAAAAAGCCCACAGAGCAAATAATAAGCGTAAAATTTTTCTAAGTGGGGTAGTGCTATATACACAAGAAGAAAAAATAAAATATCAGATGGGCGAAAAAAATAAGAAAAATATGAATGGGCTAAAAGGAAATTTTGGAAGAAGAAAGAACAAGAAGAAACGGAGAAATATAGAAATGGGCTAAGACGATTAAAGAGCAATAGAAAACTTAGGGTTCCAAACGAGAAATGGAATCCCCAGTTCCACGACATCAAGTTATTTTAAGAATCGCATAATGAGATACACCGCGAGAAGACCTTGAAGAAGCAAGCCGTAAGACAAGCACTAGAAGACATCCGAAGACCGAGGACACTTGAGGAATAAATCCTCTAAGTGGGGTAGCCGCCAAAGAAGACCCAAAGATTTCAAGACCGGATGCAAATCAAGAACAAGGGGGTAAGAGCAAAGAAGAATCACCAATGCCAGTAAAGCATGCCCTCCATAGTATCGTGTTGCCCTAGTAATAGAGTGGCATGATAACGTAGAGGTTTGGAAAAGACAAAGCAATGTAAGCAATGGAAAAGTTTCCTCTCTATCTATCTCTATCCCTTTAGGCCTCAAATTAGGACCTTCACTCTGTAGCCTTAGAATCTCGAGGACGAGATTCATCTAAGTGGGGTAGATTTGTAACACCCGTGTTTTTGCATCATTTTAAAATTCACTAAAAATTTGAACTTTTATAATTACAACAAAAACTTGATTTATTTTTCGCTAAACCGAAACCCTTTTTAAAAACCACGCATCTCAACTCCCACCATTTAGAAAAGTAGGAAATCTTGCTTGTTGCTTGTTGAACTTTATGGTGACCGAGGGATGCAAGGTAAGCTCTAGATTTGAATTATGGAAAATATTGCATGAGAATCGAATTACAATTTCTCTCGGGAATAATAAATAAAACCGCGTGTGTACCAAAAATACATGAATATTTTTATGAGCACAATAAATAAATATTCTCGGCAATAAAAGTCATGGGAATATAAATGTGCTTGTATAAATATTTATAGTAAATATGTTACACATGAAATAACGAGAGATGGGGAAAAACATGTGTGCACACATTTATATCTTTATGAGCACATTTGGATAAATATTCTCATCAATTCCAAGAGAATATAGATGTGCTTGTACGACTAGGATATATCTAGGAATACATAAAATAATAGGGAAAGGAAAATAAGAAAGAGGGAGAAAAGAATAAAGAAGAAAGGAGAAGTAGAAAAGAGAAGGAGAAAAAGAAAAGGGAAATTAGAAAAGAGCTTTGGGCTCATTCCCCACTTCTCCCTCTTCCGGCCCGCCCCGCCAAGCCCCTTCTTCCCTCTTCCCTCTACCACACACGAGCAGGCCGGCCCGGTAGCGAGTGGCCCAACTCCACTTCCCTCCACTCGACGTCACGGGACCCGCAGGTCGTCGTCTCCCTCGGCCCGGGACGCCGCGCGACGCATCATGGTCGCCACAACTGCCGCATTTGAAAGCCACCACGCCGCGCTCCACAACCAGAAGGTCGTGCCACGGCAGGGCGTGAGCAAGAGTAAACGCACCGCGCGGGCCACCCGTATCGGCGGAGAGCGGCCGCCGCATAGACGGCCGGCGATGTAGGCGGCGGCGGGAGCCGCGGCGAACCCCTTTCACCTTCGGCGGCCACCGCCGAAAGCACCATGCGCCAAAGCGGCCTGGAATCAATAACGGCGTGCGGCGACCCATGGCAGAGCTTTGTCGCCATGGCGGGGCGACCATCGCCCGTGGAGGCGATGTGACAGGCAATGGACACCTCATTATTGCCGCTAGGTATTAACGAGGGCGCCGCAAGCATAGCTGTGGGCTTAGCGAGAGCAGTTCGAGGTTCACGCTGCGGCCCGTGTGGTCGGAAAAGATCCAGAATGGCGAGAAAATATATCTCATCGCGGCACTCCATCCGGCGAACCTATAAATAGGGCCCTTAGGAGCTCAATCGGACTGTCACCCACATCTACGAGCTCCGTGGTATTGGGAACACCACGGTGCTCACAGTGGTTCCCCTCTCCCTCTCCCTCCGGAGGAATCGAAGTTCTCCCCAGGAGATTTCGCGCCGCCCGGTTAGGTCAAGGTGCCGGTCGATTTAAGTCCTTTGCTAGGCCCAACCGGTGAGTCCCTTCTTGTCGCTCGTTCACCCTCCTTTCGATTCCCCTCCTTTTCCCCTATTTGTAACATTGTGTAGAAGCATTCGAGCGCACGCCGTCGTCAAGCCGGCCGGACACGCCCCGCCCGCCGTGGGAGACGCCCCACTCGGTCATCTAACCCGCACCACGGCGTTCGGGATGGCGCGAGGGATCGAGCGGACTTACGCGCGAGGTTCCGGTCAGACGGGGCGAATCCGAAGCTTCGCTGAAGCACCGGCCGGGCACTTACGCGGCGGGGCAGCACACCCCCCGACGTCGATCTCTGTTCCCGGCCGACAGATCACCCCGCCATGACGCCGTTGGGGCGGGAGCCAATGGAGGGCCGACCACGTCGCCTTTTTGTTTTCCCTCCGCCCCGTGCCACCTAGGCATCGTAATACACGTGGCGCCCACGCGTGTGTGAAGGCATTCCCTGTACACTTTGTAAATTGCTTCTGACTACCCTGGCTATTGTACATAGAAGATTATAAGTAGACCTTCCCGTGTCGAAAAATTCCCTTTAAAATTAGTAAATTCATTATTTGATTTATAGAATTTTTATCATGTAATTAGTTATATTTTATTACATGATAAAATTATATTATAACATTACCCTAATGATTTAATTAGGGATTAATATTATAAAATCCGTATCTCATGCAATTTAACTCCGTTTCGGCGTGAAAACGACTTCCATAATTCATCCAAAATCTAGCTCTATGCATCTAACCCATTGCCACCATAATGTTCTATGTGTGTTTTGTGTGCTATAGTTCGAGCTAGGTTTATCGCCGATCGTGGAGGTAGCTTTTTTTCGACGACCGATTTAGGAGCTTCCCCGATTCAAGCAAAGCTAGGGCGTTCGCTCGACCGTCGCCGATTCGTAAAAACCTCCCGTGCAAGTCCTTACCCCCTAATCATGACCTTAAGTAAGAAATGATGATGATGATGATGATGATGATGATAACCTGGGATTAGTATAGTGTGGTATGAGTCTGATAATGTAGCTATGGAGCTAAAAGCGGGATGACGTACTCATCCACATTATCTACGCTCATACGTTATAATTAAGAATAACGTAAGATCTCCTAATGAACCCTAACCAACAAAAGAGGTGGGTGATAGTAATTCATAGTGAGATGGATTACTACGGGGAATCGCCGTGAGGGATTTAGCGAGAGATAAGATACTCGCCTCCCTAAGGACCAGGTTCATAGACCTTCTACCTAGTGCGATAATCCGCACGTACCTGACCACACGCCGATATGGGCGATTTTTGATTCACACCCGTTGGGTTGAGGTATAATTGGGAGCCAAGGTGGCCGGAGTAGGCAAATCGACCTATTAGGAGCGGACATGGGGAGAGTGGCCCCATGGTCCCCGTTGGCGTGGATGAAAGTGATCTTCCACGTAAGTGTTTGGGCGCTAATGGGCGCAGAGTGCTAGGTGCACATATTTATGATTAATGATTGGGTATGGTGTGTGTGACAAGTATAGGTTGGGTAATAAGGTGTTACCAGAAGCCGTGGGTGATTTGGTATCACCATATTGTCTAGATGATGCGTCATCCTTCCAACCCCCGAGAAGTCGTGGTGAAGATTATACCAATATCATTACCTAGGGTAGCACCCAAGCGGTACGGATCTCGTTGGACCTCTGTCGACCACCGATCATGGAAGAGGATGTGTCCATCGTGTGGGGAAATTTGTACAACCCGTGCGCGAGTTTTATTGAATCTATTCGAATAGCCACGTCCTTGGAATGGGCGAATGCTAGGTCCCGAACATCTATGATTAGCTATAACTAACGTTTGTCATAATGTGAAGGTGATGATATGAGATAACCTCGAAACGCAGTTTTGAGACTTCGCTAGGGCCCAAACCCTTAATATACCAAACCACCCCCTGGGTTTGGACTTGCCGAAATACCTTTGTACTCACCCCTCTCATTTTTACTGAGATATCGGCATATCCGAAGGTAGGGTCGCCGTCGAAGTAGGAGACCAACGGCGTAGGAGTTCGCCGGACGTTGCTTAGGAGTAAAGCGTAGAAGCCCGGGATTTCCATCCGCGCTCAAGTTGCCTGTGGAACATGGAGTTGTGCGGGCACGGTCTAGCACCTTAGTAGACCCGTCACGGAGATAAAACCATCGCTTCACGCGAGTTGGCTACTCCGATCAATATAATCCAGTGGTGTCTTCATCACCGCCTGTAAGACCTTCTATCCTATGTCAATATAAGCTCGGAATAGTTCATCTATAACCGATTCCCATTTCGCGTGACTCGATAAACGTATTGGTAGCGTGATCCCGGGCGCCAATACGCGAGATTAAAGTCCCATTAAAGGTGGGGCGTGACATCCTTGCACTTTGTCTTTTCCGATGAGGAGTGCGTAATCCTCTCACAAATCACCGGGAGGTGGCCAAGAACAATCACCTTCTCTTGCCAACGCCTCCACCAATTCACCAATAGGCTAGGAGCGGTGTCTCCAAGAGAAACAAGAAACCGTAGGCTCATTGAACGAACCCCAAGTGCCTCTAGATGCAAGAACTTGATGCAAATGCACTTGGATCACCTCTTCTCTCAAGAATGAAGCTCACAAGCGGGGAATGAGAGAGAGGGAGAGTTGTTGCTCAGCTCTAGGATGTTAGGAGTGATTCAAATGACCAAGAGAGAGAGCACAAGCCGGCCAACCATGTATATATAGCCTCCACCACGAAATCCAACCGTTGGGGGGCAAAACATAGTTTTGAAGGGTGCCGGGCCGCCAGGCCAGGACTCGCCCGATGAGTCCGGGCCGATGGGTCCCGATCGAACCCGACTAGCCGATCGACACACCTCGAGGGAGTCCGGTCACCACACGATCGCGTCCGTCGGTGGATCGCGGTCGCGTCGTCCCGGCCACTGGGAGACTTCGGCTCGAAAAACAAAGCTTATTGAACTCCACCGGACTCATCCACGGCAAGTGCGTCAGGTCAAAGACCGCGGAGTCCCGGCCGAGGGTCCGATCCACCGAGTCGGCCGGCGTCGAGCTGCGAAAATCGTCGTTGTGTTGCCGTTTTCTTCGCCTTTTGCTCCAAACCGAGCTTCCGTCACTTGATTCTTGTTGCCAACACGTCGAAGAACACCCCGACACCATATGTTAGCATTTTGAAAACATTTTTCATCAAGCGCGGAGTTAGCTCTTTAGGTTAGAATGCATGCATATGAATTTTGAACCTAAAGGCACATGAGGACCGATGTGTGCGATAAGTTTCCCTCTTAATAGTACGGCTTATCGATCCTATAATCACTCACACCCTTTATGGTGTCTTGAGTGTAAAATCAAAAGGCCCTATGGTTATACCTTAGCCTTGGGCTCAATTTATCTCCAAACCCTCCAAGTTGGACACTTGATCACCAATTGGATCACCTCGATCCATCCTCCATGATCACCGTGCTCCAATCTTGACATGACCAATAATCTCCAATCTAGTCAAACACTTAGCATTGAGAGATTAGTCATTTAGGTGTCACTAATTAGCCAAAACCAAACTAGAGATCTTCAACTGGTACCGGTCTGATATTTAACTTCCGCTTAAGTTTGTGAGTTTCAGGTTTCGATAATTGCCTATTCACCCCCTCTCTAGGCCAATTAGATCCTTTCATCCTTATAGCCGAGGAAAAGCAATGGTTGGGACTTGTTTAGTTGGTAAAAACTTAGAAAAACAGCGTTGAAACTTTCGCCCAGCACTTTTCGTTTGTTTGTGGTAAATATTATCCTATCATGGTGTAACTAGCTATGCTCAAAAGATTAGATCTCGTAATCTACATCTAAAAGCTGTAATTAGTTATTTTGTTTACCCGCATTTGACACTTCGAATATAGGTCTTTTGGTGTATTTAATGTGATGGGATGGAGAGAGTGGAAAAACTTGGAATTTGGAGGTGTAACTAAACAAGGCCTTGGATACAATCGAAATAAAAGAGAGCATCGTGTCTAGGTTGCGGCGATCCATAATCATCGCTCCTAGGGCAATGGTCGCACGACTTTCGAAGAAACGACATAGAAGGTCTATGTCATTGTAAATACGGCGTAGATGGTGTTCACCAACACCCTCATCCCAAGTTCCCAACACATGATGCATAGAGAAATTAATCTCCACTAGATGTAAGGGTACTCCATACTTGAACTAAGATAAATCATTGTTCTATTTTGCTATGGTTCTCTATCGTGAAACATCGATGACTTGTCGAATGCAAAATCCTATGACCAACACTTATCAAATGGAAAATATTATGATGATAACTTATCGAATGCAAAATTTTCTAACAAAGTGCTAGAAGGTATAGTAGCGGAATAACAAAACTCATGCACAAGAACATCTAGTGGTACTTTCAAACCGTAAGCACTTAGGACAATCTAACTATAGTGCTAGACATGCTATGCTAATCGAGCACATGACCATCCAGTGATGGTCGACGTGAACCTCGGACCGTCCAGATTTGTAGCAACTTTTGTTCTGAGTTTTGACAAACTACTAGAGATATTGAGATACCACGGATCGTTGATTTGGCAAGCCAAATATGAGAGGTTGGCAACTTTTGGTAGCAAACCAAATGAAAACCAAAAACATGGCACGCCAAATCATCAACATATATTTTTTAAGATCTAGAGGGCCGGAGCCCCTACAACATGAATAAATATATTATAAGAAAAACCAAAGTTAAGTATTACGTAAAAAACAAAAAAGGAGAAGAGTGCTAAATGAGGGAGCCTAGGGGACTAAAAAAAAGAAACAAAGAAAATAAGGCAAATAAATGCATCTAAACAAATCTTTGTATCCATGAGAACAAGCTGCTGGTCTGAACCTTGCTTGACTCGATGCTTTAGAAGCTCCAACTTTTTTTTGAAGAAGATTTGCACGCAATCCTCAAGATTCAAGCTTATGCCCTTGAAAATAATTCCTTCCTTCCAAATTGTCTAGCAAATGAGGATGATTTGCTTCCATGAAGAATTAGCCATTAATCTAAGACTTTAGGATCTTCGACAATATGTGGAAAACCATTGTTCAACGGAATGTCAACCAAGATGATGTTCAAAGACATCCTAGCAAAATGGCGGTTGAGAAACATATGATCCAATGATTCCTCCACCCGGCTCATTACATAGGGCACAATGGTAAGAGGGGGCAACACTATATTCTTTCTCCTAAGAATGTTCTTTGTGGTCAAGGGGCTCCACGGTTGGAGTGGTAAAGGCCACTAGCTAAAGGGGCTCCCACCCGGGGTTCAAATCCTAGGTGTGACATCATTTCTTTAAAATTTTAATCGTAGGGTACTCCCTACAGTTTTCTTTAAAAAAAAGAATGTTCTTTTGTGCTCAATCTATCCATGACAAGAAGCCGAAAAAAGACTTCTGCGATTGGGGCGATATCTACTCGCCCAAAGCCATTTGAATTGAAGAGCGACCCGCAGAGTGCCCAACTAACGTTTATACACTTTTTGGAGGAAAACCATTGGAGCCCCAAGAATATGACCAACGGTCATTGCTATCGACCAGCGAGTTGTTCTCCATGAGTTGTTGGACATGCTAAAACTGAGAGTATACCTCTTGAGAGAGTGGGAGTTGGAGCAGTCAACAAAATCATCAGCTAAGAAGGTTTGTTTTTAACGAGAGGTTGACTTATTCACGGAAAAGGAAAGCGACTTCGAGACACGGGACAAACAAAGGGGTGGGCAAGCAATTGTCCAACCAAAAATAAATGCTCTCGCCATTTTGAATATGGTGCTTGGGAATCTTCTTGAACTTAGGCGGAAGTTTTAAGGTGTCCCTCCACGGAAGGAGCCCTTTCTTATGTGGTTTGTCAATTTCCCATTTTTGTAATGCTTCTTTGATATGAGCTCAACCCGAGGGGAGTGGCATGCTTATTGAAGAATTTATGCAGATTCACGAGGATGGGAGCATGGTTTTGTTGTTCCATAACAACACCAAGGTCACCTTCAATCGAGACTTTACATTGTACCATTATAAAAGATGGTCGTAACCTCTATACCACTCAAAAGTTCAGCCACACCTGTATACCATCGGCCCAAACTTTCTTGTCGCTTATACCACTTCGTCCATGTGTCGTTCGGTTTCTAATGTTTCGACGACCTAACATGTGGGACCGAGCATGAGAAGTGACCATCCTACCCCTTAGGACCGATTAAAAAAACTTATGCACTCACGCTCCCTCGCCGGCCCTCACTTTCGCTCGTCCTCCTGTCCATGACCGAACGCCCCGCGAAGACCCACAACAACGCCACGCCCTGCCACACTAGCGCCCGGCAAGGCGGGAGAAAGCAAAGAGACGCCCTCTTCCCTTTCCCCCATCCCCCATCCGGCCCTCCCATGGCATCTATTCCCGCTTCCACGCCCTAGTCGAAAGTAACCGTCAAAGATCGGCCTGGCACAGGTTCTTCGCGGGGGACGTTGTGTGTGAGGTAGTAGACGAGGACGATGCGCCACCTGCTGGACCACTTGCTCGGCCGAAGTAGACGGGCTACATCAGGTGCTTGGCGGGCTACATAAGGTGCTTCGCACCATCGCGGGCGGCGATGGACTTGCAAAGTGGTCCACATGCGGTAGTTGTCCATGCACGTGAACTTGGCCAAAGACCGCCGCGACATCTAGGCTCACGCTTTTAGTCCCGCCCACGACACAACATCTCCACAAGTGCCATCGCCGAAGTTGTACTACACGCCGCCTTTCATCAAACTACGGGCGCTGTCATTCCCCCACGTTCATCGAACCATCACCACCATTCACCGTGGCGCGACGCTGCGTGAGGCCGGGGAGGCGGGCGTTCGTGGAAGGTCGCGTGTCCGCCCGCCCCTGCGTCCTCCGGCCCACTCGGTCGTGAAGCCGGTGCGCCCGCCGTCCCCCTCACCTCGGACGAGGGGATGCCTCGCTCTAGATCGTCTGCGAGGGGCGGGACCATCACCAACATGGCTAGCACAACGTTGGGGCATGATGGCGTCGCCGCGCCTACCACGGCCTGGGATGCGGCGACGGCATTAGCAGCATAGCCATCTTGGCCGCGAGGAAGAAGATGCCGACGTGAAGGGTCCCATTGGCATTGAAATGTAGCCTTAGTGAGGTGAGGGCATTTTAGACTTTTTTCACTGCAGTTTGAGACCGTTAGTTGCTCAAGTTGATGGAATGGTATGGAAGACAAGAAAATTTGGGCTGATGGTACACAGGTGGGGGCAAACTTTTTAGTGGTATAAAGGTCACGACCAACTTTTATAATGTACACAGGTAAAAGTCTCTTGGTTTATAGACCATTTCCCAAGCAGCTCTAGAGAAACCTATGGCATTTGGATCAGAGCCCTTCCATAAACACTTCTTCCTGTACTTATCAATCTGCTTGATGATTCCCTTGGGCAGAATGAGGGTGCACATGAAGAAAGTTGGGAGAGAGGAGAGGACACCACTTCGGGCTTGCTTGGTTGTCACTAGTGTCTTGAAAATGGTGACATATCACTGACTCAAATTCCATATGGGTATCGGAGAAGATATATCGTCATACTGAAGCAATAACTCCTTTAAAATTAATAAAAAATATAATTAAGATAAATTATTGAGAAACTGCTATAGTGCTCGGATCCAACCACATTATATATATGATGACTGAATTGTGAAATGCTCTAAGGAAACAACAATACTTCTGAATCCTAATCAAAGATACTATGGGTACTGTTTGGATGCTGCCTCCCATGCAGCTTCATCCTCAGGCAACATCCCCAGGCATTGGATTTAGATCGCTTGGGGCATTGGATTTAGATCGCATGGAGCTGGGATGACATGCATGGCAGGCACAGCCAGGCGAGGGCGGCATCAAACATTATGTAAATGGTGAGTAACATCCCTTAGTACTAGTTGATTGAGGCAGAACAAATGCTGAACCAACGACCAAGACATTGATCGCTGAAGTCGATCGATCTATCTTAGCCAAAAAAAAAAAATGCAATTTTGCATGAAAATACACTCGCATTCATCACCTACATCAATGTTTTACAAGTGGTGGCAACTATCATATGCAGCGTCTCTGGCTTTTGGGTACCAACTATTTTACTCGAAAACTACAGTAAAACATAACAACCGGCCGGCAAACTACTTGCCGTGGTGCTTGACGCCGCGCGGCCCCGCGGACTTCTTTATGGACTCGATTCTCTGCCTCCTGATCTGCTCCCTAAACCTGGCGATGAATTCCTCTGCCTTCTTGTCCACCTCGTTCTCGTCCACCTCCGGCGTCGACTCCCTCGTCGAGTACCCGCCGCCGCCGCCACCATCGTCATCGTCGTCGCTGCTCTCAGTGTCATCCGAGGAGACTGCCACACCGCCCAGGATAGGGTCGCTCCCTGATCTCTCGTACTGGAACCTGGGAATGGACTGATAAGCTCTGTAGCCGTACGGCTCCTCCGATCCGTGCACGTCTAGCGCGTCACGACCATCACCGGCGTCGTCAGGCAGTTGTTGGCTTTGGTCTTGAAAAACTGCTGGCTCCCTCGCCCTGAACGTTCTCATTGACTTGCCAACCGAAACCGACGACGAGGAGCCGCCGTCAAAAGAGCTTCTTGGCTTCGCTGGCGAGGAGGTGCTGCTGTTGTAAGCAGAGATGTTGACGCTGCTCGTCCGCGGCGAGTAGTGATCTTCTTCTCGGCCTCTCATGCTGTGGTGTTGCAGCTCCTCTTTAAAGCTTTTCGCTGCCGCCGACCGACGCTCGGTGGCCCGGTGGTAACCGTGGACGAGGAACGGAGGCGGAGGCGGAGGCGGCGCAGGCGGTGAGGAGGAGATGGAAGATGACCTGTATGGGCTCCTCCGCTTGGTCTTGCCGTAGTACTCCTCCTGGCTGGCCTTGGCGTAGTACTCCTCCTCCTCGTTGGCCTTGGCGTAGTACTCCTCGTTGGCCTTGGCCAGCGTCTCCGTGTTCATGGACGACGCCGGGGACAGCCTCTTGAAGGGGACGGCGAGGGGCTCGGCGACGCGGGTCGGCGCGCATCGAGCCTCCCGGACCGCGACCGCCACGGGATCGGCGAAGGAGCACGGTCTCGTCGCGGGCGCAGCCTGACGCCGAGTCCCGAGAGCTCCGACGCGGGCGCGTCTCGACATCCCCGCGTTGGCGTCGCCCTGTGCCGGCTGCGGCTTCAGCGTCCGGACGGGCAGCGACAGCGGCGCCTGCGCGTCCGCGGCCTGCCCGATCCGAACCCCGCCGCCTCCAGTGGACACGACGACGACAGGGTCCACGGGCCGGTGCAGCGCGCTCCACGAGCTTGCCCTGCCACCACCCCCGCCGCCAGCACCGGGAGGGCTGTCCGGCACCAGCACGTCGTCATCGTCGTCGTCATCGAACGGCGCGATGGAGTCCCTGAACATCCGCCACGCGTACCTCGCGTCCGCCTTGGCTACAGGTTCCGGCACCCCGCGGCGGCGTCCTTCTCCGCTGCTGCAGCTGCGGCCGCGGCGCGTCCATCGTCATCGGCGCTGTTCTTGCGGCTGAAGAGGCCGTACGATACAGCGATGCCAACGAACAGCAGGTGCAGCAGCTCCCACGCCTTGGCGAGGAACGCCTGGCCGGGACCTCCCCAGCCCCGACGTCGGGCGGCTGCGCGGGGAGCAGCGGCAGCAGCGCGACGCAGAGCGCGAGCACGGCCGCCCTGAACGGGAAGCTCTGCAGCACAGAGGCCGCCTGCTGCTGCGCTGCCATCGATGAATCAACAAAGGGAAAAGGAGAGGCGCCCAACGTGACGCGCCGCCTCTTTTAAGCTTCCGCGCGCCCGCGATCGCTGCCGCTTTCTGCTCGTCGTCGTGGTGGGGGGGTGCGTGCAGCGGCCGATGCTCTGCTTCCTCAGACCCTCATCACGTACCAAATAAAACTTGGGAGCCTCGGCTTTTTATTTGCGGTGTATCAATTCCTCCCGCTGGCTTTTGGTTTGGTTCTCTCTCACGGCCGGCCTCACCCCAAGCACCGATGCTGCTGTCACCGTGTGGATCGCGGAGTGGGTGATCCGTCGAGGTGGTCGTGGTATCTTTTGTGCTTGTTCCGTTCCGGTGGCGCGGCCGGTTTGAGACGGCGACTAGGGAGGAGAATTGCTTAGCGGGGAAGGGAGGAATTTGAAGCAGGTCGTACAGCATGTAGATATAGAGGTAGGAATGATGGAGCTGCATGCATGCGACGCGATGCGATACGATGCGTGGATGTCAAGCGTGATGGTGAAGCTCATGTTGTCGTATTGAGATGCCACGCCACGAGAATCTATCCCCCACTTCCATTGAGACTTGTTTTACGCCAACGAATCACTGCTCTGAGTCTGCATGAGGAGACGGTAAACCGATAGATGGAATCACTCGACAGTGCTACCAAAGACCAGCTCCATGCATGACCTGTTGATGATGAATCTCTGACGGCGCACGTACGCTTTTTGCTGTTTTGCACAGCTTAAAAGTAGATTTGTGGACGACTAAGGGCTTCTTCAACGCGAAGACGTGGTGTGCTGCCCTAAGTTTCATGTCACCATCGTGCATCCATGTCACTTGGTTGTTAGCCGTAGAGCTCCAGAGCAGCCTGCAGAAGCGGCATACTCCACATCGGCAAAAGACTCAAGCAGCACTTGTGGCTGTGGGCTGGAGAGAAAAGATACCTTGCCCGGCGTCTGCTTCTCTCGCTGTATGTACGGACCACGGTACTCAAAGTTGGTTGTGTGTGTCAGATAGAGGATTCATTGCATTGGAAAATTTGATAGCTTCCGTCTTTTGCTCCATTGACATGGCCATTCTTTTTGTTTGAGGCAATGCGCTATAGCCGCCTCCGTTGGCCGTGCCCTAACCGATCAAGCTGGCGAAGTTCAGGCAAGCCATTTCTACCATTATTGCAGTCGCAATTCAAAGCATATGTGTTAGTTTGCTGCACTTCAATCGCCTTTCTTCGTCCGCATACTCTCTTAATATGAGCTCTTCTTGAAGCTAGCTTATCATTATTCGGTTGTTCCTCCCCCGTATGAACGAGCTTAAGACTCTGTTGGAGCTGACCTCACTTTCAGTTACTCTCCAACTAACTACCCCCCACCCCCAAAATCGCCTTTTTCCACCGTCCACAGGGACCAATGCTAATGATGCTTTGCCACATTGCTTACCATTTTGTCTACCACCACCGTCAGTCTCATAACTTCCTGTCAACCTCCCTTTTTAGATCCTGCCATCATGGTAACCATGAAAACTCAAAATACTAACATTAAAGCATCAACCCCTAATTTATGCCAATGAACTTCTTTTTTCTTTTCGTTTGGTTTTCCTTTTTCCTTGCCATGTCGGATCACATGTTCGTCTATTTCATGCATGCATGGGCATGACTCTTTTACCTTGATTTTTTTTTCCCAAGTAATCTTTACCTTGATTATGGTAGGTAAAGCTTGATTTCCATTGAAAAAAAAAAACTAATGCTCAAGCAAGACAAACAAGGGGGGCAATTTAGTAAATTTCTATGCACCAAATTACAATTGAGCTAATAGTTCCTATAATAATCCTAAGTTTGTATATGTGCTATCTAAATTCCAAACCATATATTTGATTGGGTTTCATTTTTCGAACATGAATGTATCCAATGGTTCATCTCAAGTCTAAATCCATAATAAACACTTCAACTATTGATGTGGATGCTAACTACCTTTGTCATACTATGTTGAGAGTGGATTTTCCACATACCTTTGTAGAGTATAGCAATTGGCACATCTTTGATTATCAGAATAAAAAGTACATGAATAGAAACAGAGAGCACATGTGGGAGGAGTTCCCGCATTATTGGAAAAATGTTAGCCTCACTTTTTTTTTTTTTTTCTACTTACGGAGTAGAGCGTTACTCTATTTGCGCCGGCACCGAGGGTTTTCTCAACAATGCACCATGTCGATGTGTCTATGAGAGAGAGCAAGTGGCGAAAGGCTGCTACATGCAATCCCTTTTTGATGAGCAGGGCGATGGAATCATGAGAGATCATGCATGTATGGATAGTCTTAATCTTTCTTGTTTGCTAACGTGGAGCCTAACGTTCTTTTTTTTTTTTTTTTTTTTGACAAGAGCCTAACGTTCTTGTGTTGTGCGTGTCCTCAGGTATTGAGAGAGGATGTCCTTACTCCTTAGATATACACAGAACACATGAGAAGGACGGGGCTCCAGATCATCAGAATGTTGGCATGCATGCGATTCGGCGTGATGCGGTTAACAGAAAAGATTCCCCTCTTTTGGCTTTTGGGTCGCGTACGCTAGCTAGAGAGAGAGCGCTTTCGCTCATGCATGCATGTTGCACGGTGTGGTGTGGTGGATCGATCGTGGATGGCGCCGCCCAGAAAACTCCGCTGCTCACCCGCGCGCGCCCACACTTTTCTCCGCTGATCTCGCCGAGGCACACTAGTTCAATGGTATGCTCCCTCTCCTTTTTTGCCGGGCGGCGGGCACTACTTGACTCGGCAGCCGCCAGCCGGGCTAGACTAGATCGAGGAGCATCGCTGTGTCTCGTCTCCTCATTTAATTTCTCATGGTTTGAACCGGTAGAAAAAAAAGGGAAAAAGTTTGCTCGTTTGTGCCCAAGCGCGCCAATACTGATAGGTGATCGCTAAGTTTTGTACGTATCGTCGTGCAAGAGAACCAAAATTCTAGCGTGCTTGCTTCATCATGCATGCAAAAATGCGCCGGTCGACGACTGATCGTCGTTGAAAAAGTGCGACGACTCCTTTTGGCCATCCGTTTAATCGCATCTCCTGTCCTAATTCAGATCGGGTTTACTGCTGAATTCCGTGAATACTGAATACACACTCATCAGCTAATTAAACAAAGTCTTGTTGCATGCCTAAAGTTTGTAGCGGTGTACTTTCTTTTTTCTGTGCTGCAAACTTTTAGCAGCACTCTCTTATCGCATCGGAATCAGATGTGCCACGTCCGTCCTACGTTCGTCGGCGAATCTCGATCGACCTTTAAAGCGTACTTAAGCATGGACTAAATAAACTAACAAAAGCTAGTAGTAGTACAAAGCAAAGCAAACGGCCGGGCACGATTAGAGCCGCGGCGACACAAGCTTATCCCAATGGATTAAACAAAGAGCAAGGTGATTAATTAGTCACTTAAGCATGCATGGCCGTAAGCAGAGAATCAGTCCGGCCGTGTCGTCACTAACACACACGTTAGAGGATAGCTATCTTCTTGCTCAAAAAAAAGTGGTAGACTACGAGTAGTTTCAGTGCGGTTCCGGAGTGAGCAGAGCAGGCGTGATTACGCAGGAGCCAGAGGACGGACGGTAGGGTGGTTAGGGCTCTTGGCGTCTGAGCAACGCGAACAATGGGATTAGATTAGAATAAATTAAGGGTGTATGTGAGATGATTATATTTCAGTAACATTACAATTTACAAATAATACAATAGATCACAAGCCAAAATGATTCTATGAATTGTTCGAGAGAGCTGTCTAAACAGCATCAATCCAATTGTTGAATGACATATATGTCCATATATGTAATTAATCGACGGCACCTCTACAGTTGAAAAAATTACTCTATACAAAATTGCTCTCATACTGAAGATTATCTATATCAACTGTTCTCAATCTTTTTCTCGCTTTCTCAA
>JADLZK010005803.1:0-19779 GCA_015847255.1 Hyparrhenia diplandra
ACAACCCGTCGTTAGCCGTCGTCTGTATACCGGTAATCTTGCAATAAACCCCCGCATCGGCCTACAGACGGCTCCGTCGTCGCCTCCCCGAATCGACGAGCTTGTCCCGTTCCCCCGACGCTGAGTAGACGCGTGCCGACGGGCTGTACAGGGCGTCGTCTCGAATCGCCGGCGGGCTGGATCCGCGCGCCCGCGCCCCCTCCCGCCAAAGCTTGCGCGCGGGGAGCTCTTCTCGCCGCCAAAATCCCCCTTCTGCATCTGCTACAGGCCTGGCCATGGACCTCGTCGGCGGTGGTGAGTGGCTACTAGAGCATCACCGTTCCCGTGCGCACCTGCGGAGGCGTCCCGGCGCGGACTGAGATGGTCCGTGGCTCTCTGGCGTGGGCGCGCCGGCGGCGAGGTCGCGTTCCGGCGTGCCTGGGGCTCGGCTATGAGAACGAACGGGCCAATCACGACCGCGGTTTCGAGGCGAAGCTAAAGCAACAAACGGCAGGGGTAAGAGTCCAACTGAAATGACCTGGCCACGGCGAGGTGCGACACGACGGCCATGGCGGCGCGGTCGTGGCTGGAACAGCGCACGGCTGCGTTAGGCGAAGAGAGACGAGGCGAGCATGTTAGAGAGGTGCGCAAGGACGTGGCGCGGCTGCTGGCATGGGAAAAATTTGACGGTAAGCGACGGAAGCCGATGAATTCGGTCGGCGAGCGGAACTATGCCGGCGGCGACGGATGGGAAGAGGAGAGGGCCAGCGGCGACCGGCGAGGCTTAAGTGAATGAGGTCGAGTTCTCCAGGTGCGCCAGCAGCTTCTGGACTTGGCCACGCAGGTGTCCGTCGGCGTCAACGCGGCAACGCCGCGACGGTGGCCAAACGGCTCACGACGACAGCACGGAGCAGGCAACGGCAGCCAATTAGCGTGTACTGTACCTCTCACTTTCTTCAATGATTTTTCTCAAACTACTTTGAAACTTACATAACAACTTCAAAATTTTAAAAATAAAAGTTTTCAAAATTTTAAGTTCTACAATTTTACTTTGTGCCATAGTCAAATTCTAATATTTTTTAAAAGTAGGGTTTTTGAATTTAGGAATTTAAATTTAGGCTAAAATATAATTAATATATGCAAATTTGGTACTATTTCTTTAATCTACTACTTCTGGAAGCTATTATTTTCATTGATATTATTCTATCAAGTATACACAACAGATATTACCAAATCGTTGTAGTTGATCTTAAGATACATGCACAACGTTAATGGCTTACGGATGACCCTCGTAATGGGTTGTATAAGTTGTCTTCATATCTCGACTATACGATAAATTCGAGGAGTTCAACAAGGCGACAAGTATGTATGCGTCAGGTTGTACATGCCCTTAAGGCCGTCTACAATAGTTAGCTATTTACATCGGTAGATGCGACGCCGACGGGGGAAAAAAGTAGGAGAGAATAGTCACTGATTTACACGCAAATAGCTAGGCTATTTCGCGTAGTTCAAAAATGTGAGATGAGCATGTGGCCCAATAATATAAAATAGTCTTTGTTGGTTGTCTTTCACCTCCACGCCACCGACCACGTAGCCAAGACTTCTGGCTATTACCATCGGGACGCCCTTACAGAACAGCGGCTTACCACCGGCGAGGCAACGAGCCGATCGAGCGCGAACGCTAACGCTGAATGGCCGGGTCGGAGGCCGTGGCAGGACGCGCGCGCGCGACGCGCTCGTGTTCGCGGCCGGCGTGTCCGCAGCCGTGCTCGCCATCCCTCGTCTCGCCGTCAGTCCTCGGCGCGCGCCTGGGAGCAGGCTGGTGGCCTTACCCGCCCCGGGGCCGGAGGACGGGCCGCGCACGTTCTACGACGACCCGGAGCTCTCGTACGACGTCGTCGACGGCCGCCGCCTCATCGGGTGGGACGCCAGCGCGCAGCGTGGCTGCGGTCGCGCGGGCTCGGCGGTCGGCAGCGACGCGTGGTGATGGTGTCCGGTCGCCGCCGGAGCCGTGCCCCGGCGACGCAGGTGACCACCTCTTGCTGCGGTTCCCTCAAGAACAAGCTCGACTACTGCCGCCTCCACGGGATCCAGCCCTGTACAACAGAGATTTCCTGCAGCCGGCCATGACGAGCTACTGGGCCAAGATCCCCATCGTTCGCGCCGCCATGCTCGCCCACCCGGACGCGGAATGGATTTGGTGGGGGTGGACTCCGACGCCGTCTTCACGGACATGGACTTCTCCATCCCTCCGCCACCGGTACGCCAGCCACAACTTCATCGCCTACGGCGTCCCCAAGAACATCAAGAGGAAGTCGTGGCTGGCTATCAACGCCGGCGTATTCCTCATCCGCAATTGCCAGTGGTCGCCTCGACTTGATGGACGAGTGGGCGCGCATGGGTCCAGCCTACCCGGAGCACGCCCGGTGGGGCAAGGTGCTCCGGAACGAGCTCAGCGACAAGGACTCCGACGTGGCGTGCGACCAGTCCGCGCTCGTGTACCTGCTGCTCAACAACTGGGAGGCTGGGGAAGAAGACCTTCATCGAGACCGAGTACTACTTCATGGGCTTCTGGGGCGAGATCATGGACCGGCTCGACGGCGTCGCGGCGAGGTACGACGCCGTGGAGCGGCGCACGCCGGGCCCCCGGCGGCGCCACGCGGAGCGGGAGCACCTGCAGTACGCGGCCGCGCGCGGAACGCGGCGGTGAGCGGCGCAGTGCCGGGCCCGGCGGGCGGCGGGGGAGAAGGGTGGCGGCGGCAGCTCATCGCCGCACTTTACGGGCTGCCAGCCCTGCAGCGGTGGGAGGAACCCCACGTACTCAAGGGAGAGCTGCGACGACGGATGCGCCGTGCGCTGGGCTTCGCCGACGACCAGGTGCTCCGCGCGTACGGGTTCCAGCACGCCGCGCCGCTCAACCACACCGTGCTGCCCCTGCCGTTCGATTAATTACCTGACCGCGAGATGCCGGGGTGCTCGCGACTAACGAATACATGGCCTATTTTGTATCGTGGACTTCAATTGTATCTTGTTTTTTGAGTCGATTTTATTTTATTTGTTGGAAAATGCAAAACCATACGTATGTAGTACATCATCAAGTTTGAAAAGTATGAAAAGATAATGGTTGAAACAAGTTCAAAATATATTTATTTTCAGTGATATTTTAAAGGTTAAAGTGTGCAAGATTCAAATAGCATAAAAAAATAAGATTCAAAATTAGTTTGCAAAACAAAACTTTTTTTTTTTAGGGAGTGTCGGCGTTTCGAGGAACGTGGGTGTCTCGGGTCTTGTGATAAAGAATTTATAAGCGCGGTGCCTCCTCCCGCCGATGGCGTAGCGCAAGATGGACACACGGACGCAAGTTTATCTTTGTTCAGGCCAACGGGGCCCTACGCCCGGCGGGGTGTGTCCGCCTCGTGTTACCGCTCAAAGGTGAGCCTCGCTGCGGGGGGTTCTGCGCCGGCCGCGGGAGGGACGCTGGTCTCAAGCCCCACGATCGTGGTTGAAGTGGTGGTGGTGTGTGCGCCTCTCCATGTGAAGCGGAGTTGAGCGGAATTTCGAATCAATCGAATCCTCTCTAATGAGGCATTACTCCCTCTTTTTATAGAAGGGAGAGAGATAATGTTTACACCGCGGACACTTTGGTGGCTAATTCTATCAGGTTTTTCGCTTGCATGGCGCCGCCGAGGGGTCGGGCGGGCTTGATGTGTCGCTGACGAGACCGCGGCGTCGATCCGATGGTGGGCGTGCAACCCGCGGTGCGACCGAATTAGCCACCTAGGTGTCCACCGCAAAACATTTTCATCTCTCCTTCTCCTATAAAAGGGGAGTAATGCCCCTCATTGAAAGGACCGGATTCGAGCCCGCCAACTCCGCGCTCACACGGGAGGAAACCGCATTCACCACCACCGTAATTACAAATCTCACGAATGGGTAAGTTGGACCCGCTGCCTTCCCCGCGACGCTGTTACCGATACCTTTGAGCGCAGGTAACACGCAGCAGACACACCCCGGACGTTAGGGCCCCGCGACTAACCGATAAACCGCCAGGGCCCCCGGTCCATCTTGGCGCACCATCGAGGGAGGAGGCACACGCTTATACATTATTGCCGCAGACCGAGGCACCCACCGCTCTAAACGCCGCATGCGCGCCAGGTAGGGCGGCGCGTGTGCAACTCTGCATCTCCATCGACCCTCATGGCGTTTCCGCCTTCATTTGCACCCCGCCGCCGCGAACACGAGCTCCCGCTGCGAACACCACCGTTCTCGAACGCCGGCATTTGTGGCGCTCGGCCACAACTACGGAATGATCCTTTCGCCCGAGCGTCACGCGGTAGAAGGGAGGGCAGCGATCGCCGCCGCTTGGCAGCCCATCATCACGCGCCGCCGCGCAAAGGCGGGCAAGGCGGACTCAGCAGCCAAAAAGGCGGCGCCCAAGCAGACGGATTCGAATCCGCCGACGTATCCCCGGCGCCGACTCGCGAGATGGGCTCCCGTGAACCCTAGGCGGAAATACCTTACGCCACCCGCTCGTGGTAGGGTACCACGAAACCCCTAATCGCTCGGGAAAACGCCTCGGCTCCTGGCTCATCTCCCGGAGGAGTCGTGTGAATCCTCGCCGGCTTGAAACCTCGATCGAAACCTTCGCCCAGAGAGCACGCGAGCCGAACTCACCCGGCCGCTCCACCCGAGGCGTTATCCCATGGACATTCACTCGAGGAGGCGCGATCCTCTAGAGGACGCGGGGCGACCCCGCTCATGCCACCCCTCCCGGGTTCAACCGGGGCCTCGGTCCCGGAGTCGAGGGACTTCGCTCTACCGTCCCGGAGAATCGAAACCTCCTCCGGGCGTTCGGTGCACCGCGTGCATCGACGATGAAGACGCAGTACTATGACCCCAGCGCGGAATGCTTCAATGTCGAGGTCCCGCCCACAGGATGGCGAGCTTCAGCGGCGTCTCCAGCGAAGATGACGCGGGACGCATCAGCCACGACGAGCTCCAGCCACCGGGCGCTTCCGCCCCGTCCCATCCGTAGCGGCGCCCGGCACCGCCGACCAAAACGCCCGGCTTCACGAGATCGCGAGGAACGCATCCGGCGGAATCGCCCGACTCGGCGGACCCGGAGCGTAACATCCGGCGAGCGAGCTCAGCACGCAGCGAGCCCCGGGGGCACCTCAAGCTCACAATGGCGGCGGGCGTGGCGGACCGGCCGGGGTGCCTCCAATCCCCGGCGATAGCGGCCCCGTTCACGAGCCGACCTCAGCGTGGCGGCGCCGCCATCTTGTAGCGAAATGCCCGAGCCCTCCACTACCGAGGGTAGGCGCGATACGGGAAGGCCTCCGTCAACTCCTTGACAGGCGGCGGTGCAACGAGCGTGATAGTTCCGCTTCCGGGATCGGGCCGTGACGCCACGACGGCGAGAGAATCGTGGCGGTCGAGCAGGGCTCGGCCCACCCGGATCGAGCCGAGCCGAGCAGAACCCGGTCAGCCCGAGCGCCGGACGACAACCGCTGTAACTCGCCCCAGTCGGGAACACATAGAAGACCCGCGACCCGCGCACGCGAACCGAGCGCGCCTCGACCTCGTGGACGAGTGATCGAGCGGCAGCCAGGCTCGCCACGGAGGTGGCTCGCCTCGGGGCGACAAAGCGAGGCGAGACGCACGTGCGGTCCGAGAGGACCGAGGGTACTCCCCCGATCCGCGGGCCTCGGGCCTTCACCGTGGACATCGGGAGGGCACCACTCCTCGTGCGTTCAGGCCCCCGAGCCATCTCGAGAAGTACATCGAGAGACTCGCCCTCGAGGTATGGCCGGTCGACTACTCGCGGCGGCATGCTGTCCGCGAGGGCACCACGATCGACAAAGTGATAATCGTGAATTTGCGTACCTCTCGAATCGCGCGAGCTTGGCTGGAACACCTTCCACCCAACCCTCATATCAAACCGGGCGGACTTGGTGAGAACCTTCATCGGTAACTTCCGTGGCACATACCTACGCCCGGGTAACTCGCGTGGGATCTCCAGCTCGCGACAAAAATC
The DNA here is from genome assembly GCA_015847255.1 of Hyparrhenia diplandra. NCBI lineage: Eukaryota > Viridiplantae > Streptophyta > Magnoliopsida > Poales > Poaceae > Hyparrhenia > Hyparrhenia diplandra. The sequence goes on from JADLZK010005803.1 coordinate 6,017, forward strand.
CGACGAATCCTCGCAGCTACATCCGACGCTTCTCCAAGCGCGGACCGAGCTCCCTAATGTGACGGATTCGGACGTCATCGGGGCCTTCTTGGCGGCACCACTTGCCGAGACCTCGTGGAAGAAGTCGGGCGCGGACTCCCACCAGAGGCAAGCGAGCTGATGGACATCGCCACCAAGTTCGCCAGCGGTGAGGAGGTCTGTCGCGTGGCCCCTCGTTCAATCGTGGCTCCCAGCAAGGGGAAAGCGCTAAGGAAGAGGAGCCCGAGGGATCGCAACCCTCGGGAGAGGGAAGAAGAAAAAAAGAAGAAAGATAAGAGCACGCAAGGGCAAGGCCACGCCGCTCAAGCGGGACGATGAAAGACATGGTGGTCTGCGTCGATCGCAAGGGGCCCCCACCGCCATCAAGAAACCTTCGATGACATGCTCAGAAGCCATGTCGAGAACCATAGCTACCCGGTCAAAGCATACCCTGGAGTGCAAGAGGGTACGCCAACATTTTCGCCAAGCTTCAAGGCTATCCCCGAGGGTGAAGAGGAAGAGGCTCCGAGGGTGGCGCCAAGGGCAACGAGGAGTTCCCCGAAGGTGAATAAGCGCTTTATGATCTTCGGCGGCAGCACAGAGCAACATGTCCGCGGCGGCAGCGCAAGAAGGAGCCGCTCGGGAGGTCTATGCCACGGAGCCGAGCAACCCCGAAGGCCGCGCAAGTGGCTCGGACAGGCCATCACCTTCGACAGTCGGATCACCCCCAGGACATCCGGAACCCGGGGCTTATCCATCGGGTGGTGGATCCCATCATCGCCAACACTCGGCTCACCAAAGTCCTTATGGACTGGAGGGAGCAGCCTCAACCTCATCTACTGAAGAAACCCTCGACCTCCCTCGGGGTAGACAAGTCCAAGATCCGCCTCGGAGGGCCGGCATTCAATAAGCGTCGTCCCGGCAGCGCCTAAAGCCCCTCGAGGCGAGTCGACTTACCGGTTTTGCTTCTCGTGACCCCTCGAACTTCGTGCAAGAGACTCTCACATTCGAGATCCTTGGGGTCAGCGGTACTTACCACGTGCTCCTCGGGCGCCCCTCACAGCCAAGTTCATGGCTGTCCCGAACTGCGATACCTCAAGCTCAGATCAGGGGCGAAGGGTGTCATCACGATCGCCCCTCGCACCATCATGCATACGAGTGCGGCGTGGGGCGTGGGTATGCGAGGCACTCATCGCCGATGCAAAGAGAAGCTTTTGAGCGAAATCTGCGATCAGCATGAGGCCAAGCGCCGCTGAGTTTCAGCCCTCTGGGGCACCAAGAAGATTTTCGATCCTAAGAACCAAAGGAGAAGCTGGCGACCATCGGCTGGATCTGGATCGAAAGGGAAGCCGTGCTCAAATCGACTTCCTCCGCGTGAATGCCAAGGCGTTTGCGTGGGGACCCTCGGACATGCGGGCATATCGAGGGATGTCGCCAGCACTCCTAGGCTATCCTAGGGCTCAAAGCTTGATCATGCGGCGCTTGTGCCGTTTGATGACGCCAAGCTGAAGACTCATCGGCGAGGAGATCCACAAGTCTTTGGAGGCCGGATTCATAAAAGAAGTATTCCACCCGAAAGTGGTTAGCTAATCAGATTAGTAGAGAAAAGAATGGAAATGAGCGGATGTGTGTGACTACACTAGTCTCAACAAAGCATGTCTAAAAGTTCCCTTTCTTTGCCTCGACCCACCAAATTGTCGCATCTAATCGCTGGGATGTGAAACGTTGTCCTTTCTTGACGCCAGATTCCTAAGTATCACCGATCAAAATGAAAGAAAGTCCGACCATTTCGCGACCTCGTTCATAACACCCTTCGGGATGTATTGCTACCTCACCATGCCCTTCGGGCCGAGGAACTATTTGGGGCAACATACCCGGTGCATGCAAATCATCTTCGGGAACTCATTGAAGGATCGTGGAGGCCTACGTTGTGACATAGTGGTCAACTCAAAGAAAAACGTGGACTCGTGGGTGACCTCGAAACCTTCGAGTGCCTAAACAAGAAGGGAGTCAAGTTCAACCACAGAAAATGCGTGTCGGGTCCCCTGGATCTTTCTTGGGTTTTACGTCTCTCAACGAGGCATCGAAACAAAGCCCAACCAAGTTGACGCGATCACTAAGATGGGTCGATCCAAGATCTCAAGGGATCTGAGAAGATCGGGTTTCATATTAAGCGCGTTCATCTCACACGGGGAGAAGGGGCCCCTCTGGCTCCTTCGCGAAGTCCGAAAGGCCGCCACCCCCGCTGGACCCAGGGCGAGGCCCTCGGCAACCTCAAGAAGCTCTGACAAACCCACGGCCCCGGTACCGCCAAATCCGGGGAGAAACCCTCGCTTTATATCGCCACCGCCGCTGCCGGTGGTCGGTCACGGTGGTCGTAGTGGGCGGCCGGGGAAGAGGGCACACGTTGCCCGATTAAACGAGCTATGGCGGTCGACCAGTCCACTGAATGGAGAAAAACCGGCGATGGAGTACCTCACCCGAGGAGAGCTACCCGAGGACAAGACCGAGGCTCGCCAGCTTGCCCGAAAGGGCGCAAGTCCTTCACACTGATTGGAGAGAAAGGGGAACTCTACAAGAGAGGAGCCTCGAGTATACATGCGATGCATACCCTCACCGAAGGCCAAGAATTGCTCGTTAACACCCACCGCGGGGAATGCGGGTCATCACGCTCGCCCAGGGACTCTAGTCGGTAAAGTCTTCGAGGGAAAGGCTTCATCGGCCCTCGGCGGTGCGAGAGCCGAACCAAGTCGCGTGTGCACCGCAAGGGAATGCCAATTCTACGCGCTACGCGGGACGCACCTCCCTGCTCAAGCGCAAACCATACCTCTTACGTGGCCATTTGCGGTGTGGGGATCGGCATGATTGGGCCCCGAAAAGGAGGCCCTGCCTCACGCCCTTGTCGCCATTGACAAAGTTTCTCCAAATGGATCGAAGCCCGGGCCGTGGTGAACCCTCACACGGGGGAACGGTGAAATTCTTCTAATAATATCCATTTCCCGTTTTGGAGTCGAACTCCATCATCACAGCATAACGGAACCAACCGTGGGGGAAGAAGTTCCTCGACTTTGCGGCGACTATGGCATCCGGTGGATACCTCGGCCGTAGCTCACCCAGAGACCAACGGTCAAGTGGGCGTGCCAGCGGCATGATCCCCGAGGGGGCTCAAGTAGGGATCTTCAATCGGCTAAACCAATACGGAAAGATGGTACCAAGAGCTGTCAGTCGGTTCTGGAGCCAACGGAACAACTTAAAGCCGGAGCCCACGGGTTCAGACCCCTTTTTTTCTAGTCTATGGGTGAGAGGCAATCTTGCCCCAGGACATCGAATATGGGATCCCCGAGGCTGCGAGCCTACACTGAGCAAGGCAACCGACGGGCGGGCAAGACCTCGTGACTAAGTTGATGAAGCGGGAGCGTTGCGCTCGTGACTCGGCGAGATACCAACAAGCTGGCAAAGTAAGTATCACGCCAGCGGTGAAGCCTCGGGAGTTCCAAATCAACGACCCCGTGCTCGAAGTGAAGACGGACAACAAGGCGCCACAAACTCACGCCACCTGGGAAGGGCCTTATTTCATCGTCGAAATATTAAGGCCGGAACCTGACAAGTTGAAGATGTTGAAGAAGGGCTTAAGTCTACTCCAACGCTGGAACATAGAACGCTCCGGTACGCCGCTTCTGCCTTAAATTCCGCACTAGAAGTCAAACATCGTATTTTTTCACTCAATAAAAGATCTACATCTTTTATGAAAAAATTTCCTTTTGTGCAAACCTCAAAGGGAGTCTTAGCCTCAGGCCCAAAGACAAGACTAAAACTCCTCGGGGCTACATGGGGACCCCTCGGGGACCCTCTTTTTCAAAACTTTTTCTTCTCAAAGAAAAGTTTTCCCCCTCAAGATACTCGAATTCGCCCGTTTAAGTTGTTTGAGGTCGCACACGACAAATCCAAGCAAGATAGCTCGGAGGCAAACTGACGCCTTCTTAGTGGCACCTCGTATGGACCGCCCTGCCATGCCCACTCGCTACTACCCCCAAGGGCGGAGAAAGCAAAGTTTACCCCGCCACACAATAAACGAGAGATTCGGGAACGCAACCTCAAAACATGAGTGCACCCGCCAAGGCCATAGACCTCTAAAGGCGGCGCTTATTGTTTATACACATCCATCTCACAAGCTCCAATCTTTTCATGCAAGGAAGGATCGTGGGCAAGGGAGGCTCTCTTATCTACTTGTGCTCATGGCCGCTTTACGCAGGAGGCTTCGCACTTAGCAACGCCGGGCGGCGTCTTTCTCCTTTAGGTGGCGCTCTAATTTCTACGATTATCCTTTTCGAATATATGGCGCCCACCATCTCCGCCGTAAGGTCCGCCTCGTAGGTGGACTTCGGGGGGGAGTACGGGACACACACCTCGCCCTCAAAACGCTGATTATAGGAAGTCGGGCGCCATCCACAAAGTTATATAGACTTTGGGTCTTGGCGGCATAGGCGTATCCCTCTCCGCGGGATCAACCTCCTCCTGCCTCGAGCCGGGCGAGGAAGAAGCCCTCCGCGACACCGTCCGAGCATCTTGGACTCCATCGAGAAGTGGGGCGAGACCACCGCCCGGGCATGTGCGAATGCCGTTCCGGAGGCGCTCGAGCTCGGATCGAAGATAGCGCCCACGGCGTCGCAGGCGGCTGCGGAGCTGTGGGACCAACCTCAGGTTGTCCCGCACCTCAGCGGCGGGCGAAGTCGATCGAGGCATCCTCCGGCTCCGGTATGACTTACGCTCTTGCTCCACCACGAGGCAAGCGTGGCGGCGTTGTCTACGGCCTGCGGTCGAACCTTCTCCTCGCCTCGCAGCGCCGGCAAAGATGGCGTCGGCAAAAGCGAAGTAATCAAGAGCGGAAAAAGTTTACCGAGGATAAGGGACGCACCACTGCAGCTGCCGCCCGACACGGCATGGCGTTGTGCTCCTCGGCGATCGACTTGCGAGCCGCTCTTTCTCCTTCCCCGAGGGCCTCGCCCTCGGACACCAACTCGCCCGATCGCGAGTGTTCAAGGCGTCGCACATCTCCGCTCGCCTTTCGCCTCCTCCCGGGACCGGTCCCGCTGCGTCATGGGCCTCCTTCGAGACCTCGAGAGGGGACCGGGTCGAGCCTCCACAAAATCGTGGCTCATCTCGAGCCATGTCAGCTGCCATCTTGCTTTGGACTCGGACTCGGCCTTGATCGGCTCGGCCTCGGGGTCCGCGGCCCCGGGACTCCCTTTCCTCGGCGAGGGCAGCAAGCGGGAGGTCTCGCTCGGGCCTCGGTCAACTTCACCCGAGTTTGACCAAGGGCATTCCGAGTTCGGGGCGTTCGGCGAAGGAGCTCGGACTTCTCCCGGCGAAGCGGCTGAGAGTGCGAAAGCGACAATACTACTCATCAAGGCGCAAGCACAAAGGACATGCGGCGTGGGATGGCCGTCAAGATACTTACCGCGTCGACTTCGCGAGGCGGCGGTTATGGTCTCCCCGATCCTCGCTAGGCCCTCGGCGCCCACCGGACGGATCTCGCTCATGGGTCCTCCACTCCGGGACCTCGGGACGATCATCGACTACATGCCGGCGTGAGACCCCCGGGCATTTCGCCCCGGGGGTTAGAGGCGGACCGCCCCAGCGGGTCGGCTCGAGGGATACATCTCCCCACCTAGGCGCTCCGCAGCTCCGGGAACCCGGACCGAGTAGAAGTCCGGGGGCCCCTCGGGCCTGACCACGAGCGCCGATCCTCGTCATGGCCGAAGGCGGCGCCGCCAGGGCCGCCTCGAACCCGGACACGTGGAGCGGGCGGGGAAGTCGGGGTTGTGCGGCTCGTGCGCGCCCTAGGGTCGGCGGCGCCGAGCAAGCGGAGACTTCTGCGCGTCTCGCCGGCGTTGAAGAGCTCCTCTTGCGAGAACTCCCGAACAAAGGGGACCGCCTCCTCGGGGTGGGCGGCGCACGACCTCCTTCGGGCGGCGCCACTTGCTCCAGCACCGAGGCTGGTGTCTGTGGGCGCGCGCTAGAGCTCTCAGCGTGTCGATCACTCATCGGGTCGGGCGACCAACCCACCATCGCCACCATGGGCTCGTACCACCTCGGGCGCGGCCTCGGGCGGTCGGAGTTTGGGACCGACCCACTTGGGGGCTCGGTGGCTACCACGGGAGGGGACTTCGGCGAGCCGCTGAGGCATCTTGACCGGGACGATCGGCTCGCTGCCGGCGAAGGATTGTGCACTAGCCTTTAGGGCCTTCTTAGGGGTGCGAAGCAGAAGCGGCCCCCGTTTCCCTAAAGTCAAGCGCACGCGTCAAAACAAGGCAACCATACGCCGGAAGAAAATCAAGATTGCAAAAGCGAAAGGGAAACTCACGCGGCTCGAGGGATCGCCTCGACCGCGGCGAGGCTCGGGATGGCTGCGACCTCGGCGTGCGCACTCGCGTGCTAGCGCCGTCTCCCCCACGACATTCAGATGCGACGCGAGTACGGATCGGGGCGCAGTCGCCCGGCTCGAATCCCGCGGCTCGTGCTGCGGCGCCGGGTACTCGCGGCGAGAGGCGTCGACTCCTCCCGCCGAGCCTCACCACCCGCTGACGCCGAGAGGTGCCTACATGGCTGAAACGCCAATGGTCTCCCGAGACTTCGGCCGGAAGAGCCTCGGGCGCACGGGTGTCGGCTAGTCCCCGGCGCGCCTCGGGCTCGGGCTCGGGCTCGTAACGGCCCTCGACTCGGTCGGGAGCCCCGTGGCTCTCGGTCTATCCGAAAGCCGCCATGTCGCTATCCGACGAGTTCACGCAGAAGCGGTCCTCCGGATCCTCGTCCCTCTTCGGTGGTCGAGGTGTCGTGACTCGCCCCGCCTTCAGCCGCTGGCCCGACGCTTCGCGCGAGCCACGTTTCTCTCTTCTTCTCCTCCTTCTTCAACGCCCGCCGCTTCGCTACGCTCGTTCCGAACGACGGTTCGCCGCTCCGGGCTGATCGGCATCAATGCCGACACGGCGGAGGGGAGTCGCGGTGGTCGAGGCGGCCTGCGGGAAGAAAGAGTGAGGCGCGCAGGCGACAATGCACCGGCAATGCGGTAAGGACACCGAAGTCAGAAGCACTTACCGGGGGAGATATACGCCTGCCGGGCGCATGGGGATCGGGGATACGTGTCGTTTGTTGGACCCTGGCATCCTCACCCTCTTGGCGGGGCCCGCCGATGGAAGCGTAAGGCGACATCCGCTGCGCACCAAGGCCGGCGGCCTCGGGGTCAGGCCCGGCACATGAGCAAAGGGCGCAGCCATCAACGGCGGCAACACCGCGCCGGATGGAAAGCGGCGACCCGCGGAGCAACGATTCGCTACGTCCTTCCCTGCGGAGCCGCGAGGACCGCGCCTTTAGGCCCTCCAGCCGCGATGATCTCAGGGGACCCGGTTCCACCGCGAGAGGCGATGCTTGAGGACACGCCCGGTGTACACGCGAAGCGCCGTTCTCGTCGCGTGCGGAGGTAGAACCACCGATCTTGCCACCCCTTGTTGGAGGAGGTGAGCTTGGAGACGATGTACCCATCAGCTCGTTCGCTTCTTCAAGCCCGAAGCGACTTGAGCATGACAGCTTTCCAACGCTAGCGCTCCTCGCTGGTTGGCCCTCAAGCAATTGAGGCGGTGGTAAGGTCCGCCTTGAAGAACCACAAACCGAGGTCCTACTGCGGCTCGGGATCCCCGTGAATCCCTGCACAAAGGGGGTGACGGCGATGGCGGCCCGGGAGATCGAAGTTCGAGGCGTATGATGAAGCTCGATTTCATAGTAGTGGAGGATCGCCTCACTGAACCGCTCGCCGCAAGTATACCGGCCGCGCCGGTGAAGATCCATCAAGCTCTACCACGCGAGCTACATCGAGGGTGAGGCTCCTCCTCGCCCAATCCGAGCAATCCACTCCGGCCGCACTTCAGCCGGTGCGGGGACGAGAACCCCTTCATCGGCGGGGCGCTGGAGCTTCTCCTCCATCGCCAGCCGTCGTCCTCGACGGCCAAAGCCGAGCACCTCCTCGCGCCGTACCGCTACCGCGCCATGGATGAAAGGGAGGCAGAAGGGTGGCAACCGCTAGCAAACCCTCATCACACGCAGCGCAAGGCAAGTGAATCTCTCCCTTTAATCTCTCCCCACACTATCGCTCTATCTCCCGATTCGACACTGCAAAGAAGAAGGCAAGAAGGAGATGGCAAAGAGCAAAGAGCAACTATCCGCCGCGGGCGTACCCCCATATTTATAGGGAAGGGAAGGCAAACGCCCGGCACAGGCAACCAAACCGACTCACGGAATGGGCGGCCCACGCATGAAGCGGAAACCGCTCATCAACGACAAGCGCTAGCGGTGGAACCGTCGGCGCATAATGCACCTTTGATGGAGCCCTCGATCTCCGCCCACGACTAAGAAGACGTAAGGCCGCGGCCCCATCGGGATCGCGAAATAGCTCGGGCCACCTTGGGCGAGGCGTTGCTAGACGCCTCGCCTTTCCGGGCCAGGGTAAAACCGTCGGCCACCCTCTATCGCCAGACGCGCCTGCACCTCGAGGGCAAAAGTCGGGCCCGCTGGATTCGCCTCCGCCGGCTGAAAACCAAAACGAAGCCTCGCGGGCCGACTACACCCTACGCTCCCGTAGGTTAGCATGTGCCGGGCCCACGAGCTTTTCGCATAGCGCCGTGATAACCCTCGGCTGCTGTGGACGAGGGAAATGCACAACTCAGCTATAGTACCCGGCCCCCGGGCTCTGGATTTCACTGACGTGTTTTAAGAGTCCGGTGCCGCTTATAGAGATGTCCCATCCGCGGGAGGCCCACAGGCCCTCGGGTTGGTCCGCCCAAAACCCCCGGATTCGCTAAGCGTCCGCAGGTTCTCATGGGGTGAATCTGGATCACATAGCCGACCTTTTTGCTCCGGGCAGGGGCACGGGCACCTCGCTTAAATGTAATTCGCTATAACGCTCACCGGAAAGCACGGCACATTCGGCTACTAGGCATTGTGACGTGTTTCCTCCCTCCTCCCTTCGTGAGGGCGACGGAGGAGCGTATGATCAAAGTCGGGAGGCCTCGGTCGACTCTTGCGCACATAAGCGTGGCCTCGCGGTCTGCTTTACGCGAAAAATGAAATCGACTCCGCACAAATAAGCGCGAATTTAAGAGTCGCTTTCGGGCCTTTGCCGGCAGGCGAGATATAAAAGACCTCAAGGAATCGCGCCATTCCATTTTCGAGGCCTCGGGCTTACACTGAAACGGAGAGCTCGCTACAAGCACTCCATTGTAGACAAACCACCTCGAGAAACAACAAGGCGACGGAACGTAGCGAACCCCCGGGCGAAGTCCTCACTTGCTCGGGGCTCGGGGCTACTGCGTGGGACCTAAATATTGGGCCCCGGTGACATTCTCCAAAATCGTGGAGAATCTGGCCGACCCGCTAAGGCCTGCGAAAATCCTAGCCCGCTATCATCCCGCGACGGAGGGACGGCCCGACGGACGATGGACTGATGCCCGCATGGAGCTCACGCGCCACACGATTTATCGGAATCGGCCTACGGATGGTTTCTGCAGACGCCTACTGCACAAAGCGCCCAAATGGAATCACCACACAACACAAAGAGCTTATTACGCTCACGAAGGACAAGGTCAGGGACCTGCAAAACGACAGTAACCATGACGTCTCCGACGTCGATGCGCGTGCCAAAACCATGGCTCGGACTCGACTCACGCATCTCCGCTCGCAGGCTGGCCTAGCTCACCGTACCGGAGAAATTCTCACGCGCCCGGAGGGTGGCTCTAGCTACCACCCTCGGGCGCACTCCGCCGCGTCGGGAGACGGCTCTCCATCCGTCGGGTGAGCGCCCAACTAGCCCGCCTAGGGTCGCGCAACCCTCGGCGCGGGAGGTTCCGGCCCCGAGGAAGAGCGCCGCGTTCAATGCGATGTACGGCGGCGCCCGGTGCCATCGATTACGCCCGATCCGTCGAGCGAATCGTCTCTCCCAATCCGGCCCGATGGGGCGCAAGGCCCCGAACCGGTGACATATTACGCCACTGACACGGGAAACGAGATGACACTTTGTGCATTTCCCGAACCGTCAAAAGCGCCACGATAAGGCCCTCGGGCACGACCGCGCCATAGCGGCGACCTCGCAGGACCCGGCCCTCGCCATGCGGTGTGAGGGCGCCTCCGCGGGACCCTCGGGGCGCGCCGGAGGGCGGCACGTCCACCATCGGATCGGGACGCGTGTCTTAGTCAAGCGACATCAAGCCCGCCCGACCCCTCGGCGGCACTTTGTCTAGCCGGTGCGGCCTCGGGGAATTAGCCACCTAGGTGTCCACCGGGTGTAAACATTATCTCTCTCCTTCTCCTATAAAAGGGGTAGTAATGCCTCATTAGAGAGGATTCATTCGGCCCGCCAACTCCGCCACACGGAGGAAACCGCACACCACCACCACCATAACCACGTATCGCTGCTTGAGACCCGCCGCTCTCCCCGCAAGGCCACCAGAATCCCTAATACCGCAGGCTCACCTTTTGAGCGCCGAGGGTAACACGAAAGGTGACACACCCCCTCGCCGGACGAGGGCCCCCGCTGCACCGGAACTGTGATAAACTCACGCGTCTCCCCTGCGGTTCATCTTTGCGCCACGCTATCGGGAGGGGGCAGCCACGGCTTTATAAATTCTTTATTGCCGCACTGAGGCACTCCAACCGCTCTAAACGCCGCATACACCTTCTTAAAAACTTACCTCGTGAACCCCGAGGTAGAAACAAAAAATTATGTTTATGCCTCCACCTCTTTCAATACGCATGCATGTGCCGCTAATGCCAAACGCCAGAGCGCGCCAAGATAAATGCGCCGTGAAACGGCCCGGATTTTGCCAACACTCACTAAATTGCTAACCCAAATGCCAAATCATGGAGGGGAGTTTTCGCTTTTTGACAAAATTTGAGAATGCGTAAACCACAAATGGCAAACTGTGGAGTTGCTCTTAGTTAGCCTATATTAGAAGAACAAGTACCACAACCAAATAAAAGTGTGCTACAAATGTATTTTCAGCCACTTGCCAAAGTTTGACAAAGCGCTAACCAAACACAGCCTTATTAACTTGGGAGTTTTGGAAGCAAGCAAAAAATTTGAGAATGCCAAAACACAAATGGCAAAACCGTTGGAGTTGTTTTAGTTAGCCTATATTAGAAGAACAAGTAAACCACAACCAAATAAAAATGCTACAATGTATTTTCAACTTGCACACAAAGTTTGGCAGCAACTAAAACAGCCTTATTAACTTTGTAGAGATTGATGCTTCTGATTTGACAGGCTAAAGACTCATTTTTAGAAGTTTTTCCCCTTCCAGTATCAGAGGAGACTTAAAAGTGACGTGTTTTGACTTGAAGAGCAAGAGTGGCGGTCGCTGTTTCAAATAATTCGATGATGACGATGGTTGGCGTTTCCTACCCCGGTGTAGTTTTCGACATGCCTTTTGCAAGTATTCCTCATGAATATATATTTCTATGTACATTTCTCCTCTTCCGCGCTGTATCGTCTCGATTTCGGTTAGTACTTGGGAAAGCTCAAAAAGTGAGTACATAATTTTTCGCTTCTATATTTAAGTCATTCATTCATGTGACTTAACTAGATATTCTCCATCCTAAAGCTATTACAAAATCTTGGATGCCAAAACATTTCAAGTTTGACCAACCTTTATATGAAAAGATTATAAGACTATCCACGTAAGTTGAGGTGTTTTAATTTTTTTTTCTCTAACATCAAGCAGCACCGTGCCTATCTTTCCCTTGTTAACCCACAGCGCCGGCAATCGCTCCTGTATCGTCCCCTCGACCCCAAAAACTTTCCCCCGCCGCTCTCCTCTTCCCCAATCTCCTCCGGCCTCGCTCCCAACAGATCCGCGCAAGCAGTCCTCGCTTCCTCAAGATCCCCATCCTCGACTCGCCGCCGGCCCCGGGCTTCAGCCTGCTGAGGAGGGAGACGCATGTAGGATCCGCCTCGCCACACGCTGGGATTTCCGGCAGCTGGCCTGATCCGCTCCGCCAAATTCAAGCACGACGGCTACGCATGTAACTCCATCGCCGCCTCTCCTCTCCTCACGGAGGGCCAGAGGCCGCCGCCGGCCGCTCGCTCTCGCCTCAAGGACACGGACGGCGGACCGTGGCGTCGCGCCAGCGGCGAAAGAGCACATCAATCCCGCAGAGGAGCCGACATCGACGCCTCGCGGGCCCTCGCCGGGCCGGGCCTTTCGGCCCACGCCACGCTTTCCTCGGGAGAGAGAGAATTTGAAGCACCGGTTTCTACATGCCTCGGGTGCCGAAGTTTTTTTGGCGTATCTCGCACGTCAGTATAGGGCAACCGCAGCCGAAAACAAGAGAGAGAATGTTTCGCACCGGTAAAAAACCACAACACCGTGGGTAGTAGTCTAAAGATTTAGAATGCCAACTAAGTAAAATCGTTACATTCTTTTCGTTAATTATATTTTTTTATAGTATACCTAGCTAAAAAAATATTTATAATTTTTATAATTTTGATCAAACTTAAAAATATTTTCAATCTTCTAAAATTTTAGGAGGGAGTACCATTCTCTGTGTGGGGCTCCAGCACGCTATCCCACGGGTGGGGCCTAAAGCAAGCAGTTGGGCGGCAGCCCATTACATGTACTGTTTGCCACAGCGCCTTCGACGTTAACAAAGTAGATCTTTATCTTAATATAATCCATTTGATCAGCGTTTTTGCTCTACTTAGCCCCCTGTTTGATTAGGAATGTAAAAGGTCCTTAAGAAAAACCATGTGTGATGTAGGTATCATCATCGCATTGCACTAGCGATGTCTCTTTTATAAATATAACTTGCAAAGTAACAGCCTCGTGGAATCCTCATTACATGCTCCATTACCTAAGCAATTCTGACATGTCACCTAAATCATGATGCTTATAAATTATGCAGCAGCGTAATTGGATTCGAACTACCTTAAATACTACACATCATATATATATACCACCTACCTACAACATCAGACGTGCGAAAATTTTCATTGCACACACCTGAAGATCAAATCAAAACACAAGCTGAAACCTTGCAAAAAAATCGAAAGTAAAAACTAGACGAAGGAAACTCCAGCCATTTTTTACTGCAATGGCGTCTAAGCAGCACGACAACCCGTCATGGCCATGGTCGTTCTCCTCGGCATTGCTGCCTCGTCGTCCTCGACGCCGGCTTGGTGGCGAGCACGTGCAAGAGCTCCGACAACCTGCAGTGCGTACGTGGCGGTGCTGGGCACGACACGGAGCGCGACCGCTACCACGGTGCGCGCGAGTTCGCCAGCACGGTCTGGACATCGCTCCAGGCCAACGCCGTGAACAGCACCAACTACCTTCCGGACAGGAACCGCAACCCCGACGAAGGCGAGGCGCTGGACGAGTGTACGCGCGTCCGGCAGTGCACCGCATCGCGCGTGCGCAAAGCGCGACGCCTTCGACAAGGGGCGCGGCTGAGCACCAGTCCGGCGACGCCGAGGACGCCCGGCGCCCGCTGGTTGCAGGTTCGCCGACCGCCAGGTCAAGTCGCTCGTGTCCGACGTCGACAAGAGGATGAGTGGATCGGACCGGCGTCGCCAGCGCGAACTCATCGACCTGCTTTCCCTATTTTGATGATGCCAAAGCCAAACGCCTCCGGCCGTCGCCGAGGGGTGTTTGAGAGATTAGCCTTCTTTCGGTCGGAAATATATTGAGAGTTAGCTAGTTGCT
>JADLZK010005806.1:0-13930 GCA_015847255.1 Hyparrhenia diplandra
AAACGGCAAGAACCATTGTTGTTTCAAATGTGCTACTTTTGCCCATGGATTGCTTGGGATCAGCCAATAGACTCATCTGAATCCCTTTGGTTCAATTACTTTCAGATCAAATATTATGCAGCACCAGATATTGATATTTGCCACTCGGCAAAACCTAAGCTAACCTTCACACACACTATAGGTGGACGTGCGTCGCGGAGGAGTCCGGTAGATGCTGCCGAGTCCGCGTTCACATATGTTCCTTCCTCCTCTGCCCTGAGGTAGAAAAATTAGCTTAATAAACTCACTCCCCGACATATTGGGACATATATGTAAAAGACCGATAGCATATCCAATCTTAAATCCAAATAATTCACAGCTACTTATGTGTTGTCATGTTGGACTTCCAAAGTGGGATGCAGTATGCTGCATTACAAAGCTGCAGCCTACAATATTAGATTTCAAACATTGAAAATAGTTTAGAAAAACTTTTTATGTTATTGGATTTCAGACCAATGAGCTGTTCTAAAATCTGCTATCACATTTAGAGGTTCAGTGACAGAGGTAAGTTAACTTAAGAGTCCATTAAGTCCAAAGTTAACTTAAGAATACATATTTAAAAATACAATATTCACCTAGAGGCTTGCGCCGGCAACAAGACATCCCATTTGCCATGGCATACATGCTTTGCTTAGCCATATCCACCATTCCAGAAAAATTATATCAATAAATGGAAAAAGGATTCCTTTTGATACCTTTTCATGAAAAGAAAGGATGATCTTGCATTGGATGCAGTGTTTGTTTTTACAATAGAAAGGTGCTGCTTGATCAGCAGATTGCTTGTGACCAGTTGCATATTTTTCCCCCAACTCAACTTGCGTAGGTGAAAAATATATATTGTTCTTTATTCCCCTACCTATTGCAGTCTCTACTTCACCAGACATATATGCTATCTGAAGTACACAATACAATCCTAGAGTTGGAAGAATAATAATAGAACAAGGAATCCAAGCATATTAGTTACACTCGAAATGCTTATAAGTCATGGCATAGCAAATTAATTAAGTCACCCAATATTATTGTATGACTGTTGTATGGCTGTATCCCTTGGTCCCTCTAATCTGTCACTTCAGGTTGCTGAAATGAAGTAGCTTTTTAAAGATTCAATTACTTAGGACATATTTGGATGGAGGGACTATCCCTCCCAAGCAGCCTAAATGAAATCGACTAAAAATTGGCTCCCGAATCCTTACGTTTGTATTATTTAGAGACTAAATTGGACTAAAAATTAGTCCCGAGCTCTCTAGCCTTATTGAACCAAACAGACCTACCTTCGAGGGAAGGGGAGTATGTCGTACCTGTTACTTCCATTACGTAGTGGCCGCCGCGACGAGTTGTGCTGGAATGATGTCTGTGCGTGAGGCCATGTGGACCAAGAGCTGGCACCCTGCACCAAAGGCAGCCGCTTGTCGATTCACACCCCTGCTCAACTGAGGCACGAAGATGTTGGGAGGAGGGTCAGCGGTGCCTGGAGACAGGACAACACAGCGGCCGCACGGTGCAAGCAAGGGGCGGACCAGCGTTGAGGGAAGCATCAACCGAGCGGTGTTGCGTCTGTACAGCACTGGCGGAACGCGCACGGGATGACTCACCCTCGAACGGCGAGGTAGCCCTCATCCATGGAACCATTCCGATTGACATGTATTTTTGAATCACGACTTAGCTAGATCATGGAGACTAAAGGACGCTCGCGTGTCACGCCGCCGCCGCGCGTGGTGGGTTCGGAGGAGAGGATGATGTTTATTTTTGAGTAAAATTGCACTGTAGTGTACTTAAACTATTTAGCGTGTATCGATAAAGAGTCTCAACTAAAAACATAACTTCTGGCACTTGAACTAGTACTTTTATCTCGGGTATTTCAACTGAAACATAACGCCTAGGTATCGGACATACTGCGAATCTCTAGGTACTAGCTTTTTGTGAAAATTCCTCTTCCCAAATCTTTTCCCAATCCCGGGTCCCTCGACGCCGACAACGAGCGCCGCCACGGCACGCCGCCAGCACTATCGCGGGTCGCCACGCCGCCGCTGGTGGCGCGCATGGACAGGCCGAGGACCATCAGCGATGCGCCATGCCACCGGGCGGTGGAGCACCTCGCGCCGCGGCCGGGACCCCGCATGGGGCGGCGGAGTACCTCGCGCCCGCTGCACGGGACCGCGGCGGCGGCGGAGCAGCTCGCGCCGCAGTAGGGACTCACGGCCGGGCGGCGAGCAGCTCGCGCCTCGCGGCGCCCACGACCGCGCACCCCTCCCGCTCCACGCGCAGAACCGCGCGCCCCGCCGATGCTCGATGGAGACCCGCGCCCAATGGTGAGTCGGACCATGAATGGGAAAAAGATTTGGGAAGGGTTTCACAAAAACGGTACCAAGAAGTTACGAAAAGTATAGTTCCAAGCACCTAGACGCTACGCTTTTTAGTTGAAGTACCCGTGGTTACTAAAGTATAGCTCGAGTACCCAAAAAGTTACGCTTTTTAGTTAGAGTAATCGCCGGGCGCTCGAGGAACTGGGTGCTCTCGGTGCCGGCAATAAAGAATTTATATGCCGTGTGCCCCCTCCCCTCACATAGCGTAGCGCAAGATGGACACGGACGCAGCGGTTTATCCCCGGTTCAGCCAACGGGCCCTCACGCCCGCCGGGGGTGTGTCCTCGCCGTGTGCTACCTGCTGCCAAAGGTGAGCCCGCAGTAGGGGCTTTACAGCGTCGCTGGGAGAGACGCTGGTCTCAAGCCCCCACGATCGTGGTTATGGTGGTGGTGGTGTGCGGTTTCCTCCGTGCGAACCGGAGTTGAGTCTAAAAGATCGGAATCCCCTAATGGGGCATTACTCCCCTTTTATAGGAGAAGGAGAGAGATAATGTTTATACAGTGGACGCCTAGGTGGCTAATTCCCCGAGGCTGCACCAGGGCTGCACAGCGCCGCCGAGGGGTTGGCCGGCTTGGATGTTGCTTGACGAAGACACGCGTCCGATCCGAACAGTGGTGGACGTGCCGCCTTCCCCGCGCGGGGCCCCGAGGGGTTCCGTGAGGCGCCCTCACATCCGCATGGCGAAAATGGGTCCCGTAGGTTGCCGGGCTATGCGTGTCGGGTGCCCGGGGGCTCGGCCCAACGCGGGCGCTTTTACGGTGCTCGGGAAATAAACATTGTCATCTCCCGTTTTCCCGTGTCGCCGTGGCAACACGCCACCGGTTCACTTTTGGCGCCTCCCATCACTGATTGGGGAGACGCATTCGCGTCTTCGATGGATCTGGTAATCGATGGCACCGGGCGCTCGTCGCCGCGGCAATCGCATTGAATGCGGCGGTTTCCCTTCCTCCCGGGACGGACAACCTCCCACTTTTCCGAGGTCGCCACCCTAGACCCGCAAGCAGGCCGCTCACCCGAGGATGGAGAGCCGGTCTCCTGCCAGGCGCGGAGCTTTGCCTTCAGTGGTGGTGAAAGCCAAATACCCCCGCACGGCGAGATTTCTCCCCTGGGTCGGTGAGCTAGGCCAGCCTCGACGAAACGAGATGCGTGGTCGAGTCCGAGCCATGGTTTAGCCGCCGCCGACGTGGAACGCCATGGTTCGTTGTTTTGTAGAGGTCCTTGACCTTGTCCTTCGTGAGCGCATAAGCTCTTTACGCCGTGATGACTCCGCTTTGGGCCGCTTTAGTGGGCCGCCCTGCGGGCCGACATTTCGCCGCCATGTGAGCTGCCGGGGCCAATGGCTCGGTCCATCGTCCGCCGGGCCGCCCCTCCGCGTGCGGATGATAGCAGTTAGGTTTCATCGGCCTTGGCATGCCGGCAGCATCCTCATAGTTTGGAGAATGTCTCGGGGCCCAATATTTAGGTCCCCCGACAAGAGCTCTTCGAGCCTCGAGCGAGTGTGGACTCGCTCGGGGCTCTCCGCCGCTGCCCCGCCGCCTTTGTTGCTTTCTCGTGGTGGTTCGGCCTCACAAGGGTGCGAGCGAAGCGCACCCTGGGTGTAGTTTCCCTCAGGCCTCGAATGGAATGGCGGATTCCTTCGAGGTCTTTTATATCCTCGCACGCCGGCAAGACCAAACAGACTCTTAAATTGCGCCTTTATTTGTGCGGAGTCTCGCTCATTTTTGCGCGGCAGCCCGAGGCCCGCGCTTATGTGCGCAAGGCCCGACTCATGCCTCTCGACTTTGATTATACGCCTCTGCCGCCTCCTCGAAAGGGAGGAGGAGTGGGAGACACGCCACAATGCCCCGTAGTCGAATGTGTCGCGCTCCGTGAGCGCTGTAGCGGGTTCCCTGCTTTGGCTGGGTGCCCGTGCCCTTGCCGGAGCAAGGGTCGGCTATGTGATCCGTGATTCACCCCATGAGAACCCGCGGACCGCTTAGCGTATCCCGGGTTTGGGCGACTAACCCCGAGGGCCTCGTGGGCCTCCCACGGATGGGACATCTCTATAGCAGCCCCCGCGGCCTTAAACACGTTCGTAAAATCCGCAGCCCTGCGGGGCCCGGCATAGCCGGGTTGTGCATTTCCCTCCCGTCCCCGGCTCGGGCTATCCCGAGGCAATCAGAGAAACCCCTCGTGCCCGCACCGCAACCTCTGAACGTAGGGTGTGTCAGCCCGAGTGCTCGCTTGGTTTCCGCCGGGCGGGAACCGCCAACGTGATCGACTTTTTGCCCCCTCGTGGTCGGGCGCCCGCTGGATATGGGTGGCCGGACGGTTTTACCCCTCGACTAGAAGACGAGGGCGTCTAGTCGCCACGCCCGAGGTGGCGCGACCGTTGCAGCCCGATGGGACGCGCCTTACGCCTTCTTCGTCGAGGCGGAGATCGAGGGCTCGCCAAGGTGCATTAATGCGCCGACGGTTCCACCGCGCGGCTGGCCGCTGGATGAGCGTGTTCTCGCTCCATCATGGGCCGTCCCATTCCGTGAGCTCTGCTCGATTGCCCTGTGCCGGCGCGGGTTTGCCTTCCCTTCCCTATAAATGCGGGTCGATGACGGGCGGCGATAGTTGCTCCCTTGCGCTCGCCATCGCTTTTCTTGCCTTCTTGCCGTAGCGCAATCGTGAGATAGAGAGATAGTGTGGGAGAGATTAAGGGAGAGATTCACTTGCCCTCGTGCTTGTAGTGATCGTGGTTGCTAGCAGCTGCCACCCTTCTCGCTCCCTTTACCCATGGCGCAGCCGGGTAGCGGTGATCGGGCGTGAGGGGAGGTGCTTGATGCCGAGCCGTAGGGGTCGAGGTCGACAAATGACCTGAGGAGAAACCCAGCCGCCTCGCCGATGAAGGGGCTTTCTTTGTCCCCCGCACCGGATGAAGCGCGCCGTAGTGGATTGCTCCCGATTGACCGAGGAGGAGCCTAACCCTCCCGATGGCTACGCGGGGTGAGCTTGATGAATCTTCACCGGCGCAGCTGTGATGCCTAGCAGGCTCGCTCATTCGGGCGATCCTCCACTACTATGAAATCGAAGCTTCATCATCTCGCCCCCTCGAACTCGACCTCCCTCCCAGTCGCCATCTTCACACCCTTTGTGAGGATTCCCCGATCGAGTCAAAAGATTGGGACCCTGGTTGTAGATTTGCTGAGAACCCATTATCGCCGGGTCGCGCAGGCTAACCACCGAGGCGGCGCCGCTGGCGCGCCCGCCCAGTCCGGCTGTGAAGCGCACACCAGGCCAACCGAGCTGATAGCGGTAAAGCACGTGATCCGGAAGTCACTCGCAACAAGGTGGTCGGTGGTCTACTTCCGCAACGACGAGAACGCGCTTCCCGTGGCCACCGGCGCGGTCCTCAAGCACGCCGTTAAGGCGGGAACCGGGTCCCCTCGAGGATCATCATCTGGCTGGAGGGCCTAAGGCAAGCGTTTCGCGCTCCGAGGGAAGGACGGACGTCGCCGCCGTCGCGGTCGTCGCTTTCCACGGGGCCGGGTGTTGCCGCTTATGGCTCGCCTTGCTCATGTGCTAGATGACCCCCTCGGTCGGTCTTGGTGCAGCGCGGCCGGATAGGGCCTTCTCTTCCACCGATGGCCCGGTCAAGAGGGTGAGGGATGCGCTAGTCCAACACCCGACACGTATCCCCGATCCCGGCGCGCCCGACCGAGGGTATATCTCCCCGTAAGTGCTTCTTGACTTCAAAAGTCCTTGCATTGCTTCTGCATTGTCGCCATGGCGCTTCACTTTCTCCCAGGCCGCCCTCGATTACCGCCGACTTCTCCGCCGCGTCAGTATTGATGCCGATCGCCGGCAGCGAACCGTTTTTAACGAAGCAGCTGGCGCCGGCGCGAAGAAGGAGGAGAGAATAGCGTAGAAACGCGGGCTCGCGAAGCGGCCGGGCCGAGCGAAGAGAGGCGGGCGAAGTCACCCGACACCTCACCACCAAGAGGACGAGGATCCGGAGGATCGCTTCGCTGCGGAACTTCGTCTCGCGATTATGGGCGGCTCTTTGAGTAGACTGGAGCTGAGGGGCTCTCACCAAGTCGGGCTTGCATGAGTCTCGAAGCTGAGCCTCGAGGCGCCGGGACCGCTGACGCAGTGCGCCTCGAGGGCTCTTCCTGCCGAGTCCTCGTGACCATTGGCGCTCGCCACGTAGGGCACCTCGGCGCCGCAGGTGGTGAGGCCCGAGGAGAAGAGTCGACACTTCCCCGCCGCTGGTACCCCAGCCGCTGGCACGGTTCTCGGGGCGAGCCGACACCCCCGTCCCCGATCCACTCGCAGCGCATTTAACGCCGTGAGGGAGACGGCGCCAAGCACGCGCGTGCGGCGGCGCCGAGATCGCAGCCTATCCCGAGCCTTTGTCAACGCCGAGGGCGATCCCTCAAGCCGTGAGTTTTCCTCGCCTTTCGCGATCTTGACCTTCTTCGCGCATATGATTGCTTTGTCCCGACACGCTCTGACTTCGAAAACGGGGCCGCCTCGCTGGCTCGCGACCCCAAGAAGGCCTTGAAGGCTAGCGCTTTCACCCGGCCGGGGCCTAAAGCGCCGGGGTCGCCCGGCCAAGATATCGCGCGGCCCCTCGCCGAGTCTTCTCGCGGTGCCAGCCCCCGAGCCCCAGGTGGGTCGGACCTCGAGCCGGCCGCCGAGGCCACCCCTCGAGGTGGTGCAGCCCCCGGGTGGCGATGGTGGGTCGGCCACTCGACCGATGGTGGTCGATACGGAGGGCTCCTGGGCCAGCCCATGACGCCGCCTTGCTGCCGGAGCGCACGGGCGCCATTCGGCGGCGGGTCGGCGCCGCCGCCCACCCCTCGAGGAGTCGGGCCCCTTAGTCCGGAGTTCTCGCAAGAGGAGCTCTTCATGGCGGCGAGACGCCGCAAGTCCCCGCCAGCCGACCTTCGCCGATCCGGGGTTCACGAGGCGTACAAACCCCCGACTTCCCCGCCGCCCACGTGTCCGGTTCGAGGCAGCCCTGGCGCAAGCGCCGCCTTCAGCCCATGACGAGGACGGTGGCCGCGGGTCGGCCCGAGGGCCCCCGGACTTCTATCGGTCCGGGTTCCCTCGAGCCGCGGGAGCTGCCGGTGGAGGAGATGTGATCCTTCCGAGCCGAGCTCGGCCGGGCGGTCCGCCTTGACCCCTCGGTGGCACGCCCGGGGCCCGGCCGCCGCGTGGTCGACGACGCCCGAGGTCCCTGGGAGTGGAGAACCCACGAGCAGATCCGGCTGCGCCGCCGAGGGCTTGGCGAGGATCGGGGACGCCATAACCGCCGACTCTGCGCAGGTCGACGCCGTAAGTGTCTTGACGGCTATCCCCCGCCGCATGTCTTCTCGCGGTTGTGTCTTGATGAGTAGTATCGCCGCTGCGATCTGCCGCCGCCTCGAAAGTCCGAGCTCCTTCGCCGTAACGCTTCTCGAACCTGGAACGCCCTTGGTCAAACTCGGTAAAAGCTGATCGAGGCCCGTAGCGAGATCCCTCCCCGGCTTTCAGCTGCCCTTGCCGAGGGAGAGGGAGTCCCAACGGCGGACCCTCGGAGGCCGAGGCTGTCAGTGCCAGGTCCGAGGCCAGCAAAGTGGTACCGACATGGCTCGATGAGCCATGATTTTGAAGAGGCTCGGATCCAGCTCCCTCCGTGTCCTCGGGGGAGGCCCATGATGAGCGGGACCGTCCCGGAGGAGGCACTTAATGGCAGCGAGATGTGCGATGCTCTTGAACACTCGCATTGGCGAGTTGGTGTCCGAGGGCGAGACCCTCAGTGAAGGAGAAGGAGGAGATCCGCAAGTCGCCGCGGATGAGCACGGCTGCGATGCCGGGCTCGCAAACTGAAGTGCCAAGGTGCGTGCCTTTCCCTTAGTGAGCTTTTGCCTTCACCGCCTTGTCTTGCTCAACTCGGTTTGAGCACCAATTTCGTAAGCGGAGAAGGTCCCGACCGAGGCCGCGGAACACCGCGGCCACGCCGGCGCAGGGATCGGAGCAGAGCGTAAGTCGTATCAGAGCCGGAAGAGGCCTTGCTCTGACTCGCCCGTCCGCTGGGGTGGACAACCTCGAGGTTGGGCCCTCGAAAGACGCTGCCGCTCGAAGCGCCGTGGGTGGCTACCTCAGTCCGAGCTCCGAACGCCTTTCCGGTCCGCGCGGCGATCATGTATGGCCGCTCGCCTCACTTCCCGATGGAGTCCAATGTGGGCTGACGCGCTGCAAAGCGCTTCTTCCTTGGTTCCGACGACGAGGGAGGAAGCTGATCCCCGCCGAGAGGGATGCCGCCGACGCCGCCAAGACTCGGACGCTGTACGACTTTCGCGGACGGCGCCGCGACCCGGCTGGCCTCCCGCTCGAGGATGAAGTGTGTCCCCCGTGCATCCCCCATAGAGTCAACCCATGAGGCGTGACACTGAGATGGTGGACACCCAAACTCCGAGGATGCGCCGGCGAGTTCGACGCCTCGGGGAAGCGCAGCTTGTCGAGGTGTTGCTCGTGCCGGCTCCTCGCGGCCCCGCCATGAGGCGCAAGTGGATGAAGCCCATCCCGCCCCCGACCTCTCCCTCGTATGGAAAAATTGGAGCTTGTGAGATGGATATATATAAACAATGGCGCCGCCCGAGGTCTATGGCCTCGGCGGGTGCATTTATGTTTTATGTTAGGGCGCTTTCTCGAATTTGTTCGCTTATTGTGTGGCCGGTCGCTTGCTTTCTCCGTCGCGCAATGGTAACCGTGGACGCCATCGAGCAGCCCATACGGATGCCACTAGGGGCGGTCCGCTTGCCTCTGCTACCTTGCTTTGATTTGTGCGTGAGCGACCTTCGGAATCTTAAAACGATTGTTTAGGAGAATGCGTCAGAGAAAAACTCTTTTTCTTCGAGTTTTTGAAAAAGGAAGGGGAGGGATCTCCGAGGGGGTCCTCCCCGAGGGGGTCCCCCATGTAGCCCCCGAGGGAGTTTTAGCCTTGTGCCGGACGCAGGCTAAGACTCTCTTTAAGGTTTACACGAGAAGCACTTTTTCGTAAAAAGATGTAGATCTTTTATTGAGTGACACCGATGTTTGACTTCTAGTGCGGAATTTAAGGGTAGAAGCGACGTAGTCGCTCTCATGTTCCAGCGCTGGAGTAGACTTCGCCTCTTCGCTTTTTTCAGCTTGTAGGTCCCCGGCCTTAAGATTTCTGGGCGATGAAATAAGGCCCTTCCCTGTGGTGGCGTGAGTTTGTGACGCCCTTTGTTGTCTGCCTTCACTCGAGCACTGGGTCGTTGATTTGGAACTCCCGAGGCTTCAAACCGCCTAGCGTGATACTTGGCGCAAAAGCTTGTTGGTATCTTGCCGAATGCGTGAGCGCAACGCCTCCCGGGCTTCATCAACTTGGTCGATGGAGTCTTGCCTCGCCTCGCCGGTTGCCTTGCTCGCTGTAGGCTCGCAGTTCTCGGGGACCCATATTCAATGTCTCTGTGGGCAAGACGCCTCGGCCCCCATAGACTAGAAAGAATGGGGTAAAACCCCCGTGGCTCGGCTCGCTGTTCGAAGGCTCCATAGAACCGACGGCGTTCTTGGTACCATCTTTTCCCCGTATTGGTTTAGCTCGATTGAAGATCCTCGCTGAGCTCCTTGCAGATCATGCCGCTGGCACGCTCCCACTTGACCGTTGGTCTCGGGTGTGCTACGCCGAGGTATCCACCGATGCCATAGTCGCCGCAAAAGTCGCAGGAACTTCCCCACGGTTGGTCCCGCTTGTCCGCGTGATGATGGAGTTCTGGACCTCAAACGGGAGATGATATCCGTAAAGAATTTCACTCGCTTCCCCTGCGGTGAGGGTTCACCACGGTCGAGCTTCGATCCATTTGGAGAACTTGTCAATGGTGACTAGGACGTGAGTAGTCCCTCCCGGCGCCTCTTTAGGGGCCCAATAATGTCGCAGTCCCCACACCGCAAATGGCCACGTGAAGAGGTATATGGTTTGCAGTGTTTGAGCCGGGAGGTGCGTCCCCCGCGGCGCGAGAATTGGCATTCTTTGCAGGTACGCACGACTTGCTCGCGGCTCGCACCGCCGAGGGCCAGAGAAGCCTTGCCTCGAAGACTCTTACTCGACTCAGAGTCCTCGGGCGGCGTGATGGCCACACTCCCCTGCGAGTGTCCTCGAGCGCTCTGGCCTTCACGAGGTATGCATCGCATGTATACTCGAGGCTGCCTCTCTTGTAGAGTTCTCCTTTTCTCTCCAATCAGCAGGAGGATTTCGCCCTTCGAGCTAACCGGGCGAGCTCCTCGGTCTTATCCCTCGCAGCTCTCCCGGGTGAGGTACTCCATCGCACGTTTTCTCCAGTGGACCGGGTCGACCGCCATTGCTTCGGGTGTGGCTTGCTGTGGTGCCGCCCTCGTGAGCCCCCGAAAGGTACTCGAGGGGGGTGTATTTGACCGAGGGTTTATCGAGGTCTCGGTGAGGACGTCTCGGGGAACGGGTACTCGGGTTGCCGCGACCTTGGCCAGCCTCATCCGCGCCTCGTTGTAACGCCTCGGCGCATGCTTGTGTTCAAGCCCATGGAATTTTTTTCCTCCACTTTATGCACTTCCCAATACTCTCCATCTTTGGGTCGTGGCACGCCGAGGCCTTCATGACTTGGTCTATCACCAACCGCAATCCCCCTGCTTCCAACCGTCGGATTCGAGGTCCGCCAGACGAGACCCAGGCTGACCGCCGATTCGCGACGTTGTTGGAGGTCGGAAAATGCACGGATGTGGCATACCGTGTGAACTTTAGGTGAGATGAAGAGCAAACCAGCCCCGCGCCGCCTTCATCATGGATCCATCAAAGTACACGGTCCAAAGACTGCTTGGATGGGCGCTGGGGTAGCCGTGGTGTTCCCGCCCACTCGCCACAAAGTCGCGGGCCAGACTCTGAGACTTGATCGCCTTTGGCGGTGGAACGATATAGTTTCGCCCATGAGCCCACCGCCACTCGCCACTCTCCCCGCGGGCCTCTTGTTTTGAGGATTTCTCTCCGAGGGGAACGAGATGTACCATGGCAACCGGGTGCGCTGAGGAAGTAGTGGCGGTTTTCTTCGCGGTCGGAGACGATGGCGCACAATAGCTTTCTCGCATCCGCGTAATACCTCGCCTTGGTGTTGGAAAGGACTTCACCGGCGAAGTAAACGTATGCTGGAACTCGGCAAACATGTGTCCTTCTTTCCCTCACGCTCAACTACGCACCACCGCACCACTACCCGGCAGTGGCCGTGACGTATAAGAGCGTGGTTTCTCCCCGGGTTTGGCGGCACTAGGACCGTGGGTTTGTTAGAGCTTTGAGGCTGCCG
The DNA here is from genome assembly GCA_015847255.1 of Hyparrhenia diplandra. NCBI lineage: Eukaryota > Viridiplantae > Streptophyta > Magnoliopsida > Poales > Poaceae > Hyparrhenia > Hyparrhenia diplandra. The sequence continues at coordinate 11,709 of JADLZK010005806.1, forward strand.
AGGGCCTCTTCGCCTCGGGGTCCGTGCAAAGTGCTCGGACTCGCGCGCAGAGCCGGAGAGGGCGTGCCCTTCTCCTCGAGGCGCGAGATGAACCTCGCTTACTGAAGCCGTGCAGCTCCCATGACCTCTCAGACTCCCTTTGAGATCTTGATCGACCCATTTTGGTGATTAAGGTCAACCTTGGTCGGGTTTGCTTCGATACCTCGCTGAGAGACGATAAAACCCGCTGAAAGATTTGGGACCCCGACGATTTTCTGTGGGTTGAGCTTGACTCCTCTTGCTTAGGCACCGGCTTCCGAGGCACGCCCACCGAGGTCCGACGCTTTCTTGGATTTGACCACTATGTCGCCGACGTAGGCCTCCACCCATCCTTCCGAAGGAGTTCCCCGAAGATGATTTGCATGCACCGGCTGGTATGTTGCCCCAATTGCTCCTACCGGGCGGGCATGGTGAGGTAGCAATACATCCCGGCGGGTGTTATGAATGAGGTCGCGAGCTGGTCGACTCTTTCATTTGGATCCGTGATAACCGAATACGGTCAAGAAAGGACAACAACGCCACATCCCAAGCAGCTGGGAGTCTACAATTTGGTCGCATTCGCAGCAAAGGAAAGGAACTTCGACATGCTTGTTGGAGACTTGTGTAGTCCACACACACATCCGCCATTTCATTTTCTTTTCTCTACTAATACAGATTAGCTAACCACCGGTGGAATACATTCTTTATGAACCGCCTCCAAGTAGGCCAGTGATCTCCTCGCCGATGATCTTTCCGCTGGCGCCATCACAACGACGCAAGCGCCGCATGACCGGCTTTGAGTCCGCCGGATAGTCTAGGGAGTGCTTTCGGCGACATCCCTCAGTATGCCCCGCATGTCCGAGGGTCCCCACGCAAACGCCTTGGCATTCCGCTACGGGAGGAAGTCGGACGAGCACGCTTCCTATTTCGGATCTAGGTCCGAGCTGATGGTCGCCAGCCTTCTCCTTCGGTTCTGGGATCGAAAGGGATCTTCTTGGTGCCCGAGGAGGGCTCGAACCTCCCAGCCCTGCGCGCTTGGCCTCATGCTCGATCGCGGGATTTCGCAAAGCTTTCTCCGATCGGGCGATGAGTGCCTCGCAATGGCGAGTGCCTCGGCATACTCCACGCCTCCACGCCGCACTCGCATGCATGATGGTGTGAGGGGCCGGGCCGGATGACACCCTTCGCCCCGCATCTTGAGCTTGAGGTACGTGTAGTTCGGGACAGCCCATGAACTTGGCGTAATCAGGCCGCCCGAGGAGTGCGTGGTAAGTACCGCGGACCCCAAGGATCTCAAATGTGAGAGTTTCTTGCCCGAAGTTCGAGGGGTCACCGGCAAACCGTAAGTCGACCGCCTCGAGGGGCTTTAGCTCGCTGTCGGGACGACGCCATTGAATGCCGAGCCTCCCGTGGCGGATCTTGGACTTGTCTACCTCGAGGATTGGGGAGTCACCGGTTCGCCTTTAAGCGCCCCATCGTACGGATTGGGGAGTCGATTCGGCAGCTCGATGGATCGGGTGTAATCGATGGCACCGGGCGCCGCTCGCTCGTAATCGCGATTGAATGCGGCGGTTTCCCTTCCTCCGACGGAACCTCCCCACGCCTCGAGGGTCGGGCGACTCCCTATGACGGGTTAGCATGCTGTCACCCGAGGATGGAGAGCTGGCCCTCCCCTGGGCGAGGCGGAGTTTTTTGCGCTCGAGGGTGGTGAGCTAGGCCACCCTCGACGAGCGGAGATTTCTCCCTGTGGTCGGGTGAGCTAGGCCAGCCCCTGGACGCAAACGGAGATGCGTGGTCGAGTCCGGAGCCATGGTTTAGCCGCCGCCGACGCGGGAACGCCATGGTTCGTTGTTTTGTAGAGGTCCTTGACCTTGTCCTTCGCGGAGCGCACAAGCTCTTTACGCCGCGGATGACCCGCTTGGGCCGCTAGGGCCGCCCGCGGGCCGCATTTCGCCGCCATGTGAGCTGCCGCGGGCCAATGGCCTCGGGTCCATCGCCCGCCGGGCCGCCCCTCCGCGCGTGACGATAGCAAAGTTAGGTTTTATCGGGCCTTGACAGCCGGCAGATCCTCATAGTTTGGAGAATGTCTCGGGCCCAATATTTAGGTCCCCCATAAGTACCTATCTGTTACACGCTAAATAGTTTAGGTACCCACGGTGCAATTTACTCTTTATTTTTCCGTGAAAAAGACAAACCAAGGAATC
>JADLZK010005807.1:0-37545 GCA_015847255.1 Hyparrhenia diplandra
TTACCATAAGTTAATAAACAACAAACCTGAGCAAGGGTAAGTTTCTGGACAATGTTTTCATTATTGACTTTCATGTGGCGCTTTGACAAAGCTAAATTGAGATCTTCAATACTGCAGCCAAGAAGTTCTGCCACCGTTTTTGAAGCTGCAATAGAAGGACATTAAAAAAACCATAGTAGTGCATTGTGGTGATACCAATTACTAATTTGTGTTCAGTTTCCCAAAACATCATTAAGCAGACTCCTTGAAACAAGTTTTATGCGCATGCACTTTGTCACATCAATCTCATCCTGACAAAAATAAACTCTAATCATATATCAAAAAAAAAAAGTTCTGTGTTGAGGCTAAATCTGTCCAAACATATGGACTACAGTTGCAGCACAAAATCTGTGGTTATCGTATTTTTTCCTAGTAAAAAATAATCTCAGAAGGTTTGTTGATAAGGAACTAATTTGACATGGCGAGTAAAAATTCTTTAGGTAGGTATTCACACAACCTAGAAACACCAAGGTTCAACCTTGGGTGAGCAGCCTCTGAAATGGAATATCTACAAACTGAGTTATTGCTCAGTCTTGACCATAGCAAAAATCAGGATAGCTTTTACACATGGGACCTCATAGCTCAAGACAGGGGACCTCATAGCTTAGTTTTATCCACTAGACATTTCCCTAAACCTTGAAGTTCCAAAGCAGGGCATAAACAATCATCAAAAATTCCACTCTAGTAAAAAACATTGTTTCAAATGGTAAAACATCTTATTAGAATTTTTTGTAAAGGAGCAATTTCAAACTTAAGGATTCTGAGGCCACACATAAAACAAGGTAGAACAGAATCCAATGAAAGGTGTTATTCAAAATGATGTGCAAAAGACAGAAACTAAAGTAAATTTGCTGAAATGAAGATTAGAAAATGACAGACAACAAAATTAGTAAAATGAGGTGATGAAGAAACATTCAGACTGTTAAAAGAACACAAAGTTATTGAGTGAAGAGAAATTTTACCTTCATCTACAATGATTTCAACATGATTTTCGTTGTCAATTATTGTAAAGGAGACATCCCCAGCCATAGAACAGCAGAGACCATTGCAAAAAGCATTCTCTTGGTCCTCTTTGCTGATATGAACAATGTTCATAGCTTCCTAAAATAGAAGAAATCAGCAAACATGACAGGAGCAAAGGACAGAAAAAAATACACACGAAAAGAGCTTGTTCTGTAGAATGAGGTATAAAAACAGTGTACCGTCACAGTTGAAACATTTGGGCATCATCCACACCCGCAATTGAATAGCAACAACTCTGTTTAAGATATTTGTACTCATCCACCTTTTTCAAATTCAACTTCTCTGTATAAAAAAAACATAATAAAGAAATTTATATGATCAAATCATGGTTTATGCGGAGGAAAAGTGAGGAACAAGGATTTTCATTAAGAATTATGAAGGAAGAATCTCTGCTGGAAAGTGAACAAAACAAATAAAATAATAGCAATTTCGAAAATCTAAAATAGAATAAGTCACAATTGCTTGAAGGATATAATCAGGTCTCACCAAAATCAATAGATTATTTACCTCTTAGAGACACAGGTGCACCAGCACACAGCTGATAAAATATATGGTAGGATCGCTCACCAACCGCACATTGTACAACTCTGGACTGCCATGGTGAAAAAAAGGCATATTATTTAGACTAATAGCTGTGAAAAGGCATAGTAGTCTATTTTTCTAAGGACAAACATAAGATTAGAAGTTACCTTCTCAAGCAAAACTGTCCATGCAACGAGATAATCAGAAAAATTAGGCAACCATAGTCAGAAATTTAATATGAAACCAGCAAATATTAATGATACATAAGGGACTTGATTGATCTGCATACATGTTTGAATCATGGCACCACATATTCTTCCAGTGGTACTGAAATGGATTTCAATAAGCTTTCCCTGCAATTGAGAATAAGGATTAGTCTTCACCCAAGGTCAGTGTAGTGAACACACAAGAAAAGTGAAACTTACAAAACGACTTGAGTTATCATTTCTCAATGTCTTTGCATTGCCAAAAAAGCCTCGAAGTATTGGATTGGTTTGAAGAATTTCATATTCAATACCACTTCCACCTCCAAGAGAAGCTAGATACTGCATAGCAATTTTTGCGGTTTCTGTTTTCCTGCTCCACTCTCACCGCTGTATCAAAAGCATAAAAATGGCATCAACTCTTCATATATATTAATCAATAAGGGTGCTACTAGAATATTAATGCAACCAATATCTCAAATGACCTCAACAAACTAACATAGAAAACAAACTTTAACTTGTTGTGCCCTGAAGTAAAATATTTCTACCACATGAAAGCTATATATTTGGTGTTCAAGACAAGTGATGTACATTTTTTCTTATGTCAAGTGAACCACATAATGGAAAGGGTACATGAAGCAATGCTTATTCCATCTGTTTGAAGACCAATCACATCATGATTCTAGTAAACCAAAAACCGATGAATCTTATAATCCTCTCAGCAGGATTCTTAGGGTCTAAATTTAATTAATGAATAACACAGGTAAAATACACTTGGATGGACAGGTTACTATTTCTTCAGTTCGGCTGATTGAAAAACTATTATAAATGGAACAGCGTCATTCTTGAAAAGAAAACATTCTGAGGCTCTATTTACCATCATTTATCATCAAAGTACAGGGCCTTATTACACTAAGAATATCTCATTAAAAAAACGCCCACCTTATAATTATAGATTGGTTGACTTCGTCTGAAAAGGAATAGAGCACTTAGTTAGCCACAAATTTAGCTGGACAACCAAGATTGTTCATCAACATTTGTGGACTGACCTCTTTTCATTTCACGAAGTGCTGCATCTGCTATTGCATAAACATGTGGACTGTCCATTGATTTATTTCTATATGCATCAATGTACTCGTTACCATACAGTGAAACTTTCTTGAAAGGATTGACAGCAACCAAAAACTGGACCTGCTTTTTAGTCTACAGTATGATAAATATCAATAATAAAGCCATCAATTTAAATCCATGAAAAGAAAAAAGTTTACATCAGTTCTTACATAAATCATGTCCTGGGAGTATCTGTACTGCAGATTGTACAGTACTGATGGTTCACTTAGATAACTTAGCTGCATAAGATCATCCACTCCATCAAGAATTTCAGGATTTGCAGGTTGAAGATTCTCTGTTTTCAATCTCAATACCTTAAAAGGGAAGGGCAGGGGGTCAAACGATAATGCTTCCACTGATTATAGAATGGACTATCTTAGGAAGACATCTGCAACTTACTTTCCTTCAGAAACCTTTTAGAACCGACTCATCACCAGAGGTTGTAAGTACTGTGCATAATGCCCAATCACCATTTGGAAGCTGACAAAAAACTCTATGCTTCTGCAACACGTATAGGGTAGAATATGAATTCACGTTGTAATCCAAGCGTGTAGAGGCGTCCAAGTGCGAGTTGCTTGAAAAGACAGAGGTCTGGCAACTAGGTACTATCTCTCAAAGTGCAATACTTCCAAAAAAAAGTCAGTTGGCATGAAAGTATAGTAACTAGGCACGATATGTCATGTAGAATATCAACAGGCATGCCCTGAGATGGGAAAACTGGATAATTGTGTTCCAGAAAATAAAATCTGAATAACCAAGCAGATGCTTCTGTAGGTTTTGGCATGCTACAGTTATTGAATGTTTCTTAGCAAAAGAGCAAAATGTAGTAGGAAACACTAAAGTTTGTCTAAATCTTTCAGGATCGAAGGGAAAAGGTGTTTTGCAGTAAAACAGTAATTATCCTTGCTCATATCAGGTTTGAGGTTGCTAGGAGAAAGGTGTAGACAGATAACAGATCACATTGCAATAATAACCTAGAAGGATAGAACTATAGAAGTCAATTCTGTTCTCAGGAAACAAAAAAAAAAACATAAACACTGAGGCTCATGCAAAACAACTTAAGAGCACAAATCCAGACCTTTGAACGTGCCAAAACAACAAATGGTGATTAGCATATCTTATAGTAAAGCTTGGTTTCACATATCCCACTATCAAAGTACCAGATCAGCACCATATCTGCCATTGTTTCACCAAAACAATTTCCCAATGTTCTGAATTTCCCAACTCGTACACCCCCACATTTCAAAAGCACCAGAAATGAGAGTGAGACAACGCACCTTCTTAGCGCCGTACGAGCTGGTGTCACTCCACCGGGCGTCGCCTTCCTTGGGGGGCTCGTCGCTGCCATCGGCGACAACCGCTTCGGCATGGCCGCAGCCGCAGCCGCCGAATCCACCTCGTCTCCCTACACCTCTCCCCCACCTCCTCCACCTCCTCCTCCTCCGCCGTCGCCGCCTTGGAGCTGTACGGCGAGTCCGCGTCGTCCCGCTCCAGCCGCACCACCTCCCTTTCCTTCCCCTCCGCCTCCGCATCCGCGACAACCGCCCGTCGCCCGGCGCCGCCGTTCGCAGCCGCCCCGCCACCGTTCGGCGACGAGGCCCCGGCAGAGTACCTGTAGTCGAGCGGCATCGACCGCGCCGGCTGCAGCTTGCTGGGCCCGCCGCGCGCACGCAGGGCCGCGGACTTGCGCACCGACCGCACCTCCACCGACGCCATATCGTCTCGCCGGCTGTGCGGCCGGGCGGCGCAGCGCAGCAGGGCCCGGAATCCAACTCACGGGCCGCGACGGAACCGCGGCTCCCCGCGGGATCTCCGCCCCGACGGCCTCAAATCGGACCCCAAACCCCTTCCGGCCGTCGCCAATCCACGCTCGCACCCAGCAAAACACCTCTGAAAAACCGCCGGGGAGGAACAAAATACCACCACAAAAACAACTGCCGATCTCGCTACCCGCCCGCGCAGCGACCGCGGAAATGGCGAGCGAGGCGCCGCGAGCCTGCCCGACACCCCGCCTCCCGGACGCGAATCGTGCTGGCCGCGGCTGCCCGCCTCCGCAGCTGCTCCGCTACGCCTCCTCTGCCTGACCCTGTCGCTGGAGGAGAGAAAGGAGAGAGAGAGAAGGAAGGAAGCAGAAGCAGCCAGCGGGCTGGGCTGGGTCGGGAGGAAATAAAATAATTTAATAATGGGAATTAAGGTGGCCTGCGAATTTCGTGGGGGTTGGGTTTTAAATAAATAAAAAATGTTTAAATTTAAATGGGGTGCAGCGGTGGAGAGAGATGGGTGGGTGGCATCGCATCCATCCATCGGGAAGGTTTTGAATCGGCCACATGGCGCACGTAATTCGGCCGCCTCGTCAGATCCAGAAAAAAGCGAGTGGGAGCAGCAGGAACAGGGGACTAGTGGCTAACGGCTGCCAGGGCTCGGCGTTAACGGCGCTAACGGCTACTAGCGCGCGCGCGACCACCCGTGTGCAGTAACTGCGCTGGAAAATGCAGGATAGCCCTGCGGGTTTGCAGAATTTGCAAGATGCAGTGTTTTGGTGGACCTTTGGTCTAATGATGATTATTTGATACTCCCTCTTATCTCTTTTTTATAAGGCGTCCAGCGTTTTCGTTTTTGATTTTTGTAAGACGTGACATTATAATCGAGGTGGAAAGTAAATGGGCGTGCGGCATTGAAAGCGAAGACGATGAATACGGCGCGTTTGCATGCATGGAAGACCGGGTTAAAAGCTTTTTCTAATCACTCCTATTTGCGCAAGACGTGGCCTTTGGCATGCAAAAGGGCGGTTTGCATTACGGCCATGGTCCTTTTTATTCTGGTTATTGCAGATTCGGCGGTATAGCGGGATACTAGCCTATACGCCTTACAAAAAAAGATAGAGGGAGTAGTATATAAGTCCTGGTGTTTTTGTATATAGATGCAAAATATAATGTGATTGATCTGTTGACTATTATTTGATAGTATAAATCCTAGTACTTTTGTATATGGATTTGGTCAAACTTAAGCATGTTTAACTCGTCGAGTATGAGATGTGCAACTTATCTTGGGACGGAAGGAGTAGAGTTAATGTTAAAGCAGACTCACAAATGAAAAAAAAAAAAAAGTCATTCCACAAAGTATAACCCGTTGCCCAATACATGTGGCTCGAGGATTTACGATTCTCGTCAATGGAACACTGTCAAGACACTGATTGCTTGAAATCAAGATTGCTCACTTGTGCAATTTGGGATGCGAGTACTTTTGCCAACATTAGATGTAATAAAGAGTAGCAAGCTCGACTCCTCTAAACAATAAATGTTACTTAGGACTTTTGTTTAGCTCTCACATGCCATGGGTCGTAGGTTGGTCCTAAAGCCAGGATGAGCCGCACAAGTACTACGCCGCACGTACGTTGCTTAATCACATCCATCAGAGGTCGCCTCCGCAATTACCAGAGCAGTTAAAGAGCTTATTGGTCATTACGCACACCGTCAGGCAGAGGAGTATTCTGTTTGTTGTTCCAAGAGTCCGGCCACGCGGCAACACAAATTGGAGCGGTAGTGCACTGTGCTAAGCACGTGAGACGGTTAACGGCCCCTGTGAAATGACGCGCCAGCCCGTGCTTTTTGAGCAGCAACCAGTGGCATCGAGGGCAAGAGTGTAAACTCCCACGCCCGAAACTCACGCCAGTAGCAGATCTCTCCAGGATTTCCGAGCCCTGCTCCGATAGCTATACGTGGCGGAATAATGCAGGAGCTGTCAGGAAAGAAAACGTATACAAATACCGACCTCCGTCTCTGACTGTGACTGGGTAGCGGTCCAACGTCTCGCAGTCGCGCCCGTTTTGAATCGCAGCCGCTGGATGTCTATCGGAGGGGGAGCAACCCAATGGAGGGAAGAGGCACAGGTCGTCGTCGCTCCCTTGTTTTCCCTCGCCCAGTTTTCTTTTTTTTTCTTGGGTTGGGAGAGCCGGCTGGACTGCTGGTCGCAATGTGCGGCTGCGGCTCGGGAGGAGTCGTCCCACGGTCCGGTCCCCGTGTGCCACTTGACAGCAGCACGGGCACAGGCACGGCGGTGGCCATCTGGGCGGTGGCCGGTGGGGTTGGTTGCTTGCGGCTGCGGGTGATTCAAATTTGGGGATTACTGCACGTTTTGCATAAAAAAACCAAAAGAAGATTGTAAGTATTTTAGTGATGATGTAAGCGGTAATATACCAGACCCGGCCGTGCCGTCCAAAATGGTCGGCCTTGTTCTAGTTCAAACTTCAAAGGGCGGTGGGTAGACAAATAAAGATGCTTTCCTCTGGTTTGATTAATCACTTGTATTAGCTTAATCCCATGCTGATTTCAGCTGTCCGGTTTGTTGTTCCCTTTTTACGCCCCATTGGGACCGTTTAACCCAAGCATCCGTGTTTATTTGTATATGGATGGATTGTTAAAGCTTGAATGTCTTTTTGTGGCCTATACGAACATTTTTTTTTTGTGAATGGCCTGTACGAACTTTGAGACGCGTATGGTTTTAATTTGTTAATACTTATGTTCTTAGTTAATAAATTTAGGTCAATTTTGACAAATTTTATTGAAAAGATGCACCACACCATCATACCTAAATTGTTTTAAATTCTCGATGAAATATGTCTTATGATATCACATTTATTTGGACATGTACTCCCTCTATATATATAAAAAAAAAGTTGTTTAGGTAATGACATGGTCCCTAAAACATAACTTTGACTTCTCTTTTCAATAAATATTTATTGAAAAGTTATATATGTATAATTTTATGAAATTACTTTTCAAAACAAATATATTAATATGACTTCCACATTTTTTTTTTTTTGCGAAAAGGAAGATATATTAAGCATCACCACGATGCATCCTCCCCTATTACAAACCGAACTTCAAAAAAAAAAAGAAAATTACAATTGAGTCCTCAAGATCCAATCTCATCTTCCTCGTCTCTCTAATCTCGGCTCGCCATCGACACCACCACGACGATCCATGTCCACCTTTGCTTCCGCCAAGAAACACCAAGCATTGGAAAAGCCGCATCATCCATCGCCCGGATCACCAGCGAATCGATTCCGTTGAAAGAAAATCGGCCGACCCCTTGGCAAAGGAAAGAGGAAAAGAAAATCCGCCGCCATCGGCCCGAGGACCAACGTAGGGAAAAACATCCACCGCCGCTAGGGAACCCAAGTGACGAGGAAGAACTCATACGACCCATGAGGATTACCGAAGAACTCACATACGACACCAATTATTCACGTGGCATAGAAGCACCAAGATCCACCAATACCGAAACTTTATTTGCCGTGCGGTGACGACGCCACGGAACCTAAACTCCATCGGACATGGAGAGACACTAACCCTAATAACTCGATCTAATAGGAAAAACTTATGGAAAAACGGTGGATCCCCACTCCCTTCAGCCTCCGGTCCGGATGCCGGGAGGGGAAGGAGGGGACCACCGGTGCCGGTGGTAGAGAGCGGCGGCGGCTACCTAGGCCTTCTCTCCGTAATATGACTTTCACATTTGCAAACGCATTATTCATATTCCTAATGTTTGGCCCAAACCTTATCCACAGCGATTTTTCTCCTATATGGAGAGTAGACATCACAATTTTCTTTCTAAAAGCTTACGCACAAGTTACAGAAAGATTACTTGGAACAAAACTACAACTACTCCAATTAATCGGTTTACTTGGAATAGTACTATGGAACACTGTTGGGGTCGAGGATTTGATTTTTAAAAAAATAAAAAACTCAACTGACTCATGTCACTGAGCCTGAATCTGAACAAACAAACAAAAAAATTGGCACAAAAAAAAAAAAAAACCATTCAGAGCTTATTATGGAACACTCAACTGATCGACTGTTTTATGGCTTTCTCTTTTTCATTTCTTATCATGTAGGAGTAGTACACCTTTTCCGTATGACACACATGCCGCATTCGGTAGCAAATTATCATATGGTTGAATTAGCCGACACACGCAAAAACGATACACCTATTTACCGCACACTAACCACCCTACAGCGTTAGATGTGTACTCGCTCCCAGCTTGTCATGTCGGATATGAATAATAATTGAAAACAGGTGTTGCATTATGAGGAAGTTGCACACTTCGATTATTCACACCTGTAGGTTGGCTTGTTAGGATTGGTTGAGGTTTCGAAATGGTCCACTCTCTACTGTCTCAACTGTCATAATTAGAAGATAGCTTCTCACTTGCGCTTGCTTCTTGTCGATCTCCAGCAACACGGTCTCAGAAGAAGAAAAAGAATAACTGGGTCTACCGAATTCAAGATTCAGGAGTATATTCGTTAACTTGCAGCAAGCTTTACTTTACGTGCTGTGTTATATATCCTCTGTAGGAGCATTAATTCGGTAACTTGCAGCAAGCTTTACGTACACGTGTGGTGTTATATATCCTCGTTCAATTGACTATACTCTTGCATGTTTAGATCATGTCTAAATTTGTCATGACTAACCTCAGATAAACCATAGTTAGCACAGAAGGTATGAAGAACAAAATGGAATTCATGTTTTTGGTAAAGTTCGGTAAAAAAAACATGAATTTATATGAGATGAGATGCTAAGAAAATATGACACACCATAGTTTTGTGTTTATCTTGATCAATTTGTTCAGTCTTAGTGTAGGCTTCGTGAAAACTTGTATTTATTGAAAACAATATAACGGGATGCTCGGTTCAATTTGGTCACTAAACTATGAAAACATATAATTTACTCCTTGAACTATCCTAACCGCCCAACTTAGTCCTTGAACCCGACACACGAATGCTCCTCCGGGTCACCGCCCAGTCAGCTTGGGTGTGAAATACCCATTTACCCTCCATCCATAGAGCAGGTTTAACATAGGCGGTTTCAGCTCGCATCGCTGCAACATGTTGGGAGGGAGGTTAGGGGCGAGGCAGGCCGCGGGCGGCCTCGCTGGCAGGGTAGGGGTGCTAAGGGGTGTGCTCAAGCTGGCGGGAAGGGGGGCACGCTTGTGGGCATGGGCGTAGTGGCAAGAGGCGCGAAATGAGCGCCGGGGGGCGGTGACCTAGCAAGGAAGGGCAGATGTCGGCTCGATGCAGGGGGCGAAGGCTGGCCGGGAGTGGGCACCAGCGGCAAGGAGGGCCTACCGAAGCTGCGTTAATGGGAGGGGGTGGCGACCGGCAAGGGAGGGACAGTCTTGCTTGATGCGGGCTGGAAGTTGCCTATGTTAAACCCTGTTCTATGGATGGACGGTAAAAGGGTATTTCACACCCCTAAGCTGACTGAGTGGTGACTAGAGTAGCCTACGTGGCGTGCTACGCTAGATTTAAAGACGAATGTCAATTGGTTTGGATAGTTCGTAACCGGGTGGACGTTTACATAGTTCGGGGACCAAATTGCTGAGCCCCCATAGTTAGGGGTGATTTTGGCTATCTTGCCAAAAATGGGTCTATCATGCGTGAGACGAGATGCTAGAAAATATGACATGCCATAGCTTTTACAGTGAACCTGTTTAATTATCGTCCTGATCAAGTTCCGTAAGAAAATATCGCACCTATCTATGTACATGGTTTGGGACCATTGTGTGCAGAAATCACAGCCATGCAAAAAGGGACCATTTCAAGCAGAGCACTTTTCGTGTTTTTGCTACGTCATCAGACGTCACTTTGCAAATTAAAGATCCAAACCGCACAAGATAACTGAACAAACTAAGGGACAATTATGGCATTAATTAATCTTGTCCTCTAATAACACTAAAGAAACCGAAAATTAATAAGGATAATGCACGTATATATACATGCATAGATCACGAGACGGTGTGGTTGGCTCAGATCGTTCTCGATCTGAAAAGAAATGTTGGCTCAAAAGCACCTCGCCCGCATCATAGTTTAATTCATCTTTCCGGCACCTGCCAACGGCGAATATTTGTCATGTTGACCCCAGCCTTTCTCGATCAGTACCGCGTGCGTGCAGAGTTTAATACTCCTATATACTACTAGTGCAGTAGCGTGTTGTGCGCTTTTTTTTTTCTAGTGGGCACAACACAAGCCATAAGTAATTTATCATCCTTATCCATGCGCCCGATCTATACTGTTCGGTGGTACTACGTTCTTGAGCATGTGAGGTCGTGAACTTTTCTCACGAGCTCCCTATGATATGAATATGAAGAGAAGGGCTTTTGTTTAGACAATTTTGTTTGTGGTTGGTCGTTCAGTTCTGCAATCCAGAGCTTCGAGCTAGCCCTGTTGAGTGTCGATAGCGTTTCTTGAAAAGAAGAAAGCAGCGGGTACTCCATCCGTGGCCGTAGAAATAATTTAATGGTGATTCAAACATGCTAGATTATGGGGTAAATAAATTGCTAAAAAAACAAAACGCTACTACATTACAATAATCATGTTTTGTTTTCTGAGAATATTAAAATAATCATGTAATCGACCTAAGATGACTAGCTAATGGCAGATTATGGGACCTAAACACCAACTTTCGGTTGGGCTATCCCTCCATATGGACGATGAATTTGAAGCCCAACAAAGCAGTCCAAAACAGACCACAAATCCATTCCATGTACACCGTTGATCCTAAATGAAATCAATAGTTGAGATTGATCCTAACTAGCCAGAGCCCCCGCGCTTCGCGCAGGTAGATAGAGTTGTTAATAAGAGTTTATATTTGTGGTTTATGCATGTATTACGCTTTTAGTGAGATTGGACAGAGTGTACGAACATATAAAGCTGCAGCTTGTTGTGAATTTGTTTGTACAATCTCACATCATGACATCAAGCATAGTGACAGGAGCAATGCATCAAGGGAAAATGCAGGTGAGTTAGAGAAAGTTTGTTCAGTTTCTTCAGCTGCAGATATGCGCATAAAACACTAAATTGAATTTGTGTACAATCCCTAAAAGGAATAGTTAAACTATAGTACTTAAAGTAGAGAAGTAAACCTTGCTGCTTTTAACACTCAGACCAATTATAGGCCTGTTTGGTTTAGGGACTTTTTAGTTTTGGGGTAAAAAAAGTCCCTTTTAGTCCCTAACAAACCAAACATGAGGGATTTTTGGGACTAAAATCTCATTTGAGACTAAAACGCAGAAGACTCTTTTAGAGGGTCTTTTTGGGACTATTTTCTTGCGGACCCGTTCGCCTCCGCTGCGTGGCGATGCCTCCCCGCGATAGCCGGCTTGGCCGCCGCCCGCGCAGCGGGAGGGGAAAAGGGAGGAGGCCGGGGTAGTCGGCTAGCATGGAGGGATCCCCAGCGGAGGAGCTGTAGGCCGCGAGAGGGTGCTCATGCGGTGGGATTCATCTGGATTCGACGGCGTCCTCGGCCGGCGGGGATGACCGTGATCTTGTCGAGCGGCTTACCGTGGCCGCGGCGGAGGCGAGGTTCCTCCGGCGGTGGGCGACCTCCTCCGCCGATGGCGCCGGTCGGCGGCGGCCAGCGGCCAAGGCTCCGATCCACCGATTCGACAAGAAATCAAGGGAAGCTTCGCTTTCGATGTGCAATGGAATCCGGCGGTTGGCCGGCAGCGTCCATGCCGCCCGGCCCGGACAAGCTCGACCGGCCAGGCGAGGACATCGTGGCGCAATACCTCCTCCGCCGCTCCGCAGCGCCACCGCCACGCCGCCGCCAAGCAGCCGGGCGCTGCCGCGGATTGAGGTCCGGAAGTCATTCGAGGAAGCTCCGATTCGCGGGCGAGCCAGACAGCGTGACGCGCCCATCCGCCTCCCCTCGGCGTCTCGCCGGACTTCATGGCTCGGGCGGCGACACCCCCGCCGACGGCGGCGGGGGATTTGTTCTTCGGCGGGGTCGGGCGGCGGTGATCGATGTGCCCCCGATCGGTCGTCATCGCCGCTACTGAAGGAGGAAGGCGGGAGGAGGTCGAGGGCGGGGCGAAGCTGGGGCGAGTGCGCCATCTGCTGGACGGGGTGGAGGACGCCGCTAAGGAGATGCCGCGGCGGGCACACACCCCGCCGCTACCGCCCAACTGCACTTGTTTATGGGATTTTTAAAAAGTTATAGGACTTTTTAGTCCCATAACCAAATCGCAGGGACTAAATATTTTTAGTCCCAAGTAAAAAAAGTCTAGTCCTTCTAAACCAAACAGGCCCATAGTGCATGGGGCTGTACTGAAAATTTGTAAGGACTAAATGAAATGCCTTTGCAAATAATTTTGTGGCACATTTACTCAATTTGGCCTTTTATCGAACATGAATTGAATATTGCAAAATACTTGGAAAATGCCTTTCTAAAAAAAAAAAAAATTCTGTAACATTTACTCAATTACTTTGTCGTATCATAATTGCTTAGGCATTTCGTATCTATAGTATTATAGTAGCTCCTCTATCAGATTGCTTCTGCTTGACTCTCGAGTCATTCGAAATCCTATTTGTGGTAATCAGACTTGGAAGGCATGATTGAAGAATGCAAGGCAAAGCCATCGTATCCATATTTTAATTTTTGCTTTGATAGACCTTTGAATTATTGCCCAGTCATGTATAGAAAGCTAGATAGAACAGTTTACAATGGGAACATATCACTTTGGCATTGTATCGAACACGAAGCAGGCATGAATTAGGAAGTGAACTAAATCAAGGAAAATGATGATGATACCTGTGTGAGCTGTGCTGCGGCCGGCGGGGTGTGAGTGCGGTGGTGATGGAGGATCAGGCGGTGTGTGGAGTGGAACTGGAAGCGGTCGCGGCGGCAGGCCCGGTGTTTGGTCGGCGCCGGGGGGGTCGTCGTCCTCGCGGCGCTGAGGTGCGCGGCGCTTGGTGGTGGGTGGTCGTGGCTTGGTGAGGCGACACGGCGCGGGGCCGGAGGAGGAGAGACGGGAGCGGACTGTGGCGGCGCGGCCGGCGGCGGCAGCGGTCCGGGCGGGGCGGCAGGGTGGCCGGTAAGGCCACGGCGGTGGGAGGGAGGGGCGGGAGCCTGACGGCGGCGGCGTGTGAAGCTGGGGAGGCGGAGGTGAGCCAGGAGGTCGGGGTGCGCGGGTCGCTGGTAGGATCGTGAAGGCCGGGGAGTTTCGGGTGTCTTGAGGTGCCCCCAGGGGTCGGACCGTGAGGATGGGAAGTTGTCGATCAATGGTTGTCATTGGAGGCGTAGTTTACTGTTAATATCTGATAAAGTTGTCACCGAGGATTAAAGGGGCTTTATAGATAAGGATAAAAGAGAGGAAACCCTAGCCTCATTTGCTAAGAGATCAAATGAGAAAGCTGCTGATTGTGTGAGAAGGATAGAGCACACCATAAGAACAACAAAACACGAGAAGAGAGGAAGAAGCAGGAGAAGACTCACCGTATCCATTATTGATTATAGTGGAAGCTTGGCTTCAAGTGGTCCAGTTGGTCCTGTGGATTTTACTCCTTGACCTTGAAGAGGTTTTCCATATATATCATTGTGTCAATTGTGCATTGTGATTATTAATTTCTGTTGCACTCCTTGACCTTGAAGAGGTTTTCCATATATATCATTGTGTCAATTGTGCATTGTGATTATTAATTTCTGTTGCAGATCTGGTGGTAGAAGTTGTCCTCGTGATTCACCCCATAGGTTGTATATCTTTATGCATTCCTTTTGATTAGCGCTTATTCCTTAATTAGTATGGATGACCTTCAACAAACAAGGATACCTACATGGATAACTGAGCACACATTTGTCCTAATAAAAATCTTGAAACATAAAAAAAATCAGCAGAGGGAATACTTGCTGGCGAGAGGAGAATAAAATTGAGAGAGAAGTAGAAGATACACTCGGTTACTCCAACAAATTTGCAGAGACAAAACATGTTTTCGCAAAAACAAAAAATTTCCATATTGTTGTCATTCGCAACAATTAATTCATCATAACATACTTTCATGTATATAGAAATAAATGATAGTATCATCTTTTTGGTCTCACCTTTATTCGGAGGTTGCATTATCTCATTTTTTCTTCCTCGTTCAACCTCCTTGTTGCTGATTCATAGCCGAGTGGCGGAATTTTAAATTATACATAGGGGGGGTTCAACCATATAAGGCGATTGTATATTATTTGCTTGATTTTTGCATTGATTTGACCATGCATGCTATTTTTCCATGGTAAACGATCGTGGCGGTGAAACCGTGAATTAATCATAAAGGACCAGCTAGAGATAAAATATGAATTTGTGTGATTTTGTTTTGGAGAAGTTATAAAAAATATATGACAAAAGCATTTATTATACTTTCCTAATATAAATTATTAAATTATATGTTCTATAAAACAATTTATTGTGATGTTAGGGGGCCCCCTCGCCATTTCATCATTCATAGTCCCTTGTGCTTGGGGTTGCATCGCATTTTACACCACAAAACACGGATGAGTTATCGAATCTTTGCATAATCCGAGCCACGTTAGGGCATGACTCTTGATACAAAGTCCATAGCTTCCCGCCAGGATGAATTTGACTCGCGGAATCTCGCAAGGGCGTCTCCAACCTTCGGCTTCACTCTTTCTTCAAGTAACACTCTTCTAGCACCTTTTGTGTAAACCATTTTCGTATACCCGACGTATATCTCGTATGTGGAGGGCTTTCTCCCAAAGAGAGGTCACATTATGCGGAAAATAGCAAAAGAAGATCGATGATGAAGAACAGGGCAAATAAACAAAGACAAAGTTCCTAGACCCTAAATTTTGAAACTAAGACATGTATGAGAAGAGTAGCAAGTACACGATGAAGAACCGGGCAAACAAGCTGCGATCGAGGTGCAAAACAAAACGCCACACTAGCCGGTTTTATAGGCTAGATGTCGTGGTCGCGGGTACATGGTAGCAAATGCTCTCGCTATGGTGGTCGGGAGGAGGACATTGCTCGCGACGACAACAATGGGTAATCACCGCCGGTTTCCACATGACTAACCTTAGGGTGGCGTGGCAAAGAAATTGGTGGCCACACTCGCCTTCCTTAAACAAATCTTGCCACACTTTTGTACTATATGACATGTGGAGCCCAAAAGTATCTTGCCTAACATAAAGTGTGGCAAAGTGTGACTAGCAACCAAACAACCCTATTTTGTTTAGTAAGCACCCTAATTGATATGAACAAAGAAACTATCTATAGTTTTTTGGGTCGGGACTTCTCTAACCAATGTCAAATAATAAATGATTGTTTAAGATGTCCTAACCAAGCAAACCGCCAGGGAGGTTATGCCAATTTTTTTTTTTTTTTTTTGACAATAAACAAGCGATTCATTGATTAACGGCAGAAGTCAAGTAGAACCATTACATCGTTAATGGTTACATTGTGGAGTGCCAACGAGGAATGGGCACTCATGATCATGTGTTGAGTTAGCACAAACCATGTCTAACTCCAACGGACCCGCACAATTGGTGTGGCTAGAGCTTGTACGGCAAGCGAAGTCCGCCATCTGATTTGAATCTCTTCTGATCCTGTACGTCATGATGGAAGATCCTAATAGAGTGGAGAAGATCAGCTCCGTGTATGGCTTGATTCTCCAATCTGGTGGATTTGGACGATCTGCTCCATTGATGTAGTTGACTAGAGCCTGATTGTCAGACAGCAAGGCTGCCCCTGCCCTCACGTTTAACATGGCAAGGACCGAAGCACCTAGAGCCAAAGCGGCGGCCGGCCATAATGACAGAAGACGCCTTCATCATTGCTGCTTTGATGAACAGACTGGATGGAGGCGAGGAGGAGGTGTTGACGATGAACACTCGCAGGCCTGCCTTTCGGCCTGCTGCTCCATTTGTGTCCGGTGTGATCGAAGCATCTGTATAGCATCTGAAACCATCAAGAAGGGAGGGGTATAAAAGAAGGTACCTGTCTTGTGGGCTTGCTTGCTGTGTTGCATGGACTCGGATGTCCTGTTGCACATAAACCTGTCCACCTGACGAGTCCTGCAGGTGGTTTCTGTGTGGTTCCTGCATAAGAGTGTTTGGCAATTGTTGATTTACCACTGCATCAGGTTGCGTACCTTGTGGAGGGAGAGTATGAGTCGGGGTTGTTGGTTGGATATCATTAGTAGTGGTCGGTTGTTCCTGAATTGCCTGCAGGTAATTTAGCCTGTGCGCCTGGGCTGCTCTCTGTACTCCATATGGGCTCCATCTCTTTGCATTGTACCTAAGATCGTTCCTTGCTTTCCATATGTACCACATGTTAAAAAGAGTACAGCAGATTGTGTTGTCCGATGGGTTAGGCATAAGTAAAGTAGATAAAGCGATTTGGCAACCATCTTCAGGCATAGTAATATTATGAATTGGGAGAGGTTGAGGGCTGGAGGACCAAACCTGTCTTGGTAGCTCGCAAAGGAATAAAAGATGGTTGTCATCCTCTATCGCTCCACAGTGTGTACAATTCTTGCTTATATGGGGTGAGTATCTCCCCGCCCTTTCTCCTGTAGCTAGTGCTCTTCGAATCACCCTCCAAGCAAAGGTTTTTAAGATGGGGGGGATAGTCTTACTTTTCCAAACCTTTTGAAGAATGTAGTTTGCGTCATCTGAAATGCTTCTAGAGCCCTGTTGAGGAAGGCTGTGCACCTGTTGTGATTTTAGATGTACGTAAGCGGATTTAGTGGTACAGACACCATTAGTGGCAGGAGTCCATCTGAGAATGTCTCTGCTGTCAGAGGTGACTACAGGGGTGGTAGGTATGACATTGGCAGCAACCGGGCTGAATATTTGTTCTATAAAGGGAATGTTCCATTGTTGGGAGTGCGGGTACCGTAGAGATCAGCAACAGTGGAAGGGAGAGGGTAGTGGGTGACGGGTAGGGTTAAGTGGTCATGAATATCCCTCCAGATTGGGCACCAAGGGGTGGACCAAATGGAGGAGTTTCAAAGATGAATTTGGTAGGAAGCATTGTCTTGAAGATGATGTCTAATTTTGAGGATAGAAGACCAGTAGATGGATTTAGGAGTTGTATTGGAGGCATTCCGTAAAAAAGAGGAGTTTGGGAAGTATTTGGCCTTTAGAATATTTGAGAGGAAGGGGTTTTTATCGGTGACAACATTCCGAGGCAGAGTGAAGAATGAGGCTTTTTGTTAATTGTTTCCATATCTCTCGATACCTAACCCACCTTCCTCTTTGCTTCGAGTGATGTCCTCCCATGACCTGTAATGTATTGGGCTTGTTTCGTGTTCTTCTTGTACCCCCTGTCCACCAAAACCTCTTGAAGATGGTATTAATCTTTTTTTTATAGGAGGGAAAGGGTTAGGAGACTGGGAGTGATTGCTGATTCATGGAAACGATGATCAGTTAGATGATATAAGTAGTATTACCTCCATTATTCCAAATTATAAGGCGTTTTGGCTTTTCTAGATACATTTCTTTTACTATGTATCTAGACATAGTATATAACTAGGTAGGTAGCAAAAGAAATGTATCTAGAAAAGCTAAAATGTCTTATAATTTAGAACGGAGGGAATACGTATGAATATGTATGCATGACACCTAAACATGTCGTACGTTTTGCCAGTGTTTATGCTGTCATTCATGCCGTAGAAAATTAAAGAATATTCTCTATCCCAATGCAGTTGACGGTAAGCTAAGTTTAGGTTCTTGCTCCCGTTCCAATATAATCCACGTCATGGAAAAAATATGGGTGACGGAAGTTGCCTTGTTTCTCAAGAAAAGAAAAGGACCAATGACATTCTTCTCTTCTTCGATGTGGTGGGTGGAAACGTTTTATCCTGGTGTCGTTGTGCAGTGATCAATCAATCATCATACATTGGATTATCACACTTTCTGTCTGCTGGCTTGAAGGTGTTGAAATGTCCTTTTTTTTTTTTTCCACGCGAAAACACTCTCCTAGCTCCCTGTCGTGTTGGAGCCAGATCACATCACGCGGAACATGCATGCTACGCTCACAAGTCATAAGTCGTCGTTTCTGGCCGGCTTTTCTGCAGTCTTATTGCCAGAGTTATTTCTGCAGCAAGCTTCTATTTCCGCGCGAAAGCACGTACACAGTGTGATATGAAGGTGGCACGTGGCAGATTCGTGCGTTCATTACGAGTAGAAACACCCTTCCGATGCACGATTCCCGAACAATGATGCATGAGGAACGAAGTTACCTTAACTGGTTACATTTTGGCGGTGAAAAGAGGGAGGATTGATATGATGCACGTACCAAAGCAAAGGAAAAAGATCCCCCGCGACGAGTTAAATGATTGTTTAGTTAGCATGATCGTGTGTGTGTGTGTGTGGGCGCTTTATGATGAGGCTTCATGTGGCCACGTCGTACAGTACGGGTTAAAGGCGCAGGATGCATGATGCGTGTCCGGGTCCGGCCGTGCAGTGCAGGTGCAGCGGGCCGGGAGCGCCCATCCGCATTCACCCACCCGGCGCGCCACGCAGCACATGACATGGGTGGGCACCGCCACCGCAGACTCGAAGAGGAGCGCGTGCCGGTCCCACTCGAGATTGCCGCCGAGACGCGAGGAGGCACGCACGGGTCCGGACACATGGGCCCCGGCGGTGATCTTGGTCCGGCCCGGTTTCTGTTGCTGTGGGGGTGTGGGCTGGGCCGCTGGTACTATCAAGGCTTGCGGGCCCGCGCGACCGACCTAAACCGAGCAGTTTTTTGAGAGAGCTGCTCAATGGATGCTCAGGCACAAGTGCAGTCACATGAAGCTGGTGATACATGCATGCATGTGGGTGTGTGGACCATTCAAGTTACGAGGCCAGCGAGCTGCTGCTAGATGCCCTACTGCCGCCCTATAGCAGCTTGCTTGCTTGCCACCTACCCAGCTACATGCATGCATGGGCTCAATCGATAGATGTGGGGATTGATCGACTGACATGACGAGGCCGCCGGCCGGCCTTTGATCTGCATGCATGCCATGCATACTCTCATCAGCGGGGGCTCTCGATCGTGCGCGCGGTCCTTCTTCGATCGATCCAGCTCCGATCCTCCATGATAGATCGATGGGGATTCGATGGGTACGTTTCGGCGCATCCGTTGATCCGTCCGCGTCGATCTCCTCTGGTCTGGGCCTGCACCTGCACCTGCACTGCAGGGGTTGCGATCGAGACTCGTACGTGTCGTCGTGCGTCGAATTCGATCCGCCGATCCGTCCTGCCTGGGTGCAGGGCAGTGTGTTGTGTGCAGTCTTGGCTGGAAAGAGACTCTGACGCGGACGTGAGGCTTCCATCGAACAGTGCAGCGGTCGGCAGTGACCATATCTATCTGTCTGGTACTCTGGTGTCACTGTGTCACCATGCATGCAGTGGTGAGGCAAGGGACTGTCCACATCCTAAATTAGAATGACAAAGACTATGAACAAAACGGGGATGTAGCTCAGATGGTAGAGCGCTCGCTTAGCATGCGAGAGGTACGGGGATCGATACCCCGCATCTCCAATGTTTTTGATATTTTTTTGTCTTTTTTCCCCTGCTAGGTGTTTCCTGCCGTGAGTTTGTTTTTGATATTTTTTTTTGTCTTTTTTCCCCTGCTACTTTTGGGTGTTTCCTGCCGTGAGTTTATTTCTCTCTCTCTAATCTTTTTCCCCTGCTATTTTTTGGTCTTTTCTGGATTTTTTTTTGTCTTTTTCCCCTGCTACTTTTTGGGTTTTTCCTGCCGTGAGTTTATCTCTCTCTCTCTATATATATATCTCTTTTTCCCCTGCTAATTTTTATTTTTTGGTCTCCCCCTGGTAGTTTTTGTGTTTTTCCTACACAAAGTCGTGAGTTTCATTCTAGTTTTTGGGGCTGTTGTTGCCGAGAGATTCTAGATTAATCCGTAATCTCCCATAGAATAAAATCTAATCTATTTGTGTTTGGTAGCTCATGGCATCCGTTTAATTAGCTAAATCAGATGTACCATCTGTTACCTTAGGGGTGTACAAGTACAAATCCTCTCACGAGGAATTCAACACTAGTTGGGTTTCTTCTGCTTTGGTCCTCTTTCTTCCAAGTCAGCTACATTACAATGCCAATCACCTTCTAGATATATAGATCGTTACAGATGTTCTAAGAGATGTTTCCCTACACCGCCTTGATGTCTTGGCGTCCTTTTATGATCAATTCTTGGTTCTGCTTCTAGTCATTAATTAATGCACATAAAGAGTACATCTAAAGATGGAAATGGACGATAATTAAGATCCTTAATTGTTTCCATTATCAACGAAAGGAACAAAAATGGCATACATAGGGGCGGAGGGGGACCTGACACTCCCTATGCTTGCTGAAATCTCTTGTGTATATTAGATTCCACCTAGTATTTGAAGATTTTTTTTTTTTGATAATTGTCCTCCTATAACCCATCACTTAGGGCTGTTTGGCAAGGCGCCTCGAGAGGCTTCACTAGAGGAAATGGAGCCGTTTTGAGAAGCTCAAATTGGGGCTCCTCCAAAACGGCTCCGCTCCTCCCTTTTCCACCGAAAAACGGCTCCAAATGGCTCCTCCTCCAAGACCGTTTAGCAAAAGCCTCCTCCCGGAGGGAGCCGGAGCCGGAGCCATGAAGAAGCCCCGCCAAAAGGCCCTTAGTATTTAGCCCCCTCATGGTTATTTCCGGGCTCCACCCCGCATACACAGGAATACGACAATGAACAAATACGGATGAAAATCACAAACTTAAGCTGCAATCATGATATACTATGTGTTTTGGTATGTGGTTCCAAGAATTAGAAAGTCCCAAAATAATCCTCGTAAGGTACTTCTACAAAACTCCTCACATAAATGTTGGTACTTACTATATTACGATCTACTAGCTCCGTTTTTAAATTATAGTTTGGTTTGACTCTTTTCATCCCGTGTTTATTCACAAATTTATTGAAAAATATTAACATTATTATGTACTACTTTAGATTTGAAATGATGTCGACTCGTCGAAAAAGTGAGGTTCACGCTTCATTCCCTTGGGACTCTAAACATGGTGCTTTTTGCTATTATGGGACTCTAAACATGGTGCTTTGCTATTATGGGACTCCTAACATTTACTTTGCTCTAATGACACCAAAACAATTACACTTTACAAAACATGACATTTGGATCATTTTAATTCATTTGATAATATGAAATACATGTATTTTTCCATAATACCTCTACTGCCCTTTTGATCTACGTACATGACCCGACTGCGATCGTGAGTTGCCGTCGTTCCCTCCGGCACGCGAACGTGAGAGACCGACCGCCGCCGCCCCTCACGCGATCGAGACGCATTCGATAGAACGACCGCAGCCGCCCCTCACGCGATCTAGACACGACCGCCCCTCATTCCTCCCCAAGGGCGATCGACATGGATGTCCATGGAGGTCCGGCCGATGGCCTTCTTCAGTTCCACAGGCTTTAGTCGTCTCCCTGTACCCGCTGCTAATTTTTTTTTTTTTTTTACAAAGCACAACGCGACACTCAAAACGCACGCACACTCACCCCCTATGAACACACGTACGCAAACCCTACCCCCTATGAGCACCTTCTTCAAGGGCCGGCCGGGCAAATGCCAAGTTCGAAGTCACCACCTGGCGCCTCGCTATCGACGGGGGACGCCGCCTACCACTTAACGCATAGTGCCGAAAATCCCGAAATAAATCAGGGATAAAATGTCGCACCTGTGATTTTGAACCTGGATCCCATGCCGCTGGGTTTATGCATTCAATTCAATTAGACACTTACCTCCAAAAAAATCAATTAGACGCTGATGATTCATTGCTTGTAGATGTAAAACAACTGTAATATTTGTCTGATCTTTTCATTTTTGCCCTTCTTTATTTTGAGACGGGGCATTTTTGTTCCTGTACTAGCTAATGGAAACGTTGTAAGTATACTGTACTACCGGCATGCGACGCCCATGGCCTAATAAAACTTTTCATCCTATACATCTTGTTAATAACATTGGTAGTACATCATCGCTGGATGAACTTTTTTTTAGCTGCCCATGCGGCAGCCAGCCGGCCAAGCAACGGCGAGGGGACCAATCAGGCCTAAATGGCGCACAGGTATTGGAGATGTATAAATGAATTAAAATATAGGTATTGGAGATGTATAAATGAATTAAAATGACCAAATGTCATGTTTTGCAAAATGTAATTGTTTTAGATGCCATTAGAAGAAAGAAACATTAGAAGTCCTATAATAACAAAGCGACTATGTTTGGAGTCCTATAATAAAGAAATATTGTATGGAGCGAGTGAGTGGTTCGGCGGACGATGCAATAGAAGGTGGACGCTGAATTGATTGATTGGTTTACAGCGCACGTATGGGATCACCCGTGTCGTGTGTACAGGCACAGACGCACATGCTGCCGCCTTGCCGCCCGGCCCCTCCCCGATCGACCTCATCCCCCGCCGAACGGGTACTGGCCCTGGACACGTGCGACAACCAAGAGTGGCGGCACTGAGACACTGACACCGACGGCGGCCCCCATATCCATCCGGCTTCGATCGATCGGCCGTCGGCGCACGACGAATTGAAGTCCGGCCGGGTCCGCCAGAACCAGAAGGATCAGATCCTTCATCATCAATTCCTTGGCCGATCGAGCACGGGAGGTAGCGGTGAAGAAACCAACTCCCCGTGGTGTCGTGCAAGTCCCGTTGAAGAATAATGCAATGTACAGTTTCCCTGCCATGTGAGCAAGGAACAAGCCGAGCTGTCGACTGAATCGCGCAACAGTACGATCATCCGAGTGCCCACCTCTGAGCTGAGCTAGCAGCTTGTCCTCCGGATTTCCCATCCTGGCCGGGGGGAGGGAGGGAGGCCAGTCCACGCTGGCGACCACGACACGACACCTTCCTTCGCACCATTCAGTTTCAGAAACTCGATCGACTTTCTTTACAACACACGCGGATCATGCCGTCCCCTCTTGTTCAGTTCAGTTCAGACTTGAGACGAAATTGTATGTACGACCATTCATTCCAAGTTGGTTTTCCAGTTTTGACCCCCAACAGTAGGAGCAGAAAACGGAAAACGACGGCCGGCATGAACGGCACGGTAGGGACAGCTGTGGTTGCTTCAGGAATCAGGATAAAGATTGGGGCCCGCTGCTCTCCCTCTTTTTTTCACAACCAGCCAAGCCAACTGAGCATTATTTGAAATGAACTGCAAAATCTAGCTGCATGTCACTGACAGTTGCGCTCCTGTCTGGATGCGCATGGCATGTCCTGATGCATGCCTAGAGAGTAGGAGTTTTTCCGTTCCACAATACTGCGATTGTTGATTTCATATAAACATATGTTTGATCGCTTCGTCTTATTCAAATTTTTTTATATAAATTATAAAACAAACAAAACGTCATTACAATATCTTTAGTGATGTAATAAAACATAACAAAAGTGATAATATTTATTAAAAAAGTTGAATAAGAGCGAGAGGTCAAATATAGTTTATATGAGTTAGTTAATCGGTAAAGTATTGTGGAACGGAGGAAAAGATGTCACTGTCAGTGTCACGAGGCAGCATCACTTCCGTCCGACCGTAGTAGACGATCCTCTGCTTTTTGGACTTGTCATCATCACACAATCCAAACCGAAAGTAGATTTGATGGGCTAAGATGGAGTAGTATCAGTAGAGATGCTACAAATTCTTGATGGGCCCGGCCCATGATGGTAACCTGAAGCTGTAACTGCAGTCTGCAGTGACGAATGAAGGATTTTTTTTTTTAAATCACAATTCAAACGCAATGCAGACATTCCTTGTAACCCGCACGCACGCGAAAGAGACCCATGGGGGCCCATGCTGGCAACCCGAGCCTGCAAAAGCCCATATGTATAATTACCATCAATGTTGAGTCTTTTCATTAGCTTGAGTTTTTTCTTCCAAAACCTGTATACACACACGCGTACAGACATACAGATTCACCTCTATGGCTCCATGCGTGCGTCGGATAGGCAAATCTCTTTAGACACTGTTTGGTCTCAAGGAATTGGAAACTAATCTAATATTAAAATGAGAGAAATACTTTCAAGGTATCGGTTTCAAATTTTCAATTCATGGGATCCAAACAGGCTCTAGCACACAGGGCATTGAGGAAAGACCAGCAATATTTTGTAACTTATTTTTACGAGAACCACCGATGGCCATAAACATTACGCTTTTTCATTAGCTCAAGCCTTTTTCCCCATAAAACATAGTACATAAACACATGCTTAGAGACATCATCACAATCACTAAAAATATAGCACAGTTAAATTCTGAAAGAAATCTAAAAAAATATACTTCACTCAAGGGAGGCAGTGCATTTTGAAACTGAGAAAATGTATCTTCACTCATGATCATATCACATCAGCTACATATATGATTCTAAACCGGCACCGCAATCTCGGCAGCTAATGAGAAAGTTTCCCCTGCAAGAAGCATATTGCAGTGTCTGAAACGGATTTGGTTTACACAAATGAAACAACATGACTTCGCAGCTTTGGCCAGAGAGCACCGGCAATTCGTCCCTCAGAAATAAATTATATACACTCCTCATTTTCAAGCGTCAGATTGAAGATTTTCAGGAAGGGGAGGCAGGCCTGCCCCATTGCTGCTAAACTAATGTTTCAGGTCGATCATGTTGCTTTTGATTAATCGGTTGCCCATTCAATCACGTCGTCCAACCTGGCAATTTGCATGGCCTGGTCACCAACTAACTCTAGCTCTCAGATTATTGTCCTTGTCGATCTTGGAACTAAATATCTAGCCTCTCAATGATTTGAGAAATATATATATGCACGCCGGCTTCATCAACCTACTTGGTAATATATATTACAGTACTAAAACTTCTTTCCATATATACTACTCTGCACACAACACTACAGTCAAAAAAATAATAATCAGGAACTCACTATCCCTACAGAATAAGCATACTAAATCTCTACTTTGTTCTTTCTGGAAGGTTGCTTCTTGTCAACAAAAAGTTTTCAAGAAACAGCCAAAGAAAAATAATGTAAACAAAACGTTGTCAGAATAAGCACATCTCTGCATTCCTGTTATCACTAAACCACAATCCAGCAGCTATTAGTAACTCCATTAAGACACGCATGAAATAGAATTAACAATTTGAATCCGTTAAGACACGCCGAAACGTAGAGTTAAGGACCAAAACATGGCAGGCAAAGACCAAGCAGTTGCAATCCATTCTAGCAGCGGCAACCGGCAAAAACTCGGTGCAAGTGTCATGCAGTTCAGTGCAGGTAACAAGAGCCTTCTACGTCAAGTCCCTGAAGTTTACCAACGGAAAAGGCCTATCTATAATCTGATAATCTGAGTGACGTGAAGATCATTTGACTGATTCATCGGCAGTATATATGACGCTGTACAGATGACGAAAGTTAGGTTCCTTTGCATTTCATTTGGCGACCTTTTGTGATCTTTTCCAGGCAACGTGTACAAAAGCGCATGTACCTAATTGCCCCTTCCTAAAAAATAAATCATGGATCTCGCTCGGAGTATCACTGGATTGATTTTCTTTTGTACATTAAGTTGACCATGGGAATTTACTGTTAGATTGATCTCCTTATGGATAAATAAATTTTAAAAACGTGTGCAAGTTGCGTGGGGAAAGTAAGTGTAGTGTTGGTGTTAGTGACAATCTTAAGCCACCATTCAATTTGGACATGTCAATGTCGGTAACATGTTGTATGAAAGCGTTATGAATTAAGAGTGTCATAAAGTTCAGAGTTGTGCACATATATGGTGTTGATGCACCTATGATGTCACTCACCGCCATCCTCCTGAATGGCCAATTGAAAGCTTTGTTGTGTCTATGTTGCTAGTTTTAATCTAGCATTAATATTTAATCCTAGCAGATTATAAGAAATCAGGAACATTTTGCAACGAATGAGAGATTTCCTCCACATAGCGTGAGGGGCAGACTCCGGAAGCTAGGCAATGAATGATGAAATTTCCTCTGCATTAGTAAACTAAACCAGCTTGAAAACGCCATTGACATGAAGCTTAATTTGGCACTCACTCTGTTGCTATCGTCTGAAGCGTCTTTGTTTTTGAACAAATCAAACAATAATCTAGCTTCCCAACTTGCCCTGGCATAAAAAATACACAGCTCATTTTCAGGCAGCAGATTTAAGATTTCCAGGAATGGAGGCAGCCGTGCCCCATCGCCGCTAAACAAATGTGAAAACGTTTCAGGTCATGATCCTGTTGGGTGTTGATTGATTGCTAGTTGCCCGCAATCACATTCACAGGTCACCACCTGATTCTTCAGTTTATTGCTCGCTCGGAGAACTGGGCATCTGCCGAACGATTTCTACTTGCAAAATACGCGCCGGCTTCAGCATCATATATTCAGCTATGATATGTGTGTTTGTTTGTTGCTGAGGGCGATTTGATTAAACGAACGGCACACAGTTATTTGGAGGTACCGCAGCAAAGCCCATGTGTGTTTGTTTGTGGCTGACAAGACAAATTGTGCAATGTTTATGCGTGCTACATTATTTGACAGGCACACAGTACCTTGTTTATTTCATTTTTTTTCGGAAGATCCGCCTTGTTTATTTCATAAGTAGGCTGCTTATGACAACGCCATCCAGTTCGATCTTGCATAGTCCGATCAGAGCAAGAATTGGTACAAGCAAAATCTGGCATAGGAGTATATGTCAAGCATGTTCAGACATACGGATGAGGGTGCGAGAATTCAACCAGTACTCTCTGTGTGTGTGAAGCTTTAACATAGAAGATATTCAGCTGTTATAACCATATATATACGTTAACATCATCTTTTAACCAGAGTTCCTTGCTTGACTTGTATAAATGCATGAAATAAATGGAACAATATGCAATTCTAAGCTGTTAACGCGCCGAAACGTAGTACTAACACTAGTTTCAGGTCAAGTCAAGGACACCAAAGTCCAACTGACACGGAAGGAAAATACCGAGCAATTTCAGGTTTGACTCCTGTGTGCCAACTGGCCTTATCAACCCGTCAGCTAACCCTAGGATACAATCGTAAGCAGCTGCACCGTAGTTTTCTGTAGATAACACTGTACCTGCCATTTTATTTCTATCTCTGAAGTTCGTTGTTACTTCAGTATTTGATATTTTGACCCTGAGCAAGGGCTTCAGTCGATTCTCTGTTTTGTGTCAACCGTGTTCAGTAAATTCAGTAGGGATAGGCCAGAGTTCAGAGATTCAGTTTGCAGTTGCTACTTCTTCAGTAACTAAATCCTCATCTTGTTCCAGCGAACTATTTCTGACATCTGCTCCTATTAATTTCATATTGTGAAAAAGCAAACCAAATCACTACCCACGCGCTTAAATGACAAATTGCAAGTTAACTGACGCAGATGTTCTAGTTTGAGCAATGGATGACGCCATTGTTGTGACGATCCTTCGGTGACTTCACAAATCACAATGCATTTGGTTTGGTGCCTTCTGCTGACATCGCGCAGGCGATTGAGGGGCGTTGAATTCAGCCCACCACAACATGACTGATTCTCCCACTAGCTTCTCAGGACAGCTTTAAAGCTTTCTTGTGTCAATATTTGAAACCCAAATTACCAGACATGAACTTCTCATGTAACCCCTGGATGTGTGTATGATACGCCGATGTTGTCATATATTCCTGAACAAAGATTGAATTATGTCATTCGGGTGAATTATGTCATTCCTGAACAAATTGCTAGAGTTATATATATGCACTTTGGGGAGACTTTGGAAAATAAGGGCAGCTAATATTTGTCCTTTTGGTCCTCTGATTTTGGGTACTGAAGTTGATACTATATATCAGGTAAAATTTGCAACTAAAATATATAGCAGATGATAGCTAAGCTGCAACGAATAACTATTTTGGTGATGAGCTTAGGCTGTTTTAGGCGTACGTGGCTTCAGATGGCTATGGTTTCCTTTGCTACAAAAAAAAGCCATCAATAAGAGCATGACAAGCATATGTTGATAGAAATGGACTCCAGTACATTTTGAGAAGAGAGCGAAAAAAATAGCCCCTTGCTACAGTAAAAGAGGTACCAGAGTTGGGGTCACCTGGAGCTCAACCAAACGGCCTTAGGTGAGCTAAAATGCGCCTTTGCCGACGTTATCCATGGTCTACTGCTCCCCTTCATTCCAAATTATAAGTCACTTTGAATTTTTTTGGTTTATCCATTTTGCTACGTATCTAAACATATTATTATATATTTAGATGCGTAGCAAAATGGATGTATCAAAAAGTAATTGAAAAAAAAAAACTACTACATTGGTTTCTTGGAGCGCAAAAGGTAATGAAGCATCCATTGATATCCTAGTTGCACGTATACTACACTTAGAATAATGTTTCTATAAATAGGAAATTAAGGCACTTGAAGAAAAATGCCTTTAACAAAAATGCCTTCTATAAAGAGACGTGTTGTAGTGTTTGTGACAATTATTGTCTTGGGATTAATTTCATATTATTGTTATACTAGCCCATCTCAGAAACCACTCAAAAAAAGTACTCATCAACAGAAAATTACATGATGTAGGGGAAGATTTTTTTTAAAGCGTGCCTTAGCATTAGCACGTACTTCATTAAGTTGAAGAATAGAGTTTTTAAATGTTCCAAATGGTGGAGTGGCGAGAGGCCATCCGCCAATTGGAAAAGCACACGACACAAATCGCCGCCGAGTGGCGGCCTAAACAAGTTGTACTAAGGGGAAAACCAATTGTGCTACAAAGAACGGGCGACGGGGCCTCAAGCCACCAACCTCAGAGACGGACCCGATCCAAGAGTCAGCCTCCCAAAGACAGATGTCGTTAGGCCGAAAGCAGCTGGAGGTGGATGTTGTGGTCGAAGGTCCCAACCCAGTGAGCGTGGCGAGGCACCCGTAGCGGACCCGATCCAAGAGTCGGCCTCCTCCGGTATAGATGTCGTTAGACGTTAGCCGAGCAGCGGAGGTGGATCTGTGGTCAAGGTCCGCCGATTGCCTTCCTTCCAAAGGCGCCAGTCACCGGGAGCACCAAGGAGTCAAAGCTTCTCTTAAAGGCCTCCGAGGGAATCACGCGCCGCGAGCCACCAGTCACGGCGGTGATCAAACGATGGTGGTGCCAGCAAGGAAGCCATCGCCGCCAGAAGGCGACCACCGCAGCGAGACACACGGGAGCAAAGCAGGTGATCTGTGGACTCCACATGCTGGTCGCACACGGCGCAGGCGGCGCTTTCTTTGGAGCCCGTGCCGCATGCGTCGCTCCGCCCGCCCACGACCGACTATGGAGGCACAGCCAGAAGATCGAGATACATTTGTTTCTGTTCATTGTGCAGTGCAATGATGTTATCATTTAATTTCCTGGATACCATTTGAATAATTTCTGCGTATGCCTAGTGATGATGTGTCAAAACTCAAAAGCATATGATTTGTAATTCTCTTTGTATTAGTATAGGTACTTTTCTTAGCATGTTTGAAAAAGTGAAAACTGATCATAGCAGCGATTAATAACCATCAAAGGGGTCCTTGATAAATGCATATTTAATTGAATGTGTGTCAAATAATCAAAATTATGTGACTTCTATATATGTATGAGTAGTAGCTTACAAGTTTTCTGACCTAGTTTGTTGCCTATTATTAGGCCATCAACAATAATTATATATATAATATAATCCTTGTGGTGCTGTCTCAGAGCAGAGACACATTTGGTTCTAGTACGCTTGTCATAGATAACATGTCGCTTTTCCATAAGATCGTGCCCAAAATCAATGTCTGAATTTGTAGATTAGATATACTTAAATGTGTTTTTCTTGACAGAGAAATATGCCAAACTCTTTTGAGCCAGTATCTCACTTGTCAGTTACTCCTCAGTTTTATTTCTTTGTATGTGTTTCGCATGGGGATCCAAATGTCCAACTGTCGCTACTCCTAATACCTTGTCATTTGATGAAGAACCATTTATGTGATTTCAACCAAAGGTGTAAATTGCGCCACTATTACAGGCCAAAATCTTAGAGTAGAAATCATTGTGCGCATTGGTACATCAGCCTCCTAAGAAAAAAAAAAAATTTATGTGCCTTCACAATTGAACTGCAAATCAGCATTGTTATGTTTAATTATTAGTCGCATTCTTAGATCATGTAAAGGAGTCCTAACCTCATGCTAAGTAAATTAATGAAACTAACTAGCTACATGGATGAGGCTACCTAAGTCGAATGCTTCAGTACAAACAGTACAAGTCTGTTCGCCTTATTTAAAGCCAGATGAACAAGCCATGCCTCTAGGTTAGTACAAAATGACCTATATGGCATTTTTGGTTCCCATTATGAACTCGCCTAGCCTCGCTTTGCCTAGTGGGAACACGCCACGAGAAAATTTCCCACGGAGGCGAGCCATTTTGGCTCTCACTTAAAGCTAACAAAATATTGCCAACAGGTTCCAAGGCACTTTGACAAAGGGGCAAAAAAATACTCAACTTGCTAGGACTCCTTGATTGGCTAGGCAGGACAGTTCCAAGCAAATGATCCAAACATGCCCATAATGGGGTGTCGTGCTTGAGCCGTCACCTCCTAGGCTATCGGGGGAC
This sequence comes from Hyparrhenia diplandra, assembly GCA_015847255.1. NCBI lineage: Eukaryota > Viridiplantae > Streptophyta > Magnoliopsida > Poales > Poaceae > Hyparrhenia > Hyparrhenia diplandra. The sequence goes on from JADLZK010005807.1 coordinate 31,266, forward strand.
ACGAGCGTGAATATGTCCAATTTATATGCAAACATCAATAGCCCTTAGTAAATACATACATAAACGATCAAATCAATGGGCCATTAAAACCCTAATTTCATGTAGTCCCTCTTTCCTTCACTCCTCCCCATTCATCCCCTCAATCCCTTCCTTGTCTCCATGGTCCCCATTCATGACCTTTGGGCCCACCACTCAGCCCTTCTCCGATCTCGTACCATTGGGCTCCTCCTCCAAGCTGCTATATATGGCCACCACTACTCCTCTAGGTTCCTACCTTCAACTTATCTCTTCTAGTCTCTTGCTCCCTCACCCTTAGTGAATAGTGATGATACCTACTCCAAGTGGCCAGGATTATGGTGGCGTTCTCTTGACCCTGCCGAGACATGCCATTCTTCACCAATTACTTTTTTTGATTGTCCGACTGAGCTGGTATTACACAATGAATTATTTGTAGTGTCATTCCTAGGCCTAAGGTTGAGCTGATTGGGTGGCACGGCGTGACCCATTGAGCCCTCGTGTCATGCCACCGCGATGGCAAATATGTTGTTCCTAATAGGGCCCATGCTAACGCCAAGGTCAGGGTGCATATTTGGGCATCTATACTAAGATGTGGACATGATGTATACCGAATTTGTATCTCTTAACGGGATCTACAATCTTGTATTTTGTCATTTTTTTTATTTATGATCGGTTGGAAATTCAAATATTCATATTAAGTTACCAAATTTTAAATTTTGAATTCCTTAAATGACCTCTAATGGATGAATATCTACACTGATATTGTAGTGATCAGTGTGACCTAAAACTTTACACTTGAGTTCTTTTTTTAGAACATTTAGGAGCACAAACATTTAATTTGATTAAAGATTACATGGCTTAATTAATAGACCAATGACATGTGTGCCTCATATGTCATGTCTGCGCCATAGTAGCAAAACCATCGTTAAAGTCACTCTGAACTTTTTTTTTGGGTGTGTGTGTGGCGTGGGGATGGGGAGTATTTTCACAAGTTATAAAGGCTAAGGCGTCGACAGGGCGGGCTTGACTCGAATTCAACTGTAGGCACAAGAGGCGGGAACAATGAAAATAATGTAGCAAAATAACGAATGGATTTAATTTCGTGCATGGCTGCCTAAGGACCTTGAGAGTGAATGCTAAAAAAAGGACCTTGAGGATGAAAGCAGGGACATGCCAATAAAAGTATACTGAGTAGGCGCTACGGCGTGGACTAATCTAGTATTTATACTTGAATGGATTAGCACAAACAAAGTGCGAGGTGATTATTACCACACGTAGTGAGTTACTAGTGACCCACGTGTAAGGAAAAATTGGCACCGAAAGGTAAGAACAAATTATGCTGTATTTTTATTACCTACACAGGTGTTAACATCAGAGGAGCTATATATATACTATGCCCTTATGCCAGCACGAAGTCGATGGATAGTCAACTTTAAAAAAACATGGCCAAGTCAAGGGAGGCAATGGTTTTCTAGGAGATAAGGCTAGGTGACAAGGAGTAACCCAACTAATGGCTGCCCTTCCACATCATACTTCGTTTTTACCATAGCAACACTCAATAATCCAAGTCTAGAGATTTAGACCCTTTTTGTTAGAGGAAAAGGAGAGAGTAGTGTGTGAGATTGCTTTTTTTTTTACTGGAAAACAAAGTGGCCTTTATGCTGGGTTGGGAGAGACACCCACATCAGCAGTGCTCCTTTGACTGCATGCAAACAAAGCACTTGGGTTAAACTAATGCCAAATCTGATCTCCCATGGTTCAGCGATTTAATTGGAGTGCTTACGTTTGTAAAATAGCTTGCTTGACTACTTCTTATTACTTGGCTGCAAAGCAATTCAGTATGGAGCTCCACTTAAGTTACCCCCTCTTAGTTCGATAGCATCAGTCCGCTGCGATAATTAAGAAGTGTTTTTCAGTTTTAACTATACAAACACTATGTAAAAAACTGTCATATCCACCAGCGGAACATACAGACGCCGGACGAACGCACGTCTGTGATATTATTTTACAGACGCGCTTCCTCAACAAGCTATATATAATCTTTTGCTAATTAACTTCCAAGGAAACTACACGGTTTCTTGGCAGAAGGAAACTGACGTCGTCCTAGCCAAAATGGCACTGCAATTGCTCACCAGTAATTAGTAATTGGTTAATGAGCGAGCTGAGGTTGCATCATTGACACTCTGACCAGTCTTTCACGTTGCGTTTACATGCAGAAGATGACACTTAATCATACATACTAAAGGCAACAATCTCAATCGACACACGTATGATCTGATCGAGTCAGGCCACATGTATATATACGTGCCTTTAGTTTAGACTATATATACACATATATACCTGCATCATCCTCTATGTAGTATTAGTAGTATAGTACCAAGTTTCGGACTAATAGGTATATATACATCAGTGATTTGTAACCAACACACAGAGCAACTAAAGGATAGAGGACAGCAATCAAAAATCCGTATTTCTTCGTTCCAAATTATAAATTCGCTTTGATTTTTTCAGTTCGTCCATATAACTAAATGGATGAGCGAAAAAAAAATCAAAACAACTTCTAGTTTGGAACATGGGAGCAGTATATTGGTTGTTGCCAACAGTGTGTGCTCGATGATCGTAGTACTGTTGTGAGTTCTTGTGACACAAGCCAGCCAGCAGTGCGATGGAGCTTGGACAGGGCATTATGATCTTGTCACTCGTGCGTGTGTCCCTTGCTGTGTCCCCTACGAGAGCCTACGATTATGATCTGCACCAAAACCCTGCAATCTAATCCTGCTCCATCTTTCCACCCGACAGTTAGCATATGGCCTCAAGGTTTCGTGCAAATCCAGCTAGTTGATTGCTATGTGCAAAGCCAGACAAATTATATTGCTGTTGCTATCATAGTGCAGTTATTTGCATATATGATATGCTAGCTTCTAGTCTAGCTAGTAGCAGTGAGCGAGCTACATTTCTTTCTAAGTTAGTACGTAGGTGTAGCGGTTATTAATACTGCAGTCATTAGAGAATATAAATATAATGGTAGATTTTGAGTATATGCTATTACCATGTTTTTAAGTAGCCAAACATGATAATAAAAAGGCAATATATGCACATATAAGTGCGGAAGAACAAAGTAACATCTCTTTGTTAATTTCTTCCGCACAGTGTGCAACCTCTCAATCTACTCCCTTATTCTCACTTCACAAGTCAAGCCGCCGATTTCGCCAGATTGGGCCGGAATTGACACGTGTTCTTCAAATCGCTGAAGCTTCCGGAGATGACGACGGGCTGGCTTCGCGGCGGGCGACGAAAGCAGCAGCTCGGGCGACGAGGTGGGAGGGGGGAGCCGTTGGAGGAGGGGCGGCGGCCGGGCGGGCGCCGCCGTCTTGCGCGGCGCGGGCGGGCGGGCGCGGGCGCACGGGGCGGGTGGCGGCGGTTGGAGCGAGGGTTGAAGGCTTAAAAGATATTTTTTATTTGCTTGCTTATCCCCTAGAGATTACATGCTCTTGTTTATATAGCCCGACTAGCGGGACTTGTAATCTAAGAATTTCTATAAGGTTTCCTTTATAATGATCGGAATACCTTTTATAAGCATATCCTAATTTGTTCTTTCCTAATAAGGGCCCCTTATAGATGAGATATCCCCTTGCACACCAAAAAAATTACCTAAGATAATCCTAACTTGAATATGAAGCAAACTCGAGTCGTGACGGAAGAGGGAAGGCGGGCGGAGGGCCGAGAGGCCCCGCTCCCCATCGGGCCGGGCGGTCGTCGTTTGTGGCCCCCTTAGCTCCCCCCGGGGTGGCCCAGTGCAGTTGACATCCCCACCGCTCGACGAGGCGGCGTGCCGCGGTCGCCCAACCCACCAATGCGTGAAGGCAGCCCGATCGAGAGGTGACCACTCAGCCCGGTAGAAGACAGGGGACCGCACTATGTCGTTGTCATCGTTGCGGTTGACCGGTCGCGCGCCCGGCCGTGGCGGCTACGGTCGGTGGAGTACGTAGGTGCAGGCCGGAACTTGAAGCGTGTGTGTCGCACGAAGGACGCGCCGCCCATGCACGACGGCATGACGGAGGCGGCCGGGTCCCGACGGCTCGATCATCCGTCGGTCGGAGAGGAGACGCGTAGGTGTAGGTCGTCGACATCGTCACCTTAGCATGAAGCCGCCGTGTGAGACGGACGGAGCGATGGCAGGCGGAGGAGGTGAAGTCGGTGAGGCAGGCAGTAGGGGAGGTCGCCGGGCGTGTCTCACGGGCGTCCTACCGATCTCCCCAAGGCCCATGCCGCACTCCACGGTGACGTTCCCAACGCTGAAGAAGACGCCGCCATTGTTGTCGCCGAGAGGACGGTGGCACCTCGATCCGCCGGTCGGCGGGCGGCTCGAAGGAGGAGGACGTATGGGAACGCCTCGATCCTCCCGGGGCGATTGGGGAGGTGGAAGCCCATCGCCACGCCATGCGCCGGACGTTTCTGCCGCCCATCATGAAGTCCTCGAGAAGCTCGGCGAAGGGATGTAGTAGCGGTGGAAGTACCTTCACGATGCCATAGTGGAGGCTCCACCTCCGCGCGAGCCCGCAGCTTCGATGGCGTTGGAGATGATCCCGAGCTCCTTGTTGGTCGCCGCGGGCGTGCAGCTCCCGCATCATGTCTCATTCGACGCCAGGCCGCCGATGTCGCCCCGCTATCGCCGAGACGCGCCGGGCGTAGCTGGTGCGCTATCAACCAGGGCGGCCAGGCGATGTCGTCGCCGATGTTGCCGGAAGCCGTGGTGGCCGGCGTTGCCGCGCCGGGCGTGGCGCCTCGGGCCGGCGTTGCCCGTCGTCGTTGTCGGCGGTCTGGCGGCGAGGTCGATGGCCTCTCCATCCATCGAGGAGGAACCATCGAAGTGCCTCCCGCAGAGTAGGCGCGCAAGCTCGCCGGCAGGTCGACGCGGTGCGCGGCCCTCAAAATCCATCGCGTGATGCATAGACTGGCGACGCCGGCGTCGATGTAGCCCCCCCGGGAGGGCGGCGGGAGTGCGCTCGCCATGGCGCCGAGGTGTCGGCGTCTGGCGGATGTCGCAGCACCGGTGAACTCGTCCCCACTCGGCGGGGACTTTCTTGACGTGTCGATGTACCGATCGCAGCAAGACCGGTGAGGTGAAGGCAGCGTAACTCACGTGAGTAGTCCGGGTCGATGTCCGTGTTGAGCTCAAGAAGAGCCCGGCCATAATCCGCAGGTCGGTCATCGGTGCCGTGAACTCCTCGACTTGTAGCCGCTGCGGACGAAGCGGGAGGGTGCAATGCCGCCGGTGCGGACGGTGGCGGGCGCCGCTGGTGGCGCGGCGGCGGGACGGGAGCGGGGGCGCCGTGGTGGCGCCAGGGCGGGCGGGGGCGCGCTGGTGACGCCATTCTGTGGAGTCTCTGCGCGGTCGGAGTGTCGGAGGAGAAGAGAGGGCAGCCGGGTGGCCGCGAGGTCGTCGAGATGACGCCGATGACAGCCGGTGTCACGCATAACGCCATCCGCCTCCTCAAGCCGGGAGGATAGCGGTCGGAGCCGACGCCGGGTCCGAGGCGTGGGAGGCGGCGAAGGAGGTTGTGCTCGCCGGCCTCCCTGTATGGGCGGCGCGCCGCCGCGGCCGCCCTCCGGTGTGGTCGCCGCGACGCGGCCGGATCCTCGAGGCGGTGTAGGCGTCTCCATACGACGGAGGCGTCCTCCATGTCGCCGGCGCTTGCCGATCCGGGCGCAGGCGACGCCGAGGAGCTCCATCGCCGTTGAACTCCTTGATCGAAGCCATGGGTGGTGGGAATCGCCCCGTCTCCCGGATACACCGCCGATTCCGCCAGATTGGGCCGGAATTGACATGTGTTCTGGACCGTTGAAGCTTCGAGATGACGTGTTGGGGGCTGCAACTGCCGGGCGGGACGCAGCAGCAGCTCGGGCGACGAGGTGGAGAGGAGGGGAGTTGGAGGCGCGGCGGCGGCGCGCGGCGCGTCGCTGGGGCGCTGGGAGGCGCTCGCGCTGGCGGGTGGCGGTTGGAGCCGAGGGTTGAAGGCGAAAGATATTTTTATTTGCTTGCTTATCCCCTAGAGATTACATGCCTCTTGCTTATATAGCCCTAATTAGTGGGACTTGTAATCTAAGAAATCTCTATAAGGTTTCCTTTATACGATCGGAATACCTTTATAAGCATATCCTAATTTGTTCTTTTCCTAATAAGGGTCTCCCTTATAGATGAGATATCCCTTGCACACCAAAAATTACCTAAGATAATCCTAACTTGAATATGAAGCAAACT
>JADLZK010005808.1:0-45031 GCA_015847255.1 Hyparrhenia diplandra
GTGAGGCTCCCGACGCCATCGAGGATGCGCGTCGACGCCTTCAGAGGGGAATGCCACCGCTACGGGCGTCGTTTTGAGATCCTTCTCAAGGGGCGTTCGATATCTCCACTCGGACACTCAACAATAGGGCTGGCCGAGGAGGTCGCCTAACCGGCGTGCGTCGAGTTGTTTGTCGCAAATTTGACAAAATGCAATCCTTTATTTTGAATCCAAAGAGTTCTTTAGGTGTCTTCTTGGGTAATTGTTTGATTACCGTTGCATCTTGTTGTTTTGAACTTTATTCTGCTTAATTAAAAACAGCGCCTTGACGTGGTCTTTAAAAAAACTTCCGTATAGTATAATTGTCTAAGCAACTGCCTCTTCAGTTAAGTTGGCGCGTTTCATTGCACAGAAGCAGAATTAACAGACACGCGAAAGGTTTAGCCTGAATGGGCATTTCATTGTGCACCCCTAAACTTCAAGCAGCAACATGCAACATGGACGTCGTGGATCGTGAGCAGTGCGCCGTGGGCTAGAGCCCCAAGTGGTCGGCATGGGGACTCGGGCTCAGATGTGGCCGCCGGGGCTGAGGCCGACGCCGCCGAGGAGTGGAGTGATTACTACTTGCTACCGCGGTGTCCGTGTGCTTCCCCGCAGCAGTGCCGTCGATGCTCCCGCATCTGCACCGGGCCCCAAGCCGCCCTTCTGCGCGGTACGGAGCGGGGGCTCAGCATGGGAACGCTTCTGGTTGCATGCGGGCTGCCTGTGCATCATGAGCGTGACCACCACCGTGGACTGATGCCTGCTGCGTTTGCTGGGCGCAGGCCTCCTTGCCATGCCATGCCTACCTGAACCCTGCCCAGCGTTTTTTCTTTGGCGGACGCTGCTCGATGCCCTTATGCTGCATGCAAGCACCGCACCAGGACGAAAGAAGCGCCTGTGCCCGCGTGCAGCAGCTCCCGGCAAATGCCCCTCGCACTGGCACAATGGTAGTGCTGCATCCCTCTACCGATCGAGTACTGCGTGTAATTAAAAGGTGCTCCAGTCATTGTAACGTCCTCCAACATAAAACAAACAAGCTGCATAAATAGCCGAGGTATGGAATGCTGTTGTGGCAATGGACCTCTCTCCCAGCTTGCCGCAATTTGTGTGCGTTGCCTGCCCCGGAACAAATCCAAATGGTTCTGAGATAGTCAATTTGCATATGATCAATGTATTCAAGGATGCATTGCTAATTGGCCACTAGTACATTCACCCATCCTTCACATAAAAAATGACATCGATACATGAGATTTTTAAAAAACATATAACACTCTTAGGAGAGATTATGTGTGTTTGGTTTGTGAGCTTTTGTTGCGGTAGTTTGGAAAGTATCATGTTTCGAAACGTTCTTCTCTTTGAGGAAAAAAATTGTAAGGTTGGGGGATCACCAAAAAGAATGTCCCAGTTGATAATATTTGATTGTTGATTGGTCGATCAATTAGCCTGTCCGAGCTCTATTTTTCATCTCTAATAACAAACAGAGAGTGAAATGACTTATGAGCCATCCAACCAGGGTGCTGGCGAGTCTGCCCCTGCCCGCTGCCGGCGCGCGAGCACCCACCCTGACCGCCCGGCTGGTGAGTGCCCGTATGCCTCCCCACTACACTTACTTCTGTCTTTGTGTTTAGATTTATCTTTCTTTCCCCCATATATTATATAAAACCGAGAGTGATCGTGGGGAGAGTGAGCTGTGAGTGGATGAGGAGAGGATAAGGTGGATTAAAAAATATTTGCCGAGTGTAGATCCAGCACTCGACAAAGAATAAGAAAAAAAAAAAATGAAGCCATTTTCTAAGCCGGCGCCACTTGCCCGTGCACTCGGCAAAGAACTAAAAAAAAAGGGCGCAGCTCCAAGTTGAAAAAAGGCGCCATTTGTTTTTCGCCGACGACAGCGGGGTGAAAAAAATAAAAAAATGGTACTTCTTTGCCCATCAGAACGTCGACACTGGCATATCTACCTTCTACGAAAGTGTCGAGATGAAATTACACCTCAACAAAGATATTTTAAAAACAATTTCCTAATTCGGTTTTCCTTTTCTCAAAAACTTTTTTTCTAAATTTTTTTCCGTTTAACTTTGAAAATACCATTAAAGATTAATTAAACAATGCAAATTTGATAATTTCATAGAAAAAAGAACCATTATTTTATGTGGTTATACGCCAACATTTAATTTATATACACGCAATTAAAAATTAATAATTATCAAACAGATCTGAAAAACAGCTAAATTTTAACATGCCACTATATTGGATATCTTTTGGCTATTGAAAAAGTTTCAAAGTCAAATCACAATTTGACACACGTTTGGTTGCTTGTTTGCGAAAACGAGATGTTTGAAAACCCTAATCATATCTTGTGTAGGGACTTAAACTGGGTTGAGTAAGATGAATATAAATTTTACACTCCATTTTCAAAATATTTCGATGACTTGTAGTTCAAATTTCACGATTAAAAAAAATTGTCCAAATACAATTAATTAGTTAACAATAGCAAATAAATTTAAAAATACACCAAACTTTGTCGGGAGCGGGAAATATGATAGGTGTTGAGGAGAAAAAGTATGAAGCCAAGTGGGAAGAAAATAAAATTCTTTGCCGTGTGTCTTTGGTTACACTCGGCAAAGAAGGTCCTAAGCCGAGGGTCTAAAAGCGTGGACGACTTGGCAAAATTAAACAGTAGCCGAGTGCAAATAGCTTTACCGAGTAGCAAAACCATTAGACACTCGGCAAAGGAGGTAACGGCGTCGCTGCTCCCCGTGCGGGCTAATGGCGCCGCTATCTTTACCGAAGTGTTACTGTCAAAACACTCGGTATAGAGCCGACTTTGCTGTGTGCTTTTTGGGCAAAGTGTCTTGCCAAACGACACTTTCGGGCAAAAGAGGAGAAAAGCCGAGTGTTGAGTCTTTGCCGTGTGTCTTTGTGGTGACACCGGCAAAGAAAGCTCTTTGTCGTGTGCCCGGATATCCTGCGACACACGGCAAAGTGTGGAACACTCGGCAATGACGGGCGGTTCCGTAGTGTCCCCTAAGGCTACAGGATGGCTGTTGGCCTCAACCTCCACGTCGGCAGAAATACTCTAGGAGTATGTTTACTTCATGAAAAGTGAACCAACAAGTGCTATAATGTTCGGCTACATAAATTTTTTGATGCATGTATCGAAAGCATTAAATGTAGGTAAATAAAAAACTAATTACATGTAAAAAGTCTTGAGATGAATCTTTTAGAGCCCGCTAATCTATATGGTGGGATAATAATTACCAAATATAAACTAAAAAGTGATACTATGTGAACTCAAAATATTTCACCAACTAAACAACCGCAGATCACACCCAATAGTATTCCTTTTGAACTCGGCTTTGTAAATAAAAAAAGGCTTATCAGCCAAATTTCAGCAAGATTATCGCCTTCCCAACAATAACAAGATGCATGGATACTCCCTCTATCCCAAAATGTTTGTCGCTAATATTTATCATACATACATCCCTCCGTGCTCTCAAAATAAATCAACTTCTAGAGTTGTCCTAAGTCAAACTTTTTATGTTTTGTCGGTGTTCGAAAATCGGGTGTCTCGAGAACTCGACTAGTAAATTTATGTCGTCATGCCTCTTTGTCCTAGGTGGTCTGTGCAATAAGAACACAAGGGAAATAAATTGAAATAAAGTGAAGGGAGGCAAGAGATTTATCCCCGGTTCGCATGGATGCCTCTACGCCCGCCGGGCCGCATCTCCTCATGTTATCTTGCACCAACCGCCAGTAGTAGGGGTTTACAAGCATGTTTGAGAGAGGAGGCGGCTCCAAGTCTCTTTTTGAGGAGTGGAAGGGAGTATATGGTGGTGGTGGTCGGATGCCCCTGGGCTAGGGTCATCCCTAGCCTCGCTTGGAGTGGCTGGGTGTGAGTTCTACCGGTTCTCCCTCCTTTTTCTCTTCTCCGATCCCCCCGTTGTTCTCCCCCTGTGGCCTCTCTCTCCGGAGGCTTCTCTTCTGGGCCTTTTTTCTCCCCTCCGGCTTTTTTTTCCTCCCCTCCTCTCCCCGAGGCTCGTCTCCCTCCTTTTATAGCGGAAGGGTGGAAGCCGGCCGGGCTAGGGGAGGGGGTAACGATAGCTCCTTGTCTTGATGTGGTTGTCCTACCGTATGGCGTTTTTCCTCTCGCGGCTTACGCCCCATTGCTCGATTGGGTCGCCGAGGTCGCCAGCTGTGCCCCAAAACCCTATCCGTGGTGATGGATGGGCCGGAACCATCCCCGTGGCCTCCGCCTTGGGCCCCGCGATGGGACACATCGGAGGTCGGCAGCTGCCAATCGCACGGATGCCGCCCCGCTTGGGCCTGGCTGCGGATGATCCACGGCCCGATACACTGTGCCGGGTTAGGCCGAGGCGACCGGGCAGGGCGGCAGCCCAACGACGGATTCGGGCGCGTCACCGCATGTCGTGGCCGCCCTTGGTCATTGACTTGGGCTTCCTTTCTCAAGAAGCCGGGCGCCCGGTGCCGAGGTTGGCACTTTTCGTTCCTTCCGGACAAAGAAATGGGAAAGGGGCTGAGTGGTTCCAACGCCGCCGTACTCGTTTAGGGCTCGGGGCGAGTCGGAGCGCCCCCCGAGCTCGACCGACCGCCCTCGTGTGGGATATCCCGGCGTGGTCCCCATAGGGCTCCCGGTGTGGGCCAACATCCCGGCCTCGACACCCGGGTTCCCGGCTTTCGGAGGGGCCGTTTTGGTGGCCCCCCAACAAGTTTGACCAACTTTTTTAGTATCATTAGAAAGATCTTTGAATCTAATTTTTTAACAAATTTATTTTAAGATATAAACGCTACACATATTTTGTACAAATCGGTTAAAATTGTGGCACGTAAACGAAAACGACTACTCCCTCCTCCATCCCATTGAGTTTTGTCACGCTCAATTCCATGTTATCTTTTTCATGATTCGTCTTATTCAAATTATTTGCACAAATATAATTTATTAGGGTTTTTGGATTCAAGCCATCGTCACAATTTTTTCACTTTTGGAAATCTGGCCAGCCACAATTCACCTATTCGGAACCGGGCCATTACAATTTTTCATCTATAATGAGTCTTGCCATTCTCTACGTCTTTTAGACGCCTGGGGGCACTAACAGGCCGTATACAAGTACTCATCTTCCGTATGGACCAGAACGCCCCTACTGCTTCCTCCCTCCAGTCAATGACGTGCTGGTCCTACATGTTAGCTTCTCCATGAAACCTCCAGTCATCTCCCTCCAACCTCCAGCGTAGATGTCGTATTGCCCTTTGTGAGCTGCGGCCCACCCCGCGCCCGCGTGTGGCGGCTACTGCTGGACACTCGCGCGCCCGCATGGAAGCTCGCGGCGGCCCCCGATGAGGGGACAAGACGCCGGCGGGAAGAGCGTCGGGCGGCGGCCCTCGCGGCGGCGCCATGGACGGCGGGCTGTCGAGGTCGCTGAAATAGCGATTTTGAGCACGATTCGACCGGAATGAAAGGACGGGGAGGATAAGGACTATACCGCGAAGTCGTAGGAGGGGACGACGACGGACGGAAGGCACCACGAGGACGGTCAACGAGCGGCGGCGGACTGAAATGGAAGAACGTCGCCGGTGAGCCTGAAGACAAGAAATTCGTGGTCAAATTGAAAGGGGAAAGCATCCTCGGCCGCGGTGGGAGTTGTGCGATGCTCCCAGCACGACCGTGACGGCAAATTGAGAGCTCCAAGCGGTGGATCGAGGTGGCGGTGGTGTGGTTGGATGCTGCAAACAGCAAGAAGGGAAGGAGAGCTCGACGAGGGGAATTTATAGGGCAAGCAGGGGCGGCGAAGGGGGCTCGGGTGTGTTGCAGCTCGGCCACAAGGCGGGATTGAAGGCGGGCGCCGTGGCCATCAGAGCCCCACGCGTCCTGGCGTTGGCGTGTCCTGCTGCCATACGGGAGGTTGGAGGAAGATGGGTAGAGGTTGAAGGAGATGATGACATATGGGGCCCGCACATCTGTGACTTGAGAGAAAAGAAGCAGCAAGGGCGCTTTTTGGTCCATACGAAAGAATGTGTACATGTATACGGCCTGTCAGTGGGCCCAGACGTCTAAAAGACATAGAGAATGGCAAGGCTCATATAGATGAAGATTTGTAATGGTAGATTTCAGAATAGGTGAATTGTAATGGCAGATTTCCAAAGTGGAAAATTGCGATGGTTTGAATCCAAAAACCCAATTTATTTTGTTATGACTTATTTTATTAATAAAGATACTTGAATATTTTTTAGAACCGTGGACACCCCCATTTCCATTACTGAGAACGGAAATACAAAGCATTCAAGAATTAATTACATCAGATAAGATCAAGGAGCTAGGAAAGGAACTAGGACCAAGAAGCATTCAGCTATCACCAGGCGGGCATTATGACGTTACAACGCCATCGCATCAAAGTAGCCTACCAACACAGAAACGTAAGAGAACATTCAGACATAGTACAAATTATTACATCCACCCAGTCAAAATAAGAGTCTCAGCAGCCATCAGACAGCAAGCAGTAGCACGAAGTATCAGGATTGAGTCACTTTCATCGGTAAGACTTGACAAAGAAGTTCACCATCAGTCCTTCTTGGAGCTTCCATCTCCTTGATCCAGCCGCTTGACATCGGTCTTGGTCTTTTTGCAGAGAAGTTTGACAGCAAACTGCAGCACATTGTCCATCCTAGCAACAATTTTTTTTTTCTTCTTCCTCCGAGTAGAAACCTGCCCAATATTTGATTAATGCCACTGCATGACATATGATAGATATAGGATTTTTTTATGATCTTTCCTTCAAAACAAACTTGATTCCTGGCTTTCCATATAGCCCAGGTTATAGCAGCAATGCCTAAAGTGTGGAATTTTTGAATTGAAGGGAACCATTTGTCACACCAAGCCCAGGATTGCTCTAGATTTGTGGGTATATTAGAAGCACCTAAACAAGTGGCAAAAATTGCCCAAACACTTTTTACAATACTGCATTGGAAAAAAGATGATGCACAGTCTCATTTTCCTGGCAGAAATAGCACTGTGGATCTCCTTGCCACTTTCTTTTTAAGAGGTTGTCTTTGGTCAGCACAGCATTATTTATCGTTAAACAAAGAAAGATTTTAATCTTGGGGAATCTTACTCTTCCAGATTCTTTTTGTGATAAATGCCACTATCATTTGCAGTCATAAGATCATAAGTAGACTTAACAGAAAAGAGTTTATTTTTTCCAAACCTCCATATGACAGTATCATCAGCATCCTGCAAGTTGATGTGGCTAACCTCATTTCTAATAGCATCCCATTGATTTTTCCATCTATCTACTAGCAATCTTGAAAAGGATATACATGAGATGTCATTCTTGACCTTATCAAGAGTTATATCCTTTTGATGTGTTAACTTATACAGATCTGGGTATAACATGTTGAGAGGGCTGTCATCCAACCATCTATCTGTCCAAAACCTGATTTTTACGGCCATTGCCCACTAAGATCTTTCTTCCATACAAATATACTTCTCTTACTTTTAATAAATCTTTCCACATAGGGAATCGGACTGTCTTGGTTTTAACAGAAAAGATACTTGAAGGTCCTCTTCGGGGACCCCGACTCCCCGCATGCGTGGTGCTCATTCTCTATACCTCGTCGGTATGATCTCGGGCACGGGCGTCGGCATCATCGTCGACTTCGGGGCAATGCACAACTACATCGACCCAGGTGTGGTGACCCACGGCGGGGGCCTCGGACTCGGCCCGGTCGCGTGTGCTGATCACCAGCGGCACCGGCGTCACCTCGACATGCCGGGCTGCCACCTTCGATGTACCACTACGCCTCGGCGCCCGGCGCAGCCGACATCGACGCCTCACGTCATGCCATTGGGCGCGGCGTCGGCGTCATCCTTGGCATGCCTTGGCTGGCGAGCTTGGGACAAGTGGCGTGGGACAGCGACTCCGCGAGCTGCGATACTACGCGGCGGCCGCCCGAAAGCACGTTCACGTTGGCTCCACCTCCCTGGGGGAGGCGCTGGCTTGGCCCCGGCCTGCTCAGGAACGCATCTTCGCGGCGTCCGGACGCCCTCGGCTTGGGAAAAGCGTTCAAGGCATGCATTTGCGCCTTGGACCTCTACGACAAATCCAATTGGAGTCTTCGCCCGCCTCCGACGGCGACGTTGGAGGACCCGGCACCTCTGTCAGATCGCCCTCGGCGTCACCGAGGGCGGCGCCGCGCACGGCATGGGCGGTTGAGGACGGCCTCCTTTCGATGATCGCTTCTACCTTCCGCCTTCCTCTCCACCGGCCGGCTGCACTTGGAGGCCTTGCTTCAGGCGGAGTTCGCGGGACTAACTTCCTCGCCTTTGGGAGCCTACACGATTGAACCAACGGCGGTGCACCGACCGCCATCTGTTGGGCGGCAGCATGGTCAAAGGGCGCCACACGTCGGGCGGCCCGAGAGGGTCGCCCGAAAGGTCCCTAATGGCTAGAGGGGGTGAATAGCCTATTAAAAATTCTACAAACAACACTAAGCAAGGCGGTTAGTAAATAAGGGCGTAGCAATTAAGCAAATGCTTCGAGCTAGCTATGCAAGCCTCCTAGCAATTCTAGCAATTCTATGATCTCTAATCACACTCAAAGGCTAGGTTGCTAAGTTACTCCCTAGGTGGACAAGAAACACTAACTAATTCTACCGCTAGGAGCTAACAAGGCTAAGCTAACTAAACAAGCTACTCACACTAAGCACCCCTAACAAGATATACTACCAAAGTAATGCAAGAGGTGCTAGAGTACAATACCAGGTGTAGTGTCGGGGTTGTAGCCAATCACCGTGATCACCAAGAAATCTCCAATGAGCAAGAACAAGTGACACGATGTTTTTTCACCGAGGTTCACGTGCTTGCCGCAAGACGCTTAAGTCCCCGTTGTGGTGACACACTCACTTGACGTATGCTGCTTAATGGCCGGTGCCAAATCCCCTATGGGAGCTCAAGCAAACGATCACAAGAGAGGGTCCAACAAGCCACGAGCAATCCACTAGTGCTCCTTTCGCGAATCTCCCGCGGGGGTAAGGAACGACCCCTCACAATCACCACCGGTGTGGCCTCAAACAAGCTCCACTTGAGCTCAACACCGCCTCTTGCTCCAAGCCACTAGGAACAAGGGCAAATTCCCAAGAAAAACAAGAATCCCTGCGGCTTCTCCAAGGATGAAGTGCCTCTAGATGCAACCACCAATGCAATGCACTTCTATCACTCTCAATCTCACCAAGAATTCGAAGTTATGGATGGAGAGATGAGTGGAGAGGAGTCTCACAAGCTCACTAGCAATTTAGAGTGTTCAAATGTGCAAGAGAGAGCTCCAAGAACCGCCATCCAAGTATATATAGAGCTCCCCTCGAAATAGAGCCGTTTCTCTAAAAAATTTTGCTCTCAAGACCGGCCGGACGCGACCGACCGGAACCACCCCGGTCCGGCCGAGGGTCCGGTCGGTGCTTCCGGCCGCATCCGACAAACTTCGGGCCCACGGTGGCGCCCCCGCTTCATGCGTCCGGCCGACGCTCCGGTCACGGGTCCGGTCCAAAGATCCGGTCGATCCACCGAGTCGAAGTCCAAAACATGCTTTCGTTATTTTCGATCGGACCCGACCACCGGTGCCAATGGCTGGGCGTCGTCCACGCCGGCGCGTGTCCGGTCACCTTCTCGACAACAAATCTTCAACTTTTTTTCTTTGCTCTTTGCTTCAACCTTGCTCCGCCTCTTGCCAAGGGTTGCCAACACGCCAAGATGACCACGTTATCACCAATGTTAGCACGTCGATAAGTTAGGCAAGATCGGTTAGTGCTCTCATTGTCCTAAATGCAATATGCAAGTCAATTGGACCTAGAAGCACTTCACCAAAGGATTATCGCGGCATTCCCTCTTGATAGTCGGCTATCTATCCTATAATGTGATCACACGCTCTATTGTGTCTTGATCACTAAAAAGGAAAACCCTATCAAGATACCTTTTGCCTTGATCTCGGGTTCCTCTCAAAGCCGATCATCGAGCTTTGACGATCCATCAACACTATGTAAAAGGCTAATAACCGCCCGGTGACCCGGAGGCGTCGCTAATAACGGCGTACGTGTACAGACATTACTGACAGCGGGGCTGGGCGGCGTCAGTAATGGCGTCGGATGGTCCCACAGGACCAATACAGCGTCATAGGAGGTCATTACAGACCCGTGTTCATGTAGCAGCGTCTGTTTTCTTAATCCAGGCGTTTGGCGTTTTGAAATTTGACACAGATGCGCGGCTACGGCAGCGCTTTTTTGAAACCGAGTGCGAGAATTGGCGTATCTCGGACACAGCGTTTCATCACAGGCGCATTTTCGAGACCAATCGACTGTGGATGCAACCCCAAATTGAATGGCGTTTTTGCTACGGACACCTTTTTTTCGACGCCGCCCGTCTGCCGATTCACGAGTATTACGAGGGCGCGTGGATTCACGAACTCGGCGTGAGCCGATAACCCGTCCGTGTTGCGGTACCGGTACGAGCGGCGTGCCGCTTGAATGCGGCAGCTTGGAAACATACAAGGGTGCAGCCCAGGCCGCGTAAATTAAAGTCGCGTTTATTTTTCGAGGCGAGTTGTGTTAGGAGGTGTGCGTACATGTCGCAACCACTACGAAGCCAGTTTTTATTTTGAGGGGCGAGTTGTGTTACAGTGTGTGCATGTCAGCGACCACTAGCGGCAGCAGCGTATAGTTTCGAGCGAGATGTGGTAGCGGTGTACGTACATGTCATAGCCCGCTCCAAGCCGATCGATCATTCTAGGGGCGTGTGTTGTAAGCCCGGTATGCATGTTGTTTCTTGGTGTATTGCGGACACGTACCCGCTTGAGCGCGCCAGCGCGTGCGCGTGCTATGCATCGCGCATATTCTGATCGTGTGCGTCTTCTTAGTAGTCCGCAGGTGCAATGCGTGGTGTGCATAGCGTTGGACACATGTCGATGTGAGCGGACGGTCGTTGACGCGTGCTCAGTATTTAATGCGGAGTCTTACAATCGCCCGTTGACACGCGGCGTCGCGTACCGGAATGAATTTGGGTGGGCGCATCCGATTTTGAGCGGGCCTCCGCCGGCTCTAGCAAAAGCGGCCTTCCTTTGGGCCTGAATTTGGACCTGCATGTTAGGCCCGTTCTCTTGTGGTACAACAATTTGGGTCGTTTTTTCACCGCATAGGTTATAACTTATAACACTGCGGACATATTATTATTTATATTATATATATATATAATGCGTTGCCACACACTTCAACACCGTCTCTCTCTCGGTGGTGGCACACACCAGGGGGGGGGTGGGGGCGGGGGCGGCGGAGGGCGTGTGTATACGGGGGCCGCACTATATCTTGTTGATGATTGATTTGCTACGCTCGGCTGCTATATGGTACCTTGTATTTGGATCGCCTCCCTTGGTGTCCAGGTATGCTGTCGGGAACCGCCGGCAGACGCGTGACGAGGCTCCAAGTTGGAAGTTGTTCCTCCTGTTGGATGCTGTATTTGGAGGATCTTCGCTTTCGAGCAAGTCCTCCGGTAGCGCGCAACAAGAAGCACGTCGTCATGGCATCCGGAGGCGGCATAGTTTCTCGTTGAATGGAGGCTAGGGTTTTTCCCTTACCCCATACATGCTTCCCAAGAAGCAATCTCAACCGTTGAATCAATCGAGATCAACGGGTGCACAAGCACCGGGCTTGTCATTTGGTTTGGGCTGCTTTGTTGGGCTCCAAATTCATCCTCCATCCGGAAGGATAGCCCAACAAAATCATTTCCTCATCATCCACATACTCACAAAGACGAGGCTTTACGCCTTGCTTCATTTCATTGTAATCCAATCCACAAGCATCCGCTAATCCAATCCACAAGCATTTGCAATTCAAGCATAGGTAGCCTCCGGTTTTGCGGTGCTTATCCTCGAGTGTGTGGGGAAACAAAAAAAACTTTTGAATGACCCTTCCATTCCGGTCTTGATTCATTGCCATGATAAAAGCTCAATCCGGACACGCGAGAATGCATCGATAACACTAGCCTTCACACAACCAAAGTAATCACTACGGATATGTACACAAAGAAATCAGTTCCACACCACAAGCGGTCATCTTGAAAGCAAAGTTTCAATAAACCATAAAAGTGCACTATCAACCGCGGCGGCGAGTGCCACAATAAACAAACAAGTTCGTCATTAGTCTTATGAAGTCGGCATCTCAATTTTTAAAATATGACAAAGGAAAAAGATGACAAGGTAGACGTTCACACAATCAAATTTGACACATGAGTAGAAGTTCCATCCATTATTTTAGACCAAAGGTATTCACCCGGCTTTATTGAAAGCTTAACGAACACCCATGGCCTTGCCCATGGGGTTACCAATTTACAAGACAAAATCACTCTCACTATGTAAAAAAGGCCTCTGATCGCGCGTTGGCGCTTCTGATCTTGGCTGCGTCGCCCATTAGGGTCTCTAAATGTCGACTTCTGAGACTGTCAGAAGCGAAGCGGCAAGAACGGGCTTTAATAGCTGCACGGGATTTCGTGCATCTCAAACTTCCATGCGTAGTGAGTGAGCCCCTTGTTACACACGCCGCGGAACGCCACGTGTCTGGGGATTTGCTCGACTATGGTCTATAGTGTATCTACGAGATTATGATTTCCTAAGATGCGACTGTACTGGAAATGTCACGCTCCAGCGGCATCGGTAATCAACCGGCAAGGCCCAAAAATAGTGACGCCAGTTAGCAAAAGATAATGATGTAGAAGCTTCAATCGCATGAGACCCATTTTACAAAGCTCGCTGTCAGAATAATGACGCGCTATGTCGACAGCGGCGCAGCATACCACGCAGCCAGAATCGTACACCGCACGGGCGCCGACGGTGAACCGCCTCAGAAGCATTAGTAAATACGTAATTGCGCGGACGATAACCGAGCGTAATATCGGGCGGATTAGCGTATATACGCCAAACCCGTGTGCGTGGTTTTCGCTTCATTTCTGACGCTGCGCGTAGATTGCCTGTCTCAGTAGTTACGTAACCCTTTACAAACGTTCATTTTGTCCGCCACGCCCGTAGCTTTCGCTTAGTTTCTGAGACGTTTTTTTTTCGGGCCAGAATCGTTCGCATTTTCGGGACGCTTTGTAGCGGATGCTCGGCCGTAGCTACCGGAAATTACGGATCGTGTGTCCTTTTCGCGTGTCGCTGCGTTGAGGTTTCTATTTTGACGCGTTTACCGGTGCTCGTACGCCCGACGTCGAGACTACGAGACGGTGGTTCCGACGCATCGGAAACACAATCGTTAATAATTTAGATATTTAAGGCGGATTCACGCGGCGGAAACTATTCCAAAACCCACGGGGCGGCTCGTTAGCGCGGTGGTCTATACTTATTCGGTTATTACGCATGTGTTAAGATGGGTCTGTACTGTGCGAGACTAGAGACGGCGTGCAGGTCCGATCACAAACAAATGGCGGGCGCTGCAAAGCATGGAAAATTCATGTGTATTTCTTAAAATTCATGTGTATCTCTGAAAATTCATGTGTATCTCAGAATGTTCTTCACACAGACATACCCAGTTGTTCAGGGCACGCCACACAGATTGTTCACAACACAAATAACATACAGTTCAAATGCATGTATCCACCTGATCGTCATGCGGCAAAGGGAAAATGAAGGAACTCACGGTTCCATTTAAATGAATACTCGCCTTCGGGCTGATGATCTCTTCCATAACAAACTTGGCGATCTCCTCTCTAATATCCTCCAAATTAATCAATTTCCGGACAAATCGAAATCCTAATACAAAGAAAGGTAGGCATAAGTGTTCGATTTGTACACATGGTCTTTATTGCCAAACAAAGGTAGGCACATGATGGAGCCGCACGCCGAAGTTACCTCGTGATGGTCCGGATGAACTTGTTTCATCGCGGCCCAGGAAGTGGTGGGCGTGTAGAACCCACATGTCTTTTCATCATTTTGCGACTAGCTTTGCAAACATATGAAACACAAGTGGTTATTATTCGAATGGAAACACTCCAAGTGAAGCACTACTTACTGTACATTCTTGTTTGGACCTCCATGCTTCTTGCCCGAAACATGCTTGTTTGGACCTTGCCGCCCCTATTTTGTTGAGCCACGCTTGATTCTCGGCAGGTTGCACTCGCACGGACATTCTTGTCATGCGAGCCACTCCCGTATTCTCGGCCCACTGCGGACTGCGAGGCACTCACGGTCATCCTTGCCTTGAGAGCCGGTTTCCACATCGTTAGCCGATGCACTCGCAAGGCACTCGACCGTCATTGGCATGCGGCGAAGTCGCCGCATTCCCATCCATTGCGGCCCGAGAGGGACTCGATCATTGCCGTCATTCCCATTTAAGCTGCTGCGTGTCATATAGTCCTTTAGATTGACTTTCATTGAGGCGCGTAAGTAGGCAACGAGGAGGTTTTGGGGCGGTAAAAGAAGAGAGCTTTAGGAATCCTACAAGAAGACGCTCTGCTCCTTTGGATCATCTTACACATAGCTTTGCCCAAGAGTTTTAATCTCGCCTTTTGTCGGCGGATCCAATGAGTGTAGCCTCAAAACCGGGAGTTACATGATCAATAAAAACAATAGAATGTCCTTCCGGTATTGGTTGACCTTTAAGATATAGTTGATTAGGGTATACCATTCCCCTTGCTACCTCAACCGGATAACCTCGAGTCTTCTTTGCAAGGGTACATGGTGCCGACGTGGAAAGTATCTCAACCGGCAAAGCATCCGCCGAACGGCTTCTCGCGACGCTATTTGCTCTTCACACCACCTACACGGCTAGGGGTGTTGGCGTGCAAATGAACCATGTCCTCCCCGATTCCAACGCCGCCACCTTAGCTGTGAGCTCATCTAGTTGAGGTCCAAACTCTTCTCTATATGCTTTCGGCCAACGCACCTAGAGACTTCCTCTTTTACGTACATGTCGGGCGCAAAGCCGGCCAAAACTTCCAACCGGGGTCATACTAGACATACCACGCACACGCCACATGCGCTCTGGGGTGCCCAAGACCTCTCGGTGAGCATATCTCTTTCCCTTACACCGGTGCCCTCGGAAGAAGCACGGGCGGTCTTCTCTAAAACCTTCGGATAAAACCGAGACTCTTCACCCGACCAAACAATTGCAGCCTTATTACGACACGGCCGGACCGCACCGTGCACACAAAAAATGCCGGCGCGGTTCTTTGAAATTCATGCCAAGGATTCTTGATGCTATTGTGGAGTAAGTAAGTGTCCTCCTTCTCCCACACCGAACTTTGCCTCATAACCTCCCCGTACCTAGGCAAAGGGTCATGCTTGTTCTTCTCCCTAAGCCGCTTGTATCTCTCACTTGTTGCCGGTGCCTCTTTGCTGCTCTTCACTTCAACTAAAGTCGCCCAATCGTCCTTGGTGATGTATGGGTGCTTCACCGTGGCATCCAACCCCTTCATGACGTAATTCCGCACTAGATCGCTTTTGATGGTCCTAAAACTTTTGCCCTCTTGACCGCCACTGACTTCATATATGCTATGCGCCTTAAGTTGCCTACAAACTCCAATGAATTACGGACACGCAGTTCTCAAATAACAATTCCTTTGTTGCGGCGCTTTAAGGAAGAGACTGAATATGTGAGCAAGGTGACCTTTTGTCAGCAATCGGACCAGCAAGTCTATTCATTCTTAGCATGGCCACCTTCTCGAGTGGGAAACCCGTTCGGCTTGAGCGCCGTGACAACTATCTTGCCTTGGCCACCTTGTGTGTGTCCCGACCCTCCGCTTTCGACCGGAAAGCGGATGGCTGCCCCTCTCCAAAGTAAAAATCCCGAACGCCTTTGTGGTACCATCATCTCTCTTGCCCCCCTGTGGTACCATCATCTATCTCTTGCTCTGTCTCTTCATATGTAGCTCTCCGACCATCCTCTAGAGAATAAGTTGTTTCGTTGCCGGATGATGTTGTAAATGTGCCAAATGGACACTTACATCAAAACAGATTTAGGTTACACATTAAAGTCAACGGCTAGCACTAAGCAAAAAGCTAACAATAAGTAGGGTTTGTATATCACATAGCTGCAGCCTTACCATTTTCGAAGGCCGTCAGCGGCCAAAGACACACACGACAAAGCTTCACCGGCAAGTTCTAGGGCGAGGAAAAGGTGCAGATCATTGTTCTACCTTGAGCACGTATATTCATCTCTATAAATAAAATAAGCGGCAGTAGTTGCGTTTCCTATGACAAAACCACCACGTATAACAACATTATAGTAACACTTTCAGTGTCAAGTTCAAGATCTACAACCTAAAAAATTTTCATGTAAGGATAAAATTATACAGTTCAATTCTGAAATAGGCTTTCTTATGAGGACTAAACAAACCACCGAGGCAGAGAACAAATAAAATGTCGAGAAAAACTAGAAAGGAAGCCAGAAATGTGTTGGTTGTAATATGAATGAGACCATCCAACACCTTTTCCTAGATTGTCCGTATTCTAAAAAACGGTATGGAGGATCATCTTTTATGCTACCGCCTAAACCAAATTTAGATCTATATAAGCCATATGTTTGGTACATGGCTTACTAATCAGAATAAAAGGTTTAGAAACTTGATTTGGGTTGGCGTCCACAGCTATATGTTGGGCCATTTGGCTATTTGTCGAAATGATATTATCTTTAACAAAATGAAAGTTTTTCGTTGTCGGAAGGTTATTTTCGGATGAGCCTATTGGTCGTGTGGTAATCGAGCCCGATTGCGGCGTGATGAACAGGACAAGAACACACTCTCGCTAATTAGCGTAAAAACTAGAAGTGATTACTTTGGAGTTTCCCTATAGAGGGTGGAAGCACATTTATCATTTGCTTTAATTCTCTTTATCCATTTTAGAGACTTGTTTTGCTTTAGTTCTCTTTATCATTTGCTTTAGTTCTCTTTATCTATTTTAGAGACAAGATAGTAGTAGTACTCGTGAGCGGTTAGTGTTCTCAAGCTTGTGTATTCATCTATGAAGAAAATAAAGAATTATCACATTTCCTCACTTCTGGCGATGAAAAAATCAGGCGCGACACCGTTGATGCCTCGCCGTTGGATGGAAATCACTGAAGTAGCTTGGTCACCTGAACAGAGGTCCCAAACCCGGGTAAAGAAGGAGGGTTGCGTTAAGTTTGGAGAACCGGCGTAAAAAATAGCCACTCTAATGGGACGAGGCATAGATCACAAAAATTGCACTCCCTCCGTTCCAAATTGTAAAGTCGCTTTGACTTTTTGGTTCGTCCATTTTGCTATGTATCCGGGCATATTATTGTATCTAGATACATAGCTAAATGGATGTACCAAAAGTCAAAAGTTTTTAATTTTACAAACCGGCGGAGGAAGTAGTTCAGAATAGAAGAATATAAACAAACCGTAATTTAGCAACAGTTCGTTTAGTTGGAAAATTTTTGTAAGACAAGATAGTAGTAGTACTCGACAGAGCATCATTGTTCTTGCGCATGTGTATTCATCTATGAAAAAAATAAGCAAAGAGAATTATCGCCTTTCCTCACTAGAAAATCTTTCGGAAAGGAAGCGTAAATGTGTTGGTTGCAATATGAATGAGACCATCCAACACCTTTTCCTAGATTGTCCGATTCAAAAACAAAGTATGGAGGATCATCTTTTATGCTACTTGGCCTAAAACCAGCCCAGATCTACATAAGCCATATGTTTGGTACATGGCCTACTAATAATAATAAAAGGATTAGAAATTTGATTTGGGTTGGCGCCACGGCTATATCTTTCGGGCCATTTGGCATTTGTCAAAAACGATATTATCTTTAACAAAATGAAAGTTTTCTCGTTGTCGAAGGTAATTTTCGTGATGAGCCTATTGGCTGCGTAATCTTGAGCCCGATTGCAAACAAGTGATGAACAAGATAAGAACACACTCTCGCTAATTAGCAAAAAACTAGAAGTGTTTACTTTGGAGTTTCCCTATAGAGGGTGGAAGCACATTTATCATTTGCTTTAGTTCTCTTTATCCGTTTTTTTTAGAGACTTGTTTTGCTCTACCTTTTTATCCAAAGACTTGTAATAATCGGGTCGCGGTACATCCTCGGATGTAGAGGCCGGATGTTTTTCTCATCCATTATCTAAAAAAAGCTTCGTCGCTGAAGCAGATTTGAAAATTTCAGTCCACGGATATTGGCAAGACCATAATATTATACTGATTCAATTACGTAATAGGCGTTGCAGGAGGACTATACAATCCTGAGGCACAGATCACAAAAATTACACTCCCTCCGTTCCAAATTGTAAGTCGCTTTGACTTTTTTTGGTTCGTCCATTTTGCTATGTATCCGGGCATATTATTGTATCTAGATATATAACTAAATGGATGTACCAAAAAGTCAAAGCAAATTTTACAACTGAAAAACGGAAGAAGTAGTTCAGAATAGAGGAATAAAAACAAATCTGTAGTTTAGGTGTTTAGCAATGATTCGTTTTAGTGGGAAAATTTTTGTAACACAAGATAGTAGTATTACTTTCGACCATGTGATCGGTGTTCTCAAGCTTGTGTATTCATCTATGAAGAAAATAGCGGCGAATTATCACCTTTCCTCACTACCGGCGAATGAAAAATTCGGGTGACACCGGATGATGCGTTGATGCACGGAAATCAATCCAAGTAGCTACGCCGCTCGAGCAGATTTGAAAATTTGATCACCCGGAAATTAGCAAGGCCCTAATATTATCTGATTCAATTACGTAGAATAGGCAGTCTATGAGGACTACACAATCCGAGAGAGGCAACGAGATCACAAAAAATTGCACTCCCTCCGTTTCCAAATTGTAAGTCGCTTTGACTTTTTGGTTCGTCCATTTTGCTATGTATCCGGGCATATTATTGTATCTAGATACATAGCTAAATGGATGTACCAAAAGTCAAAGTCAAATTTACAAACCAAGCGGAGTAAGTAGTTCAGAAATAGAAGAATATAAACAAACCGTAATTTAGCTCTGATTCGTTTAGTAGGAAAATTTTTGTAAGACAAGATAGTAGTAGTACTTTCGGCTGAAGCAGCCGGTGTTCTTAAGCATGTCTATTCATCTATGAAGAAAATAACTTTTAGAGAATTATCGCCTTTCCTCACTAGAAAAAAAACTGGAAAGGAAGCGAGAAATGTGTTGGTTGTAATATGAATGAGACCATCCAACACCTTTTCCTAAATTGTTCGTGATTCGAAAAGCGGTATGGAGGATCATCTTTTATGCTCTTGGCCTAAACCGGCCTAGATCTACATAAGCCATATGTTTGGTACATGGCCTACTAAAGCAGAATAAAAGGATTAGAAACTTGATTTGGGTTGGCATCACATGCTATATCTTTGGGCCATTTATCTAGATGTCGAGACGATATTATCTTTAACAAAATGAAAGTTTTCTCGTTGTCGAAGGTTATTTTTCGGATGAGCCTATTGGCTGCGATGCGAGCCCGCTTGCGGCGTGATGAACAAGACAAGAACACACTCTCACTAATTAGCGAGAAAACTAGAAGTGTTTACTTGGTGGAAGCACATTTATCATTTGCTTTAGTTCTCTTTATCTGTTTTAGAGACTTGTTTTGCTCTACCTTTTTATCCAAGACTTGTAATAACGGGGCCGCGGTACATCCTCGGATGTAGAGGTCGGATG
Source organism: Hyparrhenia diplandra (assembly GCA_015847255.1). Taxonomy (NCBI): domain Eukaryota; kingdom Viridiplantae; phylum Streptophyta; class Magnoliopsida; order Poales; family Poaceae; genus Hyparrhenia; species Hyparrhenia diplandra. Next base: position 19,694 of record JADLZK010005808.1, read on the forward strand.
TTTTTCTCATCCATTATCTACAAAAAAAAAAAAAGCTTCGCCGCTTGAACAGATTTGAAAATTTCATCACCCGAAAATTAGCAAGGCCCTAATATTATACGATTCAATTTCAGTAATAGGCGTCTGTGAGGACTTCACAATCCACGAGAGGCAATGAGATCACAAAAATTGCACTCCCTCCGTTTCCAAATTGTAAGTCACTTTGACTTTTTTGGTTCGGTCCATTTTGCTATATATCCGGGCATATTATTGTATCTAGACACATAGCTAAATGGATGTACCAAAAAGTCAAAGCGATTTTTTACAAACCGAGATGGAAGAAGTAGTTCGGGAATAGATGAATATAAACAAACCGTAGTTTTGCAACAGTTCGTTTAGTAGGAAATTCTTGTAAGACAAGATAGTAGTAGTACTCGACCTTTTATCGGTGTTGTTGAGCTTGTGTATTCATCTATGAAGATAATAAGCGGAGAATTATCACCTTTCCTCACTAGGAAAACTGGAAAGGAAGCTTTAAAATGTGTTGGTTGTAATATGAATGAGACCATCCAACACATTTTCCTAGATTGTCCGTATTCGAAAAACGGTATGGAGGATCATCTTTTATGCTCTTGGCCTAAACCAAAATTTAGATCTACATAAGCCATATGTTTGGTACATGGCTTACTAATCGTAATAAAAGGATTAGAAACTTGATTTGGGTTGGCGTCAAAGCTATATCTTTGGGCCATTTAAAGTATTTGTCGAAACGATATTATCTTTAACAAAATGAAAGTTTTCTCGTTGTCGAAGGTAATTTTCGGATGAGCCTATTGGCTGTGATAGAAGAGCCAGTTGCAGCGTGATGAACAAGACAAGAACACACTCTCGCTAATTAGCGAAAAAACTAGAAGTGTTTACTTGGTGGAAGCACATTTATCATTTGCTTTAGTTCTCTTTATCCATTTTTTAGAGACTTGTTTTGCTCTACCTTTTTATCCAGTACTTGTAATAAGCGGCCGTGTACATCCTTGGATGTAGAGGCCGGATGTTTTTCTCATCCATTATCTAAAAAAAAAAAAGCTTCGTCGCCTGAACAGATTTGAAAATTTCAGTCACCTGAAAATTAGCAAGGCCCTAATATTATACAGTTCAATTCTGTAATAGGCGATCTGCGGAGGACTACACAATCCACAGAGGCACAGATCACAAAAATTACACTCCCTCCGTTCCAAATTGTAAGTGCTTTGACTTTTTTGGTTCGTCCATTTTGCTATGTATCCAGGCATATTATTGTATCTAGATATATAACTAAATGGATGTACCAAAAAAAGTCAAAAGCGCTTACAAACCAAAACGGAAGAAGTAGTTCAGAATAGAGGAATATAAACAAAGCGTAGTTTAGGTGTTTAGCAACAGTTCGTTTAGTGGGAAAATTTTTGAAACACAAGATAGTAGTAGTACTCGACACGCCAGTTCGGTGTTCTCAAGCTTGTGTATTCATTTATGAAGAAAATAAGCGGCAGAATTATCACCTTTCTCACTACCCGGCGAATGAAAAATTCGGGGTGACACCGGATGATGCGTTGATGCCCGGAAATCATCAAGTAGCTACGTCGCCTGAACAGATTTGAAAATTCCAAGTCACCGAAAAATTAGCAAGGCCCTAATATTATACTGATTCAATTCTATAATAGGCGTCTATGAGGACTACACAATCCACGAGAGGCACAGATCACAAAAATTGCACTCCCTCCGTTTCCAAATTGTAAGTCGCTTTGACTTTTTGGTTCGTCCATTTTGCTATGTATCCGGGCATATTATTGTATCTAGATACATAGCTAAATGGATGTACCAAAAAGTCAAAGCGACTTACAAACCGGGCGGAGGAAGTAGTTCAGAATAGAAGAATATAAGCAAACTGTAATTTAGCAACAGTTCGTTTTAGTAGGAAAATTTTTGTAAGACAAGATAGTAGTAGTACTACAGAAAGCGTCAGTGTTCTTGCGCATGTCTATTCATCTATGAAGAAAATAAGCAAAGAGAATTATCGCCTTTCCTCACTAGGAAAAACCGGAAAGGAAGACGAGTAAATGTGTTGGTTGTAATATGAATGAGACCATCCAACACCTTTTCCTAAATTGTCTCGTATTCGAAAATGGTATGGAGGATCATCTTTTATGCTACTTGGCCTAAACCAGCCTAGATCTACATAAGCCATATGTTTGGTACATGGCCTACTAATCGAATAAAAGGATTAGAAACTTGATTTGGGTTGGCGCCACAGGCTATATGGTGGGCCATTTGGTATTTGTCGAAATGATATTATCTTTAACAAAATGAAAGTTTTTCGTTGTCGAAGGTAATTTTCGGATGAGCCTATTGGTCGCGGTATGCGAGCCCGATTGCGCCAAGTGATGAACAAGACAAGAACACAGTCTCGCTAATTAGCGTAAAACTAGAAGTGTTTACTTTGGAGTTTCCTATAGAGTGTGGAAGCACATTTATCATTTGCTTTAGTTCTTTTTATCTGTTTTAGAGCCTTGTTTTGCTCTACCTTTTTATCCAAGACTTGTAATAATAACAGGCGGTACATCTTCGGATGTAGAGGCCGGATGTTTTTCTCATCCATTATCTAAAAAAAAAGCTTCGTCGCTTGAACGGATTTGGAAATTTCAAGTCACCTGAAATTAGCAAGGCCCTAATATTATCTGATTCAATTCAGTAATAGGCGAGTCTGTGAGGACTTCACAATCCACAGAGGCAATGTGATCACAAAAATTGCACTCCCTCCGCTCCAAATTGTAAAGTCGCTTTGACTTTTTGTTCGTCCATTTTGCTATATATCCAGGCATATTATTGTATCTAGATATATAGCTAAATGGATGTACCAAAAAGTCAAAGCGACTTTTTACAAACTGAAAATGGAAGAAGTAGTTCAGGGAATAGATAAATATAAACAAACCGTAGTTTAGCAATAGTTCGTTTAGTAGGAAATTTTTGTAAGACAAGATAGTAGTAGTACTCGACGAAAGCGGTCGGTGTTGTTGAGCTTGTGTATTCATCTATGAAGAAAATAAGCAAAAAGAATTATCGCCTTTCCTCACTAGGGAAAACTGGAAAGGAAGCCGTAAATGTGTTGGTTGTAATATGAATGAGGCCATCCAACACATTTCCTAGATTGTCCGTGATTCGAAAAACGGTTTGGAGGATCATCTTTTATGCTCTTGGCCTAAACCAAATTTAGATCTACATAAGCCATATGTTTGGTACATGGCTTACTAATCGTAATAAAAGGATTAGAAACTTGATTTGGGTTGGTGTCACGCCTATATCTTTGGGCCATTTAAGCATTTGTCGAAACGATATTATCTTTAACAAAATAAAAGTTTTTCGTTGTCGAAGGTAATTTTCGATGAGCCTATTGGCTGTGATCGAGCCCAAGAGTAGCGCCGTGATGAACAAGACAAGAACACACTCTCGCTAATTAGCGTAAAACTAGAAGTGTTTACTTGGTGGAAGCACATTTATCATTTGCTTTAGTTCTCTTTATCCATTTTTAGAGACTTGTTTTTTGCTCTACCTTTTTATCCAAAGACTTGTAATAACTTGCCGTGTACATCCTCGGATGTAGAGGCGGATGTTTTTCTCATCCATTATCTTAAAAAAAAGCTTCATCGCTGAACAGATTTGAAAATTGCAAGTCACACCGGAAATTAGTAAGGCCCTAATATTATACGATTTAATTTCAGAATAGGCGCCTGTGAGGACTACACAATCCACAAGCACGAGATCACAAAAATTGCACTCCCTCCGTTTCCAAATTGTAAGTCGCTTTTGACTTTTTGGTTCGGCCCATTTTGCTATGTATCCGGGCATATTATTGTATCTAGATATATAACTAAATGGATGTACCAAAAAGTCAAAGCGACTTACAAACCTAAACGGAAGAAGTAGTTCAGAATAGAGGAATATAAACAAATCGTCGTTTAGGCGTTTAGCAACAGTTCGTTTAGTGGGAAAAATTTTTGTAACACAAGATAGTAGTAGTACTCGATTACCAGCCAGCTTAGTGTTCTCAAGCTTGTGTATTCATCTATGAAGAAAATAAGCGGCAGAATTATCACCTTTCCTCACTATCTGGCGAATGAAAAATTCAGGTGACACCGGATGTTGCGTTGATGCCCGAAAATCATCGGAAGTAGCTACGTCGCCTCGAACGGATTTGAAAATTTAGGTCACCCGGAAATTAGCAAGGCCCTAATATTATACAGATTCAATTCAGTAATAGGCAGTCTATGAGGACTACACAATCTAAAGAGGCATGGATCACAAAAATTGCACTCCCTCCGTTTCCAAATTGTAAGTCGCTTTGACTTTTTTGTTCGTCCATTTTGCTATGTATCCAGGCATATTATTGTATCTAGATACAAAGCTAAATGGATGTACCAAAAAAGTCAAAACGACTTACAACAAACCGGAGAGGAAGTAGTTCAGAATAGAAGAATATAAACAAACCGTAATTTAGCAAAAGCGGTTCGTTTAGTAGGAAAATTTTTGTAAGACAAGATAGTAGTAGTACTCGACAGAAAGCAGTCGGCGTTCTTGCGCATGTCTATTCATCTATGAAGAAAATAAGCACCGAATTATCGCCTTTCCTCACTAGGAAAAAAAAAAAATGGAAAGGAAGCGAGAAATGTGTTGGTTGTAATATGAATGAGACCATCCAACACCTTTTCCTAAATTGTCCGTATTCGAAAATGGTATGGAGGATCATCTTTTATGCTACTTGGCCTAAACCGGCCTAGATCTACATAAGCCATATGTTTGGTACATGGCCTACTAATCGAGAATAAAAAGATTAGAAACTTAATTTGGGTTGGCGTCACATTTATATGGGCCATTTTGCATTTGTCGAAACGATATTATCTTTAACAAAATGAAAGTTTTTCGTTGTCGAAGGTTATTTTCAGATGAGCCTATTGGCTGCGATAATCGAGCCCGATTCGGCAAGTGATGAACAAGACAAGAACACACTCTCGCTAGTTAGCGTAAAACTAGAAATGATTACTTTGGAGTTTCCCTATAGAGGGTGGAAGCACATTTATCATTTGCTTTAGTTCTCTTTATCTGTTTTAGAGACTTGTTTTGCTCTACCTTTTATCCACTACTTGTAATAATTGGTTGTGTACATCCTCGTTTGTAGAGGCCGGATGTTTTTCTCATCCATTATCTAAAAAAAAAAAAAGCTTCGTCGCCTCGAAAAAGATTTGAAAATTTCAGTCACGAAAAATTAGCAAGGCCCTAATATTATACAGTTCAATTCTCAGTAATAGGCGACTGCGAGGACTACACAATCCACAGAGGCACGAGATCAAAAAAATTGCACTCCCTCCGTTTAAATTGTAAAGCCGCTTTTGACTTTTTTTGGTTCGTCCATTTTGCTATATATCCGGGCATATTATTGTATCTAGATACATAGCTAAATGGATGTACCAAAAAGTCAAAGCGACTTACAAACCAAGCGGAGGAAGTATTTCAGAATAGAAGAATATAAACAAACCGTAATTTAGCAACAGTTCGTTTAGTAGGAAAATTTTTGTAAGACAAGATAGTAGTAGTACTTTACGAGCAGCCGGTGTTCTTGCGCATGTGTATTCATCTATGAAGAAAATAAGCGGCGAGAATTATCGCCTTTCCTCACTAGGAAAACCGGAAAGGAAGCCGAAATGTGTTGGTTGTAATATGAATGAGACCATCCAAAGACCTTTTCCTAGATTGTCCGTGATTCGAAAAACGGTATGGAGGATCATCTTTTTATGCTACTTGGCCTAAACCGGCCTTAGATCTACATAAGCCATATGTTTGGTACATGGCTTACTAATCAAAATAAAAGGATTAGAAACTTGATTTGGGTTGGCGCCACGGCTATATCTTTGGGCCATTTGTATTTGTCGAAACGATATTATCTTTAACAAAATGAAAGTTTTTCGTTGTCGAAGGTTATTTTTCGATGATGAGCCTATTGGTCGCTGTGATCGAGCCCGATTTTGCAGCAGAATGAACAAGACAAGAACACACTCGCTAATTAGCGTAAAACTAGAAATGATTACTTTGGAGTTTCCCTATAGAGGGTGGAAGCACATTTATCATTTGCTTTAGTTCTCTTTATCCGTTTTAGAGACTTGTTTTGCTCTACCTTTTTATCCACTACTTGTAATAATTGGTTGTGTACATCCTCGTTTGTAGAGGCCTCGGATGTTTTTCTCATCCATTATCTAAAAAAGCTTCGTCGTCCTCGAAAAGATTTGAAAATTTCAAGTCACCACGGAAATTAGCAAGGCCCTAATATTATACGTTCAAATTCAGAATAGGCACCTGTGAGGACTACACAATCCACGAGGCAATGAGATCACAAAAATTGCACTCCCTCCGTTTCCAAATTGTAAAGTCGCTTTGACTTTTTTGGTTCGGTCCATTTTGCTATGTATCCGGGCATATTATTGTATCTAGATACATAGCTAAATAGATGTACCAAAAAGTCAAAGCATTTACAAATCAAAACGGAAGAAGTAGTTTAGAATAGAGGAATATAAACAACCTGTAGTTTAGCAAATGGTTCGTTTAGTGGGAAAATTTTTGTAAGACGAGATAGTAGTAGTACTTGACAGAGCGCTTAGTGTTCTCAAGCTTTTGTATTTATCTATGAAGAAAATAAAGCGGCAGTAATTATCACCTTTCCTCACTTCCCGACGACCGAAAAATTCAGCGACACCGATGATGCGTTGATGCCCGCTGTTGGATGGAAATCAAGTAGCCGTCACCGAACAGAGGTCCCAAACCCGGGTAAAGGAGGAGGGTTGTGTTAAGTTTGGCGAACCAGCGTAAAAAATAGCCACTCTAATGGACAGAGGCACAGATCACAAAAAATTGCACTCCCTCCGTTCCAAATTGTAAGTCGCTTTGACTTTTTTGGTTCGTCCATTTTGCTATGTATCCAGGCATATTATTGTATCTAGATACATAGCTAAATGGATGTACCAAAAAGTCAAAGCGAATTTATCCTGACACCGGTATAGCATAATATTAATAGTCAACTAAATATGAAATAAGGGCGTAAAAATAAATATCAATATAGATTAGGGGCTTTACTAACATAATTCCACGAGCTTTGGTGATTTATATATTTTTAGGGACTTAATGAGATAAATATAGAGAAGAATGGACAAAGTTCCGGAAGATACATCTCATACAATGATAAGACTTGACCGTGAAGTAACTCAACCCAAAATGTGGACTAAAACACTCTAGAAGATACCGTAAGACACCAAAAGAGACGAGAGGCCGAGAGGACTTCGGCACGGTGGCCGCCTGGCATTTGGGCGGCCACAAAGCTACAAAGGGCCAATTAGGTCCATCTTCGTAGGGTCGGTTTGTAACCGACTTTGAGGTTGTATCTACACCGTTGCCAAAGGTCGGTTTGATCCAAGGGCTATCGCTCATCGCCAAGGCCTATATAAGAAGACCCCCGACCCCGTGGTAAAACCCTAATTCATTCTATCTCATTCTATTCATTAAATCTCGGTTGTAGTGGTGTCCCAATGTAAGGATAACCTCTCTCCGGGATTAGTGAATTAGAAATATATTAGAAGTAGATTAGACATGTAATTAGAGATAGATTAGTCATGTAATTAGAAGTAGATTAGATCTAACTTAGATCTAATCAAGAGTAAAGGAGAGTTGAACTATACTTTGGTTCTCGAGATGTCTACAGAGTTTGGTATGTTTCATATCTTATCTTTGGAAGACTTATGATTCATATATTTATCTTCTCTATTTACTTCTATGACTTTCATATATGTGGTTAAGTATAGTTGTTATGCTATTGTATGGGATCTTCGCTCGTATTGAGTGCTCTAATTATCATATGTGATTAGAGTAGTAATCGATAGTGTAGACTTGGTGTCTAGGCTATAGGTTACCCGAGATTGCGCCCAATCCCACGGATAGTTGTGGTAGCCCTAGGGGTGACAAACACTGGTAAGGCCTTTGTAGTCCACCACGTTAGGATTGGTGTTTTTCAGAGAGCTTTTGGCGACCTTCTCCCATCTACCTTCTTCCCAGTCTTTCTCGAGAGATGGGGACGGATCTCTTTGCTCCAAAGTGTATTAGTATAATTGCTATCATAGAACCTAAGTAATAGAGATACCCAGGAACCTTGATCTCTCCCTTTGACCTCTTGATTAGTTTAATTATTCTTTGACATCTTAGGTAGCTTATTATTTTATGCTTTGATCCTTTAACAATTACCCCCTCACTATAGTCTAGTGGTTTGCTAAGTTAGTAGATACATGATCGCGTGACTTATTAGAATTCTTTAGCCAAAGCTTCCCCTCGTGGATACGATACTCTAGAATACTCATCCTAGGGAAAAGCTACAATGGTAGGTGTTCGCAGGCGCTTTGCGAGAATCCTTCATATTCTTTTAGCACTTAACAAATGCCAACACTTACAAAACCGAAGCGGAGGAAGTAGTTCAGAATAGAAGAATATAAACAAACTGTAGTTTAGCAACGATTCGTTTAGCAGAAAAATTTTTGTAAGACAAGATAGTAGTAGTACTTTCGCACGGAGCGCTTAGTGTTCTCGATCTTGTGTATTCATCTATGAAGAAAATAAGCGCCGAGAATTATCACCTTTCCTCACTTCGTGGCGATTGAAAAATTCAGGCGACACCAGGATGGCGCGTTGATGCGGGTTGTTGGATGGAAATCACCTGAAGTATCCATGTGAGGCTAATATTATCTGAGTTCAATTACGCAATAGGCGTCTATTAGGACTACAAGAACCACGAGTCACAGTAACACAAAATAAATTGAATGTAGTTCGGGAATAGAATAGTATAGACAAACTGCAGTTTAGTAACATTTCATTTAATAGGAGCAGATCATTGTTCTTGAGCATGTATATTTATCTATAAAGAAAATAGTAGTTGTAGTTGCGGTCTCCTAAAACAAAAACACAAAGGTAACAACATTAATGTAGTAGCTGTGTGTCAAGTTCAAGATGTACAACTCAATACATCCATCTCGAGGATACTGATTATACTGCTTAAATTTCAGAATAGACAAAGTGTATGAGGAGTAGACGAGAGCCTGTTCGCTTGTTCTTGCAATCTTACTTCATCTTGTTTGGCTTATTCTCTCACACGGATACTATTAAACAAGTTTAACAAAGCTCTCGAGGGCAATGTGTCACCAAAAAAAAAAAAAGGTAGTTCAGAATAGTGGAGTATAAAGAAACTATAGTTTCGTGGCGGTTCATTTAATATGCACATTTTTGTATGACAAGATACCATGTAGTACTCTACGAGGCGTCGTGTTTACTTGAGCACGCATATTCATCTATAAAGAAAATAAGCGGCGGTGGATAACAACAACATTGTAGTTATATATAGTAGCGATCGGGCCCGGTAGCAAATTGAGGTGTCAAGTTCAAGTATGTACAACTCAATTATATCCATATTATGAGGATAAAATTATAGTTCAAGTGCATGCGTAATAGGCGGTATGTGAGGACTAGTCGACTGTTCGCTTGTGCTTGCTTCATCTTGTTTCAACTTATTCTCTCTCACGCATGTAATACTATATATTAAACATGTTTAAAAGGCTTGAGAGGCAATGAGATCACGGAAAAAAAAAAAAGGTAGTTCAGAATAGTGGAATCTAACAAACTATAGTTCAAGAATAAAGAGGGTACGTGACAAGATTGATGGGCTAGATATCAAACCCTAGAATGGCCGGCCGGCCCTGGTGGAGGAAGAAGCCGTCGGAGAAGGAGGTCGCCGGGCGGAAGCGGCGCCGGCTTGAATGGCGCGGATCGTCTGGTGGCGGGCTGGATGATGAGGCGGCCGGAAACCCTAGAGTCGCCCTTTGTGAGGAGTGTGGCTAGGAACCAAACACCCCGTCGAAATGAATCGCACCTTTGTGACGAGGTGGGTAAAATTTTTTGAGTTTTGTAAAGGCTCGGGCGAAAAATTGTAGCTTAAAAACCGGGCGGGCACAAGTAAACGTACTCCCTCGGGATGGTTAGAAGTCGTTTAGGACAAACGACACGGTCTCCAAAACATAACTTTGACCGCTTATTATTATAAAAATATTTATGGAGATGTGATATATGTATACTTTTTATCAAAGTATTTTTAAGACAAATCTAGTCATATAATTTTTACATTTACAAACTCAACAACTTAAAAGTTATTGATGATTTATATTCGATGTTTGACCCAAACCTTGTCCAAAACGACTTCTAATACCATCCCGGAGGGAGTATAATAAATTTGTTCTAATTGATTTTGGTGATTGAATAGTATTATTTTACGTGAAAGAGAAGCCACTTCAATTTTGCAGCCGGGCGTGTGGTGGGGCCGTCCCCGTCGTGGTCATAGTGCACACCCGTGGAGGGGCTGTCTGTCGGGATCTACTACGTGTTTGCTCTCCCTCCAGATATGCCGCCGCCTCTCGCGATTCATTCCATCTCTCGCTCTCTTCCATCGCTTCTCCCAAGGCGAGCTCCGGCCCGAAGTCTCGGTCTCCTTTGGCGAGTCGCCCGGAGGTGGACGGGGCGAGGAATAGGCTTCAATGGGATCCGGTTGGTGAGCTTCGCCGGGGTTCCCACTCATCGCTTGTCCGGATCTGCGGTCTTGCTCGGGTGGTGGAGGCGCGGACCAAGAAGGATGGTGATAACGCGGCCGACTCTACTTCAAGTGTGCTAGGAAATGGGGTGAGTATTTCGTTACGTAGTGTTGACGTGTTGTCGGGCCTCCATGCCCCTAGTTTTGCACTAATTTGTGTGCCTGTTTTTCAAGTACCTAATAAGCAAGCGGTGTCATTACTACCGATTTGAAAAGGAATACTTCGAGGTCTTGAAGGATCTTGGCATCATATTTGTTCGCCCTTCGAATTGGAAAGAGGAGTCGGTCTTTGGATGAAGAAGAAGCTTCGATTGGGCGGTCCAAGTGGTGACACCAAGAAGAAAAACTTGGAGCGGAGATCTTTGGAGGACTTGATGAGGAAGGCGAACATGTTTATTATTACGTCTCTTGTCTCAGGTTGTCATTGGATGTGTTCCGATGTATCTTTGTAAACATGTAATGCCCGATGCAATGTTATTATTGTGGTAATTTGCGAATATCACAACGTGTCGATTGCAATGCATGCTTGGTGTCAAGATTACGCTTTTTGTGAAAAGTCAACCGAGTGGAGTGGATCCACCTTGCTTAATAGGGATGTCATCCGATTGACCCGCGTTGTGTAAAGGCGTGTGTGTGATACTCCTCCGTTCATAAAAAATAAACATAATTTTTGACCTTTTCAAAATCTAATTTGACTATTCGTCTTGCTCAACATATTTGTGTAAATTCCAAAATAAATTAGCTATTGTTATAATATCTTTAATGATCTAATAAGTCATAACAGAATTGATAATATTTATATACATTATTCAAATAAAACGAATGGTCAAATTAGATTTTGAAAGGTCAAAGAATTTTTTTTTTTTGGTTGGGACGGAGGGAGTACTCCACGTTTGCCGACCGCGTGGGTTCGCAACTACTGATCTATAGACACGCGATACTAAAAAGCGCGTGAGTAATAAAGCGGTCACTGTGGCCGAAGTCTACTCTCACGACGCCGTCCGCCACCTCTGCAGATCGCACAATTGGAGCGCGAACTCACTTCCGCGCCCGGCTACATCTATGTCGCCGTCGCCGCCGCCGTCGCCGCTATAAGCTTAGCTTCACGCGCCGCCTTCCACGCATACCACCACCCCACCGCCGCCGGCGCCAAGCGTCATCCTCGCCCGCGCACCATGCGGCTTCCGTCGGAGATGCTTGCATTGGTTGCCATCCGCGCCGCCAAGGAGGCGAGAGGATCCCATGGATGACCTCACCATTCTGCGCCGCACTGTAAGCGATGGCGAGGTGTGCGCGGCGACGCCATGGTGGGACGGAGCATCCCACTGGAGCGGGTTTTCCAACGTAATGCGGAATGGCGTACCCTCGTCACCAATCTCGCCATCGCGGCAACCCGGAGCGCAGCTTCATAGCAGCATCTGCCTCGTTCGCCGATGGCCGCGGCACCTGTCGCGCTTCGCTTCGACATGCCGCGCGACGCCGCGATGCGAGGGCATGAACTCTGCTCGTACGTACACGCCCTTGTTTTCTCTACGGGATGAACACCGGCGCCGATGGCACAACACGCACGAAAGGTGTATGGGGGATCAGCGACGGTGGCGCGGCGCCGACGTGGGGCACCGATAGAATCGCATGCCTCCGCCAAGCACGTGCAATAGCGGTGTTGTCATATCCAATTTATAGAACAAATTGAACAATAGATTATATGTGCACCCTAGGATCAATCGCACACATATAATAACCAAATTAAAGGAAATAGTATCATCGAGTGCCTTATTACATCACCTAATGTATCTCAAATCATAAATATCATAAAAGTCTTAACAATAATATATAAACTAGCTAAGCTTCCTCCATCTCCATCTCCACGGGGAAGATCGACCGGTTGACACTCAAGCCTAGTAGTCATCCCTCGTAGGGTCGGGTAACCATGGCCATCTCAGTACCCATCCGGGATTTTTCCCAAAAATGAAATATAAAGCAAGCGTGAGTACACAACGTACTCAACAAGTATAGCATGGACAATGAGGCTCAAAAGTCGACACCGGGTTATCTTCGCGGTAAGCTTTTAGTAAGTCAAAGTTTTATTCATTCTAATCATTCTAAATCATGCTTAAGCTCCAATTATTTCCCAACAATTAATTAAGATCACCATTGTTCAAGTATCACCATCATTCACCATTATTCACCATTATCATGTTACTTATTCCGTCAAGTTTTCCGGGCGCTCATAACCGTGAGCACGGCCGTTATAACAGATTTTACTCAAAGCAGAGGTGTACACTTTCCTTGCGTGAGTTATGATTTCCAAATGTAAAGGCTCATGACTTCCATTACACTAAAAATCATACATAGCCTTTCGAAAGATTATCTAACAGGTTGGAGCCACTATAGGTTTCGAAGCGGACGGATATAGGACCAACCTTCCCGATGGCACAATGACGCCAAGCAGCCTATACACAAGGGGACAGGGACGCGACTATACCCAACCGACAACCCCTTTTTGTGCCACAAGGGTAACCCCCAACAAGTTAGACACGAGCTTTCTAATCAACTTCAAATGTCGAGCCACATGACCCTCCCGGTTGTATGGTTTTCCCAGCTTTTGCCAACGGATCGCCTCCTTATGGAGGGCCAAGAGCATCAAAAGAGCTCTCTCGCCCCCTGTTGTTTCATTATCATGTTCACCATTATCATCATCTCATCAACAAGTAACATCATTGGGTTCATTTATCTTTAAGTTGAGCGCTAGCAAACTACCCAATGCATATATCCCAAGGTAACAAGGAACAGATAACAAAACTAGGACAATCCTTAAAGCAAATTAATTAAACTCATGCACATGAAATAATGGTTAAAGGTGAATAGGTCAACAAGGTAAAACCCAAGCTATACTTGCTCGAATGGTGGTTGTTGCTGGTCTTCCTGATCCTCGAAGTACTCCTCGTCACCGTAGTAATCGATCACCAAACAAACCGATCACCTTCTACTCAACATCACGCAACAACACGCAATCCGGAATCATTCATGCAAAGCAAACAAGCCTATCATTAGAACATTGCACCAACAGTACAGAAATAAAGTGAAAAGTTTCTTAAATCATTCTACGATTTACTACGATCACATAGATATAAAGATCACGCGAATCGGAGCTAAATCGAGCGAGTTACGAATAAAACAAGGCTACTAATGCAAGGTAATTAATTAAATCTAACTACAAAAATTAACAGTGGCAAACTGAACTAACAGCGGCATAAACATCTAGGAAATTTAACTACGATCCTAACGCAACTTGAACGGATCGATTTGGACTTAAAACGTGAAAGTTATAAGCATTTGAATCCAATGGCAAATCTGTAAATAGACTGAAACCGATTTCGGAATTAAAACAAATCAAATTCCTTTATAAAACCGGATCTGGGGACGTGGACGGAATTAACCATAGACCGCAGGGTCTCTTTAGCAAAATCACAACCCGAAGGGGTATGCTCGAATCGGACCGCCGGATCGAAACCAAGGGGCCGATTAGATCGCGAGCGAGAGGAAGCCTCCCGGCCGTTAAACAACAAGCGACGCGGCGGCGCGGGCGGCGGCGCGTGCGACGGCGGCGCTTGGTCGCCCGACTTCGCGATTCCAGCGATACGGTCCGCGTTTCGGTGATTCGACGTGATTGGGCGCGTTGACGCCGGTGCGCGCCCGTCAGTGTTCGCGACGTCGGAACGCCGTCTGAGCGCGCGCTTCGCCCATGGCGACGGCGGTAATGTCGCCGGCTAAGACACGAACTCCGGCCCTAGTGGGCCATAATCGGAGAAACCGGCGACACGGAACGGAGGGGTCAAGGCGCGGGCTCACCGCCGCCGCCGGACCGACGGAGTTCGATGGGACGGCGCTGAACGGCGAAGGTTGGCGCGACCGCGAGCTCGCAAACCACGCCGTCGCGTGAGAGATCCGCGAAAACAAGAAGAAAGGTGGGCTACCGGATTCGCAAATCGCAACCTCGACGATGTCAACGACGACGAGAACGACGGGCGGCGGCGTGCCCCACGGTCCGGCGCCGGTACGGGATGGCAAGCGACGGCCGTGCTCGCTACCGGAAGGCGAGTGCAGCGGGGAAAAACGCGTCGCGTCGGCGCTCGCTTTTTAAAGGGATGGCACCGGCACCTAGCATGGAAGGGACGCCGGGGGAAGGAAAGCGTGCGACATCAACGGATTTGGCGCGGCGCTGGGAGAAACAGAGTCGGGCTCGTCCGACTCGTTCATGAGAGGAAGGGAAGCCCTCGAAGGCCAGCGCTGGTCCCACGCGCCGTCCCGGCGTGAGCAAGGAATGCAAATACGCCGCTTCTTCGCCTCAAGTTGGGCCGGCCGGGTAGCCAAACAAGGGGAGCTTCGGTCCGTAAAAGAAACAAGGGAGAGAAGGGAAAGAAAACCTTTTCTTTTTATTTGAATCAATTTCACAATACCTTTGCAAATGGATTTGAACTCATTTCAAATTTCGCTGAAAAACCGCCACAAATAAAGAAGAAATATGCAAGAAGATGAGTGCATCAACCATGAGTCTAGCCTTATGATTGATTTTATTTTCATAAAAATTATTTATTTCCTATATTCAATGCATCACAAAATAGCATAAATAAATCAATTTAACTATTTTAAATGCATGAAAAATTTAGGGTGTTACGTGTGTTGAGCGATGAGTCGATGGTGGCGCCCGTATCCAGCCTGGTTTTCGGTTTCTCCATCGTCTCCTCGCTCGCCCAACCGCCGGTGCTCGCCAACACGGGCATCTTCGATGCGGCGTCTTGCCGCGGGCGACATTGCCGGATGGTCGGAGTCGGAGCGTGGAAGGCAACCGTGGGGAGTGTAATCGCAATGTGAGCGGTGCGGTGATCGACGACGAGTCTACTTTGTTCTTCGTTGATGGCTTGTGGGCATGAGTGTACCGTTCTTCCAATGCGGGGAGTTGCTCACGATTGCGGTGACGCCTAGCTAGATATAACAACTTTTGGTAGCTTTTGGAAGTGTGCACGCGCCGTAGGTGATGCATATATGGTGTGCATATGTTCGATCCTTACCTAGCGGTGATGTTCAAGAAACGTAGATCCGGATGGAACGAAGACCCGAGATGTTTTAATTAGTTGTAATATAATCGGGTGTGTTATAATGCTCACTTACGTTTCGGTGTCTACCATTAATTCTCGGCCGTAGCTGCCACGCGCAACCATGGCCGCGCGAGCACCCGGTGATGAGCATGGCTATAGTTAGCCGCCTCTCGATTCGAACTCTCTCCCTTCTTTCTTACCTTGCCACTCGAGGGGCTCGTGTTGGAGGCGCGCTATTCCTGTGCCGTTGAGGTCACCTTGGAGCCGGGCCGTGTCCGCCGGTTCCTGGCCAGGCCGACCCGCCTCGCGTTGACTGCGTTCACCACGGCGGCAACAACCCCTCCGGGACCGTCCCTTTTCGACGAGTTTTGAAAACCGTTTACGCCGCGACTTCGGCTTGTCCTCGGTCGGCCGGAGAGTGTCGCTCTCCGCTCCGCCCGCGCGCCACCGCCGCCAACGTCGGCGTTGAGCTGTGATGGCGGAGCCCATTCAAACCCGCTCATCGATAGCATAGATAGGAACGCTTAGGTTACGGGGATCACGGTGTTCGCCCCTCCGCCGCTAGAGACATCATCTCCCGTGTGCCGCGCCATGATGGACTTCTCCTCGAAGGGGGCGATTCACCGTTGGTGCGGTTTCTAAGACGAGGAACAAAGAGAATGCAAATGATAGAAAAAGATTGACACGCATCATATTAATTAAACCGATACAAGGAAACAAGTATAACCCAAATTAACGGAAGATAAAGAGATTGCCATGCAAATGATTAACCAACAACCGATTCCTTAGCAAATTAACCACACGAGATCATTGTATCTTACACACCCACACAAATCGGATAAACGATAAATTAACATAAGAAAAAAAAGAAGAGAACCTAGGCCGCCTTCTTGGCCTTCTTGGCCGCCCTCGCTTGGCCGGCTTCCAGCGGCGCCTTCGCTTTTCCGCCGCCTCCTCCGCTTGGCGGTATCCCTCGGCGAGGGTATCGGCCGAGATTCGACCGGAGGGCGTAGAAGTTGGCCCTCTCCTCGAGGGGCAGATTCACCTTTGGCGGTGCCAACATCGTCGGCCCGGGCCGCTCGCCTTGGTGAGGGCGGCACGGAGGCGCCCACAAATAACTTCATCTCCTCCCGTGGCGGCCATGTCGACATCGTGGGCGGCGAGTCCGCTTTCCGTGAGAGGGGCACGAAAAGAGAAGTTAGTGTTGGATAAGGGAGGGGGCGGGGGCGGGTATAAATGTGGCGTTTCCAAAACACGGTTGCTCTAAAAACGTCCGCCGGCGACCGCCGCGCCCAATGGCCGTCTCCTCGGCACTCAACGGCGCATCGTATTTTCCAAAGCACAACCGGCTGAAAAACAAGTTACGATCCGTCCGGGAACAAGGAGTCCGTAGTAGTGGGCGTCAGATCCTTCGTTTCGCCGCCCGGTCGGTGCCTCGGCCGGCCGGTGCTGGATTTGTTGTGTGAGAAAATTATCGGGCCTGGCCGGCGCTTTTGTGAGAGAAAAGCACTTGGCCGGGTGGTCGAACCCGCCCACCGAACGACGGTAAAAAGTCACCGCAGATCACACCTTTGCTTGCTGACTGCGGCAAAGATGGACGGAACGACGGTGGGGGGCGTGGGCCCCATTCTCTGGCCGAGGTGTGTAGGATACGCAAAGGATTCACATGTAACACCCTAAATTTTGTGTTTTTGTAATAGAGAAGAAAATGATTTATTTTGAATTTTTGTGCTCATGAAAACATAGGCAAATAAAGTATTTCGTTAAATTAAAATTCAATATAGGAGCTAGAAACATGGATGGTGCATTCATCTTTGGTGCATGCTATTTATTGAGTGAGTGTCTTTGACCAAAAGCTGAAAAAAGAATTTCAAATTCTTTTGCAAATGTTTTATGAAACTTGTTGAAATAAAAAGAAATAAAAAGTATTTATATTCCTTTTTCGGTTTGGCATTTGGGAATTTCTTCTCTTTGGCCCGGTGCTTCATTTCTTCCCTTGGCCCGAGTGGCATCTTTTGGTCGGCAATGCTCGCCACCGCCGCTACTTGGCTAAGCCGTCGTGGCACCATGGACGAACCGGCCCATTGACACCGCAAACGCCAGCAACGCAACGCCGCCTCCTCTTCTTTTGTCGCCGCCCGGGGACCCAAGAAACACGTCGTTCTCCATGCTAAGTCGGAGTCTAACCCGACCATGTACCTGGCCTACCGATGCAATCCGCAGATCCAAATTCTACCAAGCCGGATTGTTGGAACAAACACCGAGGAACGCCGCCGGAACGCCGCCGCCGAACGTGATCGCCACGCTCTAGAACGCGGTCACCGTGAACAATGGAAAGTAGATGAAACACGCACGCGCGAGAAGTGTTAGGGTTTATGCCGCCACAACATCGCGTGACTACCTTGGTCCTTTATTCATGTATATATAGACTCAATACACGACTTCGATCTTGGGCACAGCGCCCGCAATCCCACCGCAGCCGCGACCGCATTGTGTGCACCCGTTTCACCGCGGCGCGCAGCGTGCGCTAACCCGCAGCGTGTGACGCGATCCCAACGACCATCGGATGGTGTCATGGTCCAGCACGCCACCGACCAAGCTCCACCTAACTTAACGACCTATGACTCTTTAATCAAACAAACTGAAGATTACATATGACGGTGCACTAGTTTAGCTAACAAACTCCCCTAAACTTGTTGCACCTTCACCATGCCAAGTGCTGCCACGGCCGGCGAAGAAACCTCACCCTTCCCAACGCCTTGGTGAACATATCGGCTAGTTGATCTTCAGTCGACATGATCAATCTCCACGGCCTTGCTCGACACACTCGCGAATGAAGTGATATTTGACATCGATATGCTTGCTTCTATCATGATGTACCGGGTTCTTACTCAGGGCAATGGCCGACATATTGTCCATCAGCAATTTCACAGGCACCCCATTTGTTCCCAACAAATCACAGATCAATCTGCTAAGCCACACCCCTTGGCAAGCTGCTGCTGCTCCTGCAATGTACTCGGCTTCACGGGATGAGAGAGCCACAATCTTACGCTTACGCGGAAGCCCACGTGACTAGATTATCACCTAGCAAATACACCACACCAGTGGTGCTTTTTCTGTCTCCAGCATCACCAGCAAAGTCACTGTCACTATACCCAAGCAAAAACAATCTTGGTGCAGTGCCTCGCCCATACTTGCATCCCAGCTACACTGTACCCTTCAGATACCTTAATATGTGTTTCACAGCTGCCCAATGTTGCTTAGCTGGAGCTTCCATATATCTGCTAGCCACACCAACCGCATAGGCAAGATCAGGTCTTGTGTTGACTATGTACCTCAAGCTCCCAATAATACTTCTATATGCTGTAGGATCTACCACATCATCTTCCACTGATTTAGTGAGATTTACCCTGACCTCCATTGGTGTAGCACAAGGATTGCAATTTGACATCCCTGCCACTTCCAAAATCTTGATGCATAAACACCTTTGACTTCGATGTGATTCCACCACTACTTTGTCTCACTTCAATGCCCAAGTAATAACTCGGTAGCCCCAAATCACTCATGTTGAATTTTTCCTCGCATCTCCTTTTTTAAAGGCGAACAATGTCAGCGACATTTTGGACCGAGAGAGATTATCAGATCATCAACATAGACTCCCACTATCGAAAAGATGTTTTCCCCGATCTCACGTACCACAAAGATATTCATGTTTACTTCTCACAAACCCAAGACTCACCAGCTCCCTATCAAGCTTGAAATTCCAGGCCCTAGGTGCCTGCTTTAGCCCATACAGTGCTTTCCTTAATTTCAACATTTTGTCACCTTTGCCGACTACAAAGCCAGGAGGTTGTTGGACAAAGACAGTTTCAGTCAGGTCTCCATTTAAAAAAGCTGATTTAACATCCATGTGATGGACCTGCCATCCACCTTGAGCAGCCAATGCCAACAAAACTCTCACAGTCTCAATTCTAGCCACGGGTGCAAAAACCTCATCAAAGTCAACACCTTGTCGGCTGGCGAGCATAGCCCTTTGCCACTAATCGAGCCTTGTGTTTGATTATCTTGCCTTCTGGATTTTTCTTCACTTTGAAAACCCACTTAAGACCAATTGCCTTCTGCTTAGGTGGAAGTTCTAAACTTCCCAAGTTACGTTTTTTGCTCTATGGCACGCATTTCCTCTTGCATCGCTTTGTCTCCAAAGACTCTTCCTTCATAGCCTCCTCCACCGTCCTCGGTTCTTCTGCCGCCACCGGACACAAAGCCTTTGTACTCCATGTCATGAATCACGTTACGTGGTTTCCAGCAGGTTTGGTATGGTCATATATCTCCTTGGACCACCATCTGAATCTTCAGACTCATTTGACGGTGGGGTTGCCCACTGAATCTGTGCTGCAGGCTGTGTTGATCCCATCGGGGTATGGGGTGGAGTATTATTCAGACCTCCCCCAACGTCTCCAAGTGGAATTGAAGCTGATCCAGCTGCCGGTGATGTCGGCGCAGCGCCACCAGATGAAGAATCGGCGCCCGATCCCAAGTCATTATTTGTTGTCGGACGGAGAACAAGAAATTCGAACCCTTTGCGACATTGAAGAAACCGGTATTTGGCTGCTGCTGCGTCACCGCTGTTGCTGGTCTTCTCCCCCCAATTCCACGCCTTCCTTTCATCGAAGATCACATCCCTCGATAGCATAAGCTTATCATTCACCGGATCATACACACGATAGCCTTTCGTTCCAGGTTCATAGCCAAGGAACACGCCGGGAACTGATCTGTCAGAGAGCTTCGACACTCCCGGCCCATTGCGCTTTGCATACGCCACACACCCAAAGGTACGCAGATGTTTCACACTCGGTTTCTTGCCATACCAAGCTTCATACGGAGTTTTCTGATTCAGGCTCCTCGTGGGCGTCTGCTTGATATATACACTGCAGTCCTTACTGCCTCCCCCCAAAACTTGCCAGGCACCTGCATCGTTTTGAGTAAACACCGAGCCATCTCGACAACAGTTTGATTTCTGCGCTCGACGACTCCATTTTGTTGAGGCGTGTAAGGAGTAGTCTTGTAATGCTTGATCCCCTTATCATGGCAATATGAGATCATAGCTGCAGAATTGAACTCGCCCCCCCTGTCAGACCTGAACCCTTTCAAGCGTCGACCGGACTCCACCTCGGCCGCCACCAAAACCTTCTTCAAGCAATCAAAGGCTTGGCTTTAGATGTTAACAATTCCAGCCACATGAATCGACTGTAATCGTCCACCACCGCAAAAAATACACCTTGCCTCCCGGGTAGGCTGGCGTGATCGGACCGCGCAGTGCGTACGTGGTACCAACTTCGAGCACGGCTTTTCCTGAACGAGCGATGCCCGAGGGAAGCGGTATTTTCGGTGTTGCTTCCCAAGAGCACACCCATCACACACTTGCTCCACACGCTTCACCTGAGGTATTCCATCCACCATCCCCCTTGCACCTAGTTCATACATTGATCGAAAGTTCAGGTGCCCATACCTGGCATGCCACAGCCAGGACGTCTCTTCCATCTTGCTCATCAGACAAATCGGTGCTGTAACATTCAGTTTCAGAGTATAGAGTTGATTCTTCCTCTCTGCCCGAATCACGACACCTCGAGGCCTGTCTGCTGCCCATGTATGCTCAAAGACTTGCAGCACGCCATGATCTATTTCAACTCGACAGCCTGCCTCTTCTAACTGAGCAAGACTAATAATATTGCATCTTAATGAGGGAATATAGTATACCTCAGTGAGAACCCGATGATTCTCGTTTTTTTGCTGACCCGCGGTCCGCGGCGCAATGCCCTTGATCTCCACCATCGAACCATCGCCAAACCGAACAGCACCACGCACCGACTCATCAAGATTTGTCAGTGCCTCCCGACATCCTGTCATATGGTTTGTGGCTCCAGTATCAAGTATCCACGCACCATCTTGGTACAACGCCGGAGTCACGCGTTCCTGATTCAGGAACACGCGTTGCTCATCCGCCCCTCTTGGCACCTCCACTCGTCGTGCGGAACTGTAGCGACCAAAGCGCTCCAGCCGACATCCCGGTGGCATGATGGGCTGCTTCTTGCCGTTCTTGCTGATTTTTCTTCTTCGATTTGCATTCTTTTGCAAAGTGTCCCAGGAGACCACACTTGTAGCACTTCCCCTTGCGCCGTGGAGTGCCCATGGAAGTTAGCTTTCCACCTCCATCACCGGAACCACGCGCCCCGGCCTGCTCCTTTTTTACATAGTGCGACACCCCGCCCTTACCGGGCGTTGATGATGAATCCACCATCCGACTCTTGTTTTCGCCATCCACTCCTCCTCCGTTAACAGGAGTTTACGGACTTCTCCACCACGATCCACCGGGGTTCGAACTGTCTTCAGCGGCGCGCAAGTGCCCGACGAGCTCCTCGATGGTCGGTTTACTCACATCCTTTGTGAGTTCAATGGCCACTGCAACTTGGCCATACCGTGGTGGGAAGGACTCGGAGAAACTTCTTCACCATCACGGAATGGGTGATACTCTCCTCCCCCAAGCCCCCCGGATCTGTCGCGAGCCGTGATTCGGATAGCAAACTCATCTATCGCCTCACGGCTTGAATCGACGGCGACTTCGAATTCAACCAACAACCTAGCAGCGTTTACTTCCTTCACACGATCAGCGCCAAGCCTCATGGTCTTGATCGCCTCCCACGCCTCCTTCTTTGTTTTCTTGTTTAGAAGCATCGAGTGCATCTCTGTGGGCGCCGCGCAACATGGCTCCAGAGCCAATCTATCGTCGTCGCTCCACCTTTCTTTGGATCGACCGCCTCGTTGCATCCCAGAGAAACATGCCCTCCAGATTGCATTGAACATGGGACGCCCACTCTTGGTAATTTGTTCGGGTAAGCATCGGCCACATTGATTACACTTTGCAGTTGAAGCCCGATCAAGGACTCCTTCTCACCGCTGCCACTGCCCATCTCGACGATCTTGCGGTTCACGACACCTCCTTCTCAACTTCGATTGTTCTAAGCCACCCGGCGTGCTCTACTCCTCCTCTTCGCCAACGAACACGGCCGCCTCCGACTAACCGTAGCTCCGATACCCGCGTGTTGGAACAAACACCGAGGCGTCGTTTTAACGCCGCTCGCCGGAACGTGATCGCCACGCTCTAGAACGCGGTCACCGTGAACAATGGAAAGTAGATGAAACACACGCACGCGAGAAGTGTTAGGGTTTATGCCGCCACAACATCGTGACTACCTTGGTCCTTTATTCATGTATATATAGACTCAATACACGACTCGATCTTGGGCACAGGCGCCCGCAATCCCACCGCGCCACGACACAGATTGTGTGCACCCCGTTTCACCGCGGCGCGCACCGCGTGCGCAACCAGCGCGTGACGCGATCCCAACGACCATCGGATGGTGTCATGGTCCAGCACGCCACCGACCAAGCTCCACCCCTAACTTAACGACCTATGACTCTTTAATCAAACAAACTGAAGATTACATATGACGGTGCACTAGTTTAGCTAATGGGGATCCTTTTCCCTGTTTCTATGCCACGCCGTCTTATAAAGAGGCAGCCGCATGTCGCCTTTTATTTTTCCAATCTTATCGCGACCTGCCGCAAAAAAAAAACGGTCGAGGAACCCTAGTTTCCGGCCGCCATTGAAGCCTTTGCCGTTCGAGGCTCGATTTTATTTGCCGTTGTCCTTCCATCGCAGTCATCGCCTTTGCCGTCCACGTGCGTACACGTCTCCCTCGTCCGCGAGAGCTCGTCGACTTGTCGTTTCTCACGAGTTCGACATCCGCCGCGATCTGCGGGTTGCCAAGTTCGCCTCCTTCTCTCCTGGTCCCTAGAGTTGCCGACAAGCTGCACGCAACCGTATCCGTTCGCGATCGATCGTTGGTGAGCATCGCATGTTTCTATTTTCTCCGTTAATTGATAACACATACCATTGACTACCGCTGGCGCATCTTCGCTTTTTGTGTGACACATACGATCTATCGCATGTTCATATTCCAAACTATATATTCCATCTCTTCGAGATCATGGCAAGTTATCTCCTTATATCAATTCATCGTATGCATTTTGCTAGTCCGATTGTTAGTTTGATGATGCCATCACCACATCATGCACACATCATTTGTTTTTTTCTTTGCCGTTTTTTTTAGAAAAATAAATCCTCAATACAATGGGAATACACCCATACATGTCCATCACCATGAGCCATCTATTCTTCAATCGCGGTTCAGATTAGTCCAATGTCCCATTATTTCATTGATCAATTATTATGCCGATGATGACATGCGTGCTTCATCCATGCATCATCCTTAATCTATTCTCAAGCTCTTTCCATATATATCATGTCCGGTGTGCTTAGTGCTTTATTAGAATACAATCTTGTCATATCATTTTTTCTTAAATAAATAAAGGTTCTTGTTTTTCTTTTCAATGTAAATCTTTCGCTAGTCACCTCTTGATCATCGTAGATCCAGTTAGAGTGCTTTTCGTTTTCGTGATCATAGCGACGTGTGGATTAGTTTTATAAGCTTTTCAAATTGTTTTCTCTTGGTGTGTCTTGTTCTAATTGTAGTCTTGTTTGCTATGCATGATTGGCCCAATTTGGTTGTGTGTTGCTTTGTTTGGAAGCAAGTAGAGACGGTGAGCTTTACGTGGTGATCCGTAAGTTGTCGATCATGAAAGATTTGTCTTGAGCTTTGGAATTGTAGAAGGGTTCTCTTGGAGTTTTGGACTTGAAGAAGCATCGATATTAAGGCAAGTATAGTTTTGGGATATGTTAACTTTAAACCATGATCATATGACTTGAATGATGTTTATGCAATGAACGTTAAAACATGACTATTAGCAACATGTGGACTTGTCTGTATAGTCTCGGGGATTTTAAAGACATCCGTGGGGGCTAGGTGGATCGGCTTTTAGTCGATCAAATGATCTTTTTCTAGTTTGTTAGTTGTTGCCGATCTTGCGGTAGCCTAGGGCTGAGAATGGCGTCGTGTTGGATTCCATTCGCTTAGCCTCCTGCTCCTAGCGGGACGCTAACCGCATCGGGTTAGGACTTTTTTGAAAGGTTTCATATGGTTTCGGTGTTTAGGCCTAATTAACCTACTCATTTGGAAAACATAACTCACAAGTGAAAGTGTACACCTCTGCAAGGCAGGGTAAAATCGGGTATATCGCCCGTGTTCACTTGGTCACGAAAGCGACCCGGAACCTTTTACATTGGGATGATGACTTGTGTTTGTTAAATTGTTCATAGTTATTGTTTTATGCTATTCATTATTTATGTTATAATGATCATGGGTTTAGGATAAGATATTGCCTTGCTATTCTTGCGGAGTTCGACATGGACTCACTCTTGCTATTCCCCACACCTCGTGAAGTATATATAGGCTTGTGATCAACGGTCCCGGTCGGTCCCTCGTGGAGCCTACATCGAGGATCGGTGTTTTCCGTTGTCCGCTAGCCGAGGTTATGTTCTTTATATTTTGTTCGTTATATTTTAAGCACGCTATTTTTTGATACTACCCTTTACTTGTGACTATATGT
>JADLZK010005809.1:0-35570 GCA_015847255.1 Hyparrhenia diplandra
GGAATGCAATCCGGCCCCGCGACCCGCAAGAGAAACCGGCCGGATGGATTACCGAGCGAAACGGCCGGCGGGGGTACGGGTACGGGTACGGCACGGAGGTGTCCACGACCTAAAAATTATTCATGTTTCTAATATTTGAGCAAAACTTTTTTTTTTTTCAAAATGTCCATTAACAGTGATATGGAGTATTTGACGGGTCGTACTAGCCCTGTACGCCACGTAACCATCGGCCTATTATGTCACCCCCGCTACAACACACAATATATGAATTGTCGCGAACAGAACAACACACTGAAGGTAGGTTGCGAACGGTGATGGATCTGATTTTTTTTTTTCCAGACATTAGGATGTTTTGTTGTTGGGGTGTGGGGGGTGGGGGTGGGGGTTGAGTTGTGCCTCCTAGTTCTGGCACCGGAGCAGAAGCGCGTCGTTGACCGATTATTGTGCACATTCTCCTTTTCTCCTGTGTGGCGCGGCCGCGACAATAGAGATGTGATATCTAGATGAACAAAATGAAATCACATACATGTTCGTTGATCTCCTTCTGCTTTTGTTGTACATCTACACCGCTGGATATTGGAGTGCCTTTTTTGAATAACGGTTTAGAAAGTTGTTCTAAATGTATTGATCGAAGATGCTTGACAGAGCAAAACTCAGAGGGTAAACACATTTTTAGATAATAAATAGTATTTCATACCCGGCTTCATCTACCGATAGCTAGAATCGGTCAATTATTACAAAGTTTAGGACATAGGCCATAAAAACGAAAAAGAAAAAACCTCTAGGAGCTCGAGAAGTCATTCGCGCCATTCGGCTACCGCTACAAGACGAGAATACACCGCAAGTGAACTACAAAAAGAATAAGAATCTCGGGAGGTACGGCTCCAACACTAACAAACTAAAGAAAAAAACTTCCAAAAGCGACGCCTCCAACAAGAACATGACATACAAAGATGCCATCGCCGCGACCGTGAAGACCGGGTGCCGAATTTTCATCCCGAAAGATCTCCAAGGCATGCTTGAGAGAAGTGACGACGCCTCCGGTGAGGAAGTGGCACCCGCAGCGCCACCGCCGTCTAAACACAGCCACTCTAGGGAGGTGCACCACAAACATCCATGTTGCGCAGCGCCCTAGAGCCTTAGAACCGGTAGGGAGACAAAATCCATCACACGAATTGGCCCATCATCGGGAGCAGCGGCCAAAGCCGCCCACACAACCACCCACGCCTCGAAGCCCTAAGCTCAGGCCTCGCACCGCCACCGACGGACTCCTCCACCTGCGCTCCCACCGGGCCGCACCTCCACCTCCTCCACCAACCTCCGGATGTTGCGCACCACCGAACCAACAAATGAGCCCCCAAGGCACGCGCATCCCGCCCGCCAGGAGGAACGGGTCCGACCATCGGAGGTCGGATCCGCCATCCCCGCAGCGCCACCGTCCACGAGCCTCCTCGGCCAGGCGGCACCGCCGACAAAGGGAAGGATCCGTCGCCATCGGCCTATGCCAAAGACGAGGCCCGGCCGCAACCGACCACGCCCGGGATGAGGTGTCCTCGCCGATCCTCACGCAACCCAAACGAGGAAACGCCGCCACCACCGCATCACCGCGCCGCCACTCCAACGAAGGACCCCTGGCCCTCATCCTTGCATGTTGCACGGCCCGCCGGGTGACTCCGCTCAAGCCGCGCGGCGCAGGCGCGGAAGGAAGGAGAAGGGAGGTGGCGGCGCTAGGCTTGGCCCCGGGAGCCGCCGCGTGAGGGAGGCGGCTCACGGGTCAGATCATCGGTGTTCCTTCGTAGCCACGACGCATCAACGCTCTCTCAAGTGAGTTGCACACACGCCGCTTTTACGCTTGTATACATTGTAGCCGTGTTTATATCACCCGATTTGGCTTGAAATTCCAAAATTCTTGTCACATCAAATCATTAAATGTATCAAAAGACGCATGTAAAGAGCATGAAATGTGGGTAAAAAAATAACTAATTGCATAATTTAGATGTACATTGCGAGATAAATTTTTAGTGCCTAGTTACCCCAATGGTAGGATAATATTTACCAAAAACAAATGAAGAGTGCTACAGTGCTTTTCTGTTCAAAACATTCAAAACAGCGCCAATTTTCAAGATCTAAACACAACAGTAGTACGAAGTATGCAAATATATACATTGTCCGAACTCAACCACTCCCCTACGGGCCCTACCTAGCAGTGACCCTGAGGCCTTGACAAACAGAACTGGGCATTGCACTACTACAGAAATGATTTTCCGTGGCGGACTTTTTTGATTTTCCGTGACGGACATTAAAACCGCCACGCTGCTAGGGTCACTAAGCAGCATCGAGCGATTAACCGTGGCGGACTTTTAACAATGCCCGCCACGGAAAATAGAGATTAACAAAGTGGCGGACTTCTTACAATGCCCGCCATGGTAAATAAATTAAACAAAATAATAAAAAAAAAGAAAAATCCAACTCGAAACCCTAACGGGCCCGGATTCGGGCCGCCGGGCCCGATAGGTTTTCCCGCCCCGCCACACAGCCCGGCCGGCGGCCGCTTCCTCCGGCCAAGGCCGCTTTCCGCCATGGGCACTCCGGGGCCGGCTTAGCTGCTCGCCGCCCGCCGGCCGCCGCGGCCGCCGGCCGCCAGCGTGGATCCGCCCGGGCGGAGGAGGAAGGCGGCCGGATCTCGGGCGCCTCGGAGGCCGCTGCGGCCGGGGGAGGCGCCGGAGGCCGCAGGGGAGGGGGCCGCCCGCGTCGGGAGGCGCGCCGGGGAGGGGCCGCCCGCGTCGGGGCCAGCGTCGGAGGCCGGGCCGGGGAGGAGGCCGCAGCCTGGGAGGCGCGCCGGGAGGGCCGCGCGTCTGGGAGATTTTTTGGCTGGCGCCTCGACTCGCGATGGGAGGTGTCGGTGGGGAGGAAAGGGAAGGAGGTGCCGCGGTCGGGGAGGGAGGAAAGGGAGGGAGTGAAGTGAAACCCTAGTGAAGTGCTCGTGATATATACTTGTGGCCACGAAACGGGCTCTTGGGCTGATATTTTGGGCCTTATTTTACGTGGGCGGGCTTATTACAAAAACCGCCACGGTTAATCTATTTACCGTGGCGGTTATTTTACAATGCCCGCCACGGTTAATAGGGATTAACCGTGGCGGTTATTTTACAATGCCCGCCATGGTTAATCGATTAATCAGGGCGGTTTTTCTCCGCCGAGGGGGGTGCGAAGCCACCTATTTTTCGTGGCGGTTTCTCAAATGTCCGCCACGGAAAATAAAATCGAACACCATGTAAAATCAATTCGTAGTAGTGTTGGGTGGACAGAGGGAGCTCTACTCATGGGCCCATCTGTTCATAGGTGTCGAGAGACAACCTCCACCCACCCCCTCCCCGACGAACTATGTCGTGTTTGGGTTGTGGCTATATAATACTCCTAGGGTTACACACTTGAATACAAACCCAATAACCCCCACTCGATCACTCCTAACTCAGCCAATATTATTGCTCTGACAAAAACTTAAGTCAACTTTATCATAGGATCATTATCTCTCCAAATTGTGAAATTGCCCTGTGAATTTTTTCTTTGCTTCTGAACTGAAGCCGTGCCATCAACAAAATTTTGATTGTAATGGCATCTAGTTGTGTCACGTATTTGTGTATATGATAGCGTAGTAGGGTTAGTGTCTACACGAGGCAGTGAGTAGTGACGAAGTTTGATTCTAGAGTTTCACACAGTAACAACTACTTTCTCCCCTTGTCTAGCTATACCTCTTCTTCTTCTTCTTCTTTAAACAACTATACATGATGAAAGTCATTATTGACTGATTCAGAAAACCAATATCATCACAAAAATTCAATACATTGTCCTAACTCCCAGTCTATGCATGCTTAGAAAAATGAGGCGTTGAAACATAAAAATACGAGGACGATCGACGATGTTGGCTATTGGTGGCCTCAGTGCATTTTCTGTAATGGACTTCATGTCATCCTTATTTGCCACCGTCCGAAAGTTTGTCAACATTGAATCTTTAATAACGACCATTTTTAGACGTGAGAATACCAGAAAATGTAGCATGGAATGAAGGTTTTTGGGAGTGAGCTAAGGGTGATGAAATTTATGTTTTGAAAGTCATTTTGGGTGTCATCTATGGTACGTGCCATGTTACCAGCCACAGTGTGGAGTTATGGCGGCTTGACATGTATAGAGACGACAACTTATTTGCTTGAGCTCTCCACATGTTGTGATCTAATTGTATATGATGAAAAATTATTGTAGTCACGCTAATGTGGTTCTACTAATGTTGTGATCTAAGGGCTTCTCCTGTGGGAGTAGAAAAGCGACTCACAATCCTACATGGCACAATCGATGAGTCGGTTTTACCACTGGAGTACATCGACTCATGGAGGGAAAAGAAGGGAGTCGACTCAACATATTGCATCAACTCTTCCCGACTAAAAGAATTGAATCGGCCGCGGCAACCTGCGAGGCCGCCGCCGTCCCTTCAAACGCTGGCCGTCAAGCTTGCTCAGCCGCGCAACACGCAGCCGCTTCCCTCGCCTCTCATCATCTGAGAACTCGCCCGACCGCACCTGCTCCCGGCCGCCCCTAGCATGCATGGCGTTGCTCTCCGAACCGCCATTTCGCCCGCACGCACGCATGCATGCCGCCGATGCGCGCTTCGGCGCTCGCCGAGCCGCCCGCGAGCGACGATGCGGATCCGCTCAACGATGGAGTCAACCGCGCCGTGATGGTGGAGGCAGCCACAAATCCAGTGGAGATGGTCGTGGTTCGGCCACACCCGTGTGCGCCCATCGCCCGGCCCGCACCTATACGGGGACGCTCGGTGGAGACCCGCGGCAAATTCCCTCGCTCCGCGTAGGAAGGGGAAGGGAAAAGTCGTTTGCCAATAGATGACGAAAAGGAAGGGATGAGTCGCAGCAAGTCCCACACCGCTTGTTGGGAGGTGACCCCGCAGCCCCACCCCGGCGCTCCTTGGATCTAATACTTTGCCCTCAATAACGAGCCAAACCCCCGCCGACACGGCGGGGGGTCAACCCTCGACAAGCTAACTCTCTCACGATAGGAGGACCTATTAGTCGAACCTCCGCATTTTTGCGGAGGTCTCGATGGAAGGACCAAGTGCTTTGGCGCACCCCATGACGCAGGACCGGCGGAGGTCCAAAAGAAAATCACGAGACGGAGGAAAAGCTCGGTGAAAGGTCCTAATGGCTAGAGGGGGGTGAATAGCCTATTAAAAATTCTACGAACAACACTAAGCAAGGCGGTTAGTAAAAAAGACGGCGTAGCAATAAAGCAAATGCTTCAAACTAATTATGCAAGCCTCCTAGCAATTCTATAATTTCTAATCACACTCAAGAGCTAGGTTGCTAAGTTACTCCTAGGTGGACAAGGCAAACTAACTAAAAACAACAACTAGGAGCTAAACAAGGCTAAGCAAGTACTACCAAACTATTCTAGCTACACAAATAAATACACGTGGAGTAGAGAGTGATATACCGACGTCGATGTGTAGAGGTGGAAGCCAATCACCATGATCAACTAGAAATCTCCAACGAGCACAACAAGGTTGACACGATGATTTTTCACCGAGGTTCACGTGCTTGCCAGCACGCTAGTCCCCGTTGTGGCGACACACTCACTTGACGGGTTGCTAAGCTTAATGGCCAATGCCAAATCCCCGGTGGGAGCTCAAGCAAACGATCACAAGAGAGGGTCCAACAAGCCACGAGCAATCCACTAGTGATGCCTTTCGCGAACCTCCAGCGGGGTAAGGCTCGACCCCTCACAATCACCACGGTGTGGCCTCGAACAAGCTCCAATTGAGCTCAACATCGCCTCTTGCTCCAAGCCGCTAGGGAACCAGGGCAAATTCCCAAGAAAACAAGAATCCCGCGGCTTCTCCAAGGATGAAGTGCCTCTAGATGCAACCGATGATGCAATGCACTTCTATCACTCTCAATCTCACCAAGAACGAAAGTTAGTGGTGAAGAGATGAGTGGAGAGGAGTATCAAATGCTCACTAGCAAGTTGGAAGCTTCAAATGTGCAAGAGGGGTCCCAAAGAACCAAACCAACCAAGTATATATAGGGGGCTCCTCTCAAAATGGAGCCGTTGCTCCAAAAAATTTGCTCTCTGGCGATCGGAGACCGACCGGAACCACCAGCGGTCCCGGCCGAGGGTCCCGGCCGGGTGCTTCCTGGGCCGCTACCGACAAGGCATGGGCCCACAACCGGGCCCCTCCTCCTCGGCGTCCGGCCACGGTTCCGGTCGGCACCGGAAGCATCCGGTCCAGTGGTCCGTCGGTGCGTCCCGCAAAACGCGGCCGCAGACCTCTCGCCAGACGCGACCGACCGGACACTCCCGTGAGTGCTTCCGGGCCGATGCCGAAGCGTCCGGTCACCCCCAGGACACCTGATCTTCATCTTTTTGTTTGCTCTTTGCTTCAAACTTGCTCCGCCTCTTGCCATAGGTTGCCAACACGTCCAAGATGATCACGTTATCACCAATGTTAGCACGTCGAGATGTTAGGCAAGGTCGAGTTAGTGCTCTCATGTCCTAAATGCAATATGCAAGTCAATTGGACCTAGAAGCACTTCACCAAAGGATTGTCGCGGCATCCCCTCTTGATAGTCGGCTATCTATCCTATAACGTGATCACACGCTCTATCGTGTCTTGATCACCGAAAGGAAAAACCCTATCAAGTATACCTTTGCCTTGATTTCCCGGGTTCCTCTCAAGCCGATCACCGAGCTTGACAATCCATCATGTCCACCGACATTGTCCATGTTCATGATCATCATGCTCCTTGTCACCAACCTAATCCTATCTCAAGTCATCCACTTAGAGCAAGGATTAGTCCACAAGTGTGTCATCAATTTCCAAAACCAAACATGAGATTTCAGCAGCTGAACCTCCGCGTTTGTGGAGGTCTCGACGGAAGGACCAAATGCCCAGTTGCACACCCATGATGCGGGACCGGCGGAGGTCCAAAAGAAAGCCACAAAGACGGGAGGAAAAAGCTCGCGGCCGAACCCCAGCGTTTGCGGAGATCTCAACGGAGGGACCAAGTGCCCGATCAAGCACCCATGATGTAGGACCTGCAGAGGTCTAGAAGATAACCACGAAGACGGGAGGAAAACGCTCGTAGCCGAGCCTTCGCTGTTGCGGAGGTCTCGACGGAAGGACCAAGTGCCCGGTCAAGACACCCATGTTGCGTGACCAGCGAAGGTCCGTAAGATAATCACGGAGACAAAAGGAAAGTCTTGCAATCGAACCTCCGCGAAGAGCGGGATCTCGATCGGATGGGATGGCGCCCGCACCGGCAGCGGCCTAGGACGAAAGCAAAACCTAGGGCTACGAGTATCCAACGTGTATATTTACCCTTGTACCCTAGGCTAGTGAATGTACGAGTGTGCCCCTGTGCGGGCCCATCGGTCTGAGAGACCGCAGTTTGTACCCTTTTGTAACCCACCAGCCGCCTCTTCATCTCCCTATAAATACCCAGGCATGACACGGAGAAACAGAGGGTTGGTGGTCAAATTCATTACCACTTAATCGAACTTTGAAAGTTTTTCTACACGCAAACCCGATCAACCTCCGAACATCCTCAGCCCCGGCAACCCCAGCGAGGGTGAGGTCGGCGGAGGTTCGCTCGTACTCTCTCCTCCATTACCTGTTCCTCTCTCGCTTTCCTCGTGGGAAGCCCTCGCCCCTCCTCCCGCCACCTCCCGGTGGTGAAGGTTAGAGGAGCAAGAGTGAACCTCACACTGTTGGAGAAGTTTTTTCAGCGTACTATGAGTCGACTTCTGCATGATTCGGTTTTGGGCTGAGGTGGCTCTGTGAGCTATTTCTTTATTAGATGAACCAACTCAATGACTGGAGGTGCCCTAATTGTTCGAGCCTAAGCCTTTTCAATAAAG
The DNA here is from genome assembly GCA_015847255.1 of Hyparrhenia diplandra. Classification (NCBI taxonomy): domain Eukaryota; kingdom Viridiplantae; phylum Streptophyta; class Magnoliopsida; order Poales; family Poaceae; genus Hyparrhenia; species Hyparrhenia diplandra. The sequence goes on from JADLZK010005809.1 coordinate 7,927, forward strand.
TGTCACACACGTGTGATTCATCTTCTACCTTTCTTAATCATACACATGCGCATAAATAACAATCTACTTTATGGTGGATCAACCTCCACTTCAGTCAACTATTTATTTAAGGTGAGTTAACTTTTCATTCGGGAGTAGTTATCACACCTAGTATAATAGTATTTATTATGAGATATTATATAATGTTTTTTTATCTAAATTATGGCCATGCGAACTTAAATCCAACAAAGATCAATGGGGGGTTGGTATTTTATAGGCGCCTGTCTTTTTGCAGACCATCAGGCAATTTCGCTGGTCATGGATTATCAGTTGCTTGCATCAAGCACCACATAGTGTATGAACGAATCGCCTAGGGTCTTAGGCGAATGTGAAGATAAATAGCTCGTTATTATTATTGATATACACCGGTCCATATGACCGTACTATACATTGTGTTTGCAATCCAGACACGGTTACAAATCGTTTACTAGGGATTTAAAAAATGGCTCTTATTCGTGTATCTATATTGCCTAAAAAAAAGGTCCGCAAAATATCCTCGCTGATAAATTATGCTTAAACTAAACCTAGTCTTTAAGTCGTCCGTGATCACCATCACGTACGATCACCGATTCACCGGAGCTTGATGTTCAACTTGCAGTCCATGGTCTTGACCCCGAGGCTACCCTCGATGGCGAGCTTGTTGAGCACGAGGTCACAGCGGACGCTGGGCGTGAGCTTGGCCGTGGTGAACGGCCCGACCTTGACCCTCACAGGCACCTGGCCGCGGAACACGAGCGGCAACTCCCCGTCGGCGTTGTTGACGTGCCTCATCACCTCCACGACGCCCGTGCCCTGCAGGCGCGCCTCGCTCATGTCGACGCGGACCAGCGCCGCGTCACCGCGGGGCCCTGGTAGAAGGCCGGCAGCGCGCCCCGGGGAGAGGCGGTAGCCGCCGAACCAGACGGAGAGGTCGGAGCCCTCCTCATAGCGGATGCCGATGGCGCGGTTTGGGTTCTCGAACCGCACCGACGCGTCGAACGTGGCGTGCGCCGTCATGTCGTCGTCCATGTCGAACGCATTCACGTTCAACGCGTGCACCGTGTACCGCGGCAGCTTCGGGTCCAGCGCCAGGTACAGCGCGCCGAGCAGCGCGGCGACGAGCGCCAAGGCGAGGAGGACGACGCTGGCGACGCGGCAGCAGCAGCCTCCGTGCGTCCTCCGCTTCCCGTGCTTGTTACTACTCCGTGGGTTCCTGTTTTTTCGCCGATGTGGACGTGGAAGGTGACGCCGGCGCCGTAGAGATGTCTCCGACCTCGAGGTCCACCTCCGCCTGGTGGGTCATGTCAAGACGTGCTTTTTGCTACACGTCGTCGTTACCCGCGCAGTTAGAACTCAGAATACGTGCAACGGTTTGAGGCTACGTACGTCGAGTAGTGGACGAGCAATTGGATGCAGAGAAGCTCTGATATTTATACGGAGAAAAGCTCTTTACCGGTCGGAAAGGGGTTGTGTGTTCGGAGTCGGCGCGGTCTCACTTCTCGGAGTAGGAATCTTATCTTATCTCTACTAAAAAGAACGAAAGTAAATCGTTGACCCTGGCTAATCACCCCGCTTCCCCTCGCGAAGCTCGCCCGGCTTCACCTCGCACCTCCTGGTGAAAACTTTCAGGCGGTTCCCATGCGCGCGCCAGCTCGCCAGCAGCGCCCGGCGGTTCCCACACACGCGCTCTCTGACTCCTCTCCCCTCCCCTCCCTGTCCCGCCGTACCGCCGCGGCCAGGCTCGGGCAGGTCCGGCCGCCGCCGCGGCCAGTCGCGGGCAGGGGCCGGCCGCCGCCGCGACCAATCGCGGGCAGGACTGGGAAGCCGCCGTCGCGTCCACTCAGCGGTGCTGGCGCGGGGGTTTCATCGTGCGCGGGCGCCAGGAGAGATGGACCGCCGCGACTGTAGCCTGGATGGGGACGGGGGATGCTGCGGGTCAGGCTTAGCGTGGCGGCGTGCTGGTGCCAGGCCGTCATGCATCTCCACCGCGCCTGCGCAAGTTAGTAATGCCATGGATGTCGAGATGCACAGGGTTCACACAATCGCCGGCGGTCCCTCTAGAGGTCCTCTCCCGTCGACGTCATTGCCCTGGATCTACCCCTTGAATTTCTCATGTCTCTACCAACCTATTCACCCTCTTTTCCCATCGAGTACTCCCATTGTTCCTGATTTCTTTTTCAATAGATTTTAGTGCCTATCATACTTGAATTTGATGAGGACATGTGCGAATGTTCCTTCTGCTTACTGTTTGTAGGTTTATACAATCGTTTGCTTTGTGCGGCACTTTGAAAGTGAACTACAGTGGAGTATGGATGAATAATTGTTTTCAATTGTTTTTTTGCCCTTGCATCAGACTTGCAGTTCAAGCAGATTTGTAGTGAACCAATTGTTAAGTGGATATACTTGTTTAACATTTTTGAATTGGCGCAAGTCTGTATATATGTTCAGCCAGAAGCATAACCATTTTTCGCACTTATGTGAGGACATTTGGTGATCTCAAGCTCTGTTTTCACACTGAACTTTGTTATCAAAATCGACACAATTCAGTGATCTCTGAAATTGGTCTTGAAAACAGTGAATACTGTAATTGATTCTAGATCAGTGGAGAGCAGAGATAATTATTTCAACTGAAATTGGGTGATTTAGGAGTTGGGGTTTGAGTGAAGCTTTCCACTTCGTTTTTGGTGAATTCATGAATTGTATGACTCTAGGTTGTAACCGTGTTGGGCCATTTTGTTTTTACATTAGTATGGAATACTAAAATATCATTATTTCTCATAAGTGCAAAATCCACCACCTGGATGCTGCCGGACACGCAGCCGCCTCGTCAACCCGGATGGACTGCCGCTGGCACCAGCCATGAGCGCCAAACAGGTATGACATTTGCTTGCTATTTTTTTTATTCAGATCTGGTATACATGTATTATGCCTACCAACTTTGTTCCCTTTCAAAGATTAACAGTAGTACATGTGCACCCTTTCTTTTTCTCTTTTTTTATCTCTTTGTTCATATCGTATTAAAGTCCAAACTAGAGAGATCCTAATCTGATCGATAAAATATCCATTTAGAAAAGTTGAACTGTGCAAAAGCCTAGTGTCTTGGCCGGCCAGTATAATGTCAGCAATTTAATCGTAAGTACGATAGTTGTTGCCAAGTTGAAAAATTTAATTTCAGAAAGGCATGTCACAACGTCTATTATATTAGGACCCTACTTTGCAGCATGTTAAGCCAATGCATTTCTTTCATATGTTTTCTTGAACTTCAATGAAGCATGCATTTCTTTCATATGTTTTCTTGAACTTCAATGAAGCATAAGCAAGAATGATTGGACTGTAGAGTTGTAGGGTCAGTAAACTGAAGTAGCTCTCTCTCTCTCTCTCTCTCTCTCGCTCTCTCTCTCACACACACACACACACACTAGGTCACATAATGGTTTCGAAGAAGAAATAATTAATCAACAAGAAACTCATTATTAGGGAGCCAAACTTCCTATTTTAGGAGATTTTTGTTTTGCTTGCTGTACACTACAACAGAGTTACTTTTTTCTTATTGAAGGTTGCATCTGAATTATCATTTACAAATGCAAAATTCATTTGCCATAGTTGTGAAATCAAGAAACCTTGTGATTCCTGCAAAATATACTTGGACCATTTGGATGGAAAGAAAATTGTCAGATCCAAGAATTTAGTACTCCAAGATGGCCACCACTATCTGGAAGATCTTGTGGCTTCCTACAGGTTAATACTCCTTATCCACTCATCGATGTGATACTACTTTTATATGCTAACAAAATGTTCGAGGCTTATCTGTTGGATATTCAGATGTTTGTAAACAGCTTTCATACTTGGAATACAATTGTTCTTTCCAAAATAACCATATTGTACAAAGAAACAACAAAGAACTGACTATTTGGTCCACTCGGACATATTGTAAACAAGTCTTGTTCCTGAAGAATAAAATGGCCATAAATTAATCCAAATCCTAGAAATCTGTAACACAAAGCCCCTAAAAATTTATAGGACCTGAAGATTTGCCGTCCAGCTTTGAAAAATTGTACTTGAATGAAACGATGTGTAGGGCAGTTGAGTTACTTCCTACCTTTGGAAATTAATAGGATTTCATATTGAAACTATCTCTTCATATAGGAGGGCTCTCATAAGTAATTTGAATCTTGATGCAAACACTATTGCTAAAATACAGAGGGAATTTGTTATTTTTCTACTATACAGTGGTTGTCATGGCAGCTTTCCCACAGTTTTGATTTCAGATGGAGATTGAACTTCATGTACATTTCAAGAGGTACCATGACTAATAGGTTATGTACGAGTACCATGACGTTTCTTGTGTTCCATTGAGTGATTCTAGACTGAGTGTCTGTGATGATAGTGGATGACTCAGGAGGCAGGGACGCATGTGGGCCTGGGATTATTGGCCTAAGCAAATCAGCATATGTAGATTTCCTAAAAAATCAGGATATGTAGAGTATAGGTAAAACAAATGTTTGAGAGAAAGCATATGAGTTACTGAGCTCGGGATTTCACACATGCATCGGCTTATAACCTGTGCACATTTATGTTGCAAGGTGGGAATAAATCACGCTTCTCACATATGTATATTTTCAATCGGCTAAAAAGGCTTGATGATGCAAGATCAAAGTCAAAACATTATTTTCACAAAATAAAGTTCAAAAACATTTTTTTACTCTAGTACATGTATACAAATTTAAATTATTATGATTTTTCCGTAATAACGCACGGGCATTGACCTAGTCAATGTAAAAGGCGATATAACACTACTACAGATTCGCTCATCACTACATCACGGTATCACCGCCGAAATTTAGTCCACCTAAGAAATGATGAACCGCGCCCGGTGATGAACCGTCCAGCGCTGGACAAACCGTAATCTCCACGGACTCGACCAATACCGGGTAAAGTTGAAGATTTATATCTCTACCGGTTTGAATCATTCCCCCGGCAAAGGGGTCTTGATGGACACAGCATCACTCGCGGGTTTGAATTAGAACCGATAGCGATTCGACGATTGACACAACCGGGTTGATTGGAACCGATAGCGATTTGGGAGGTGTCGGGACCCTAAATATTGGGCCCCGAGACATTCTCCAAACCGTGAGAATCCGCCGCCGCCAAGGCCCAAGAAAACCTAGCCCGCTATCATCCCGCGACGGAGGGACGGCCCGACGGGACGATGGACTGAGCCATGGAGCCACGACGCTCACACGACGACGGAATCCGGCCTACGATGGCTTACGCACGGCGCCCACAAAGCGGCCCAAATGGAATCACCACGACGCAAAGAGCTTATTACGCCACGAAGGACAAGGTCAAGGACCTCTCGCAAAAAAACAACGAACCATGACGCTCCACGCCGACGGCCCCAAACCAAACCATGGCTCGGACTCGACCACGCATCTCCGCTTTTCGGTCCGAGGCCGGCCTAGCTCACCAGCCCCGGAGAAATCTCGCGCCGTCCGAGGGTGGCCTAGCTCACCACCCTCGGGAAAAACTCCGCCGCCCGAGGGAGACCGGCTCTCCATCCTCGGGTGAGGCCCTAACTAGCCCGTCTAGGGTCGCCGACCCTCGGGCGTGGGAGGTTCCGTCCGAGGAAGGAAACCGCCGCGATTCACGCGGTCGCACGGCAGCGAGGCGCCGCCATCGATTACGCCAGTCAAATCGAATCGCGAATCGCCTCCCCAATCCGACCGATGGGGACGCAGTCGAACCAGCGACATGTTACGCCACCCGCAAGACGGAAACCAGATGACACTCGCGTGCATTTCCGCAGCACCGTCAAAACGCCACGATGGGCCGACACTCGGGCACGACACGCATAGCCGACCTCTCGGGACCGGCGCCGCCATGCGGATTGTGAGGGACGCCTCACAGACCCTGGGGCGCCGCAGGACGGCACGTCCACCACCGGATCGGGACGCGTGTCTTCGTCAAGCGACATCCAAGCCAGCCGACCCCTCGGCGGCGCACATGCAACCGGTGCGGCCTCGGAATTAGCCACCTAGGTGTCCACGGTGTAAACATTATCTCTCTCCTTCTCTCCTATAAAAGGGGAGTAATGCCTCATTAGAGGGGATTGATTGAGCCCGCTCAACTCCGGTTCACACGGAGGAAACCGCACACCACCACCACCATAACCACGATCGTGGGGCTTGAGACCCGCATCTCTCCCCGCGGCCGCCCTGTAACCCCTACCGCAGCTCACCTTTGAGCGAGGTAACACGAGCAGACACACCCATTGGCTGGACGAGGGGCCCCGTTGGCCCGAACGGGATAAACCGCGTGCCCCGTGTCCATCTTGCGCTACGCCGTCGAGGGAGGAGGCACACGGCTTATAAATTCTTTATTGCCGGCACCGAGGCACCCACCGCTCGAACGCCGACAGCTTGGCGCGCTGTAGGGGGCGCCGTGTGCAACCTGCATCTCCATCAGCCCCCTCATGGCGTTTCCGCCTTCATTTCCACCCTCGCCGCCGGAGCACGAGCTCCCGCCGAACACCACCGTTTCGGAACGCCGGCATTTGTGGCGCCGGCCACAACCACGAGATGATCCTTCCGCCCGACGCACGGCAGAAGGGGAGGGCAAGCATCGCGCCGCCGCGGCGAGCCCATCATCACGCCGCCGCAAGGGCGGCAAGGCGGACCCATCACGCGAAGGCACGCCCAAGCAACGGATTCCGAATCCGCCGACGTATCCCCCGGCGCCGACCGCGAAGGGCCCTGTGAACCCTAGGCCCCGGGAAATACCTTACCCGCCACCCGCCGTGGTAGGGTACCCCAAACCCTAATCGCCGGAAAACGCTCCGCTCCGGTCATCCCGGAGGGAGTCCGGTGAATCCCGCCGCTTGAAACCCCGCCGAAGCCTTCGCCAGAGAGCACGAGCCGACCACCCGCCGCTCCACGGGAGCGTTATCCCATGGACATTCACTCGGAGGAGCGCATCCCTCCGGAGGACGGGACGACCCCGCCATGCCACCCTCCGGGTTCAACCGGCCCGGTCCCGAGTCGAGGGACTCCGCCACCGTCCGGAGAATCGAAACCTCCTCCAGACGTTCGGCGCACCGCGGCACCGACGATGAAGACGAGTACTATGACCCCACGCTGGGAATGCTTCAATGTCGAGGTCCCGCCACAGATGGCCGCCCACCGACGCCTCCAAATAAGATGACGCGGACGCATCGGGCCACGACGAGCCCGGCCCGGGCCGGCCGCCCGGCCCATCCGGTAGCGCGCCGGCACTCGCCAAAACGCCCGGGGCCACGATCCGCAGAACGAATCCGGCGAATCGCCCGACCCGGCGATCGGAGCGTAACATCCGGCGAGCAGCGCTCAACGCGAGCAGCCCAGGGGCACTCTCAGCTCACAATGGCGGCGGACGTGGCGGACCGGCCGGGTGCCTCCAATCCCCGCATAGCGGCCCGCTCACCGAGCAGCCTCCAACGTGGCGGCGGCCGCCATGCCGGTACGAGAAATGCCCGAGCCCTCCACTACCGCGGTAGGCGCATATGGGAAGGCCTCCGTCAACTCCTTGACAAGGCGGCGGCAACAGGCAGAGTTCCGCTTCTCGGATCGGGCCGTGACGCCACGGCGGCGGCGAGAGGGGCGGTCGGCCGCAGGCTCCATCCACCCGGACAGCCGAGCCCCGGCAAGGCCGCCCGGGAGCGCCCGACGACAACCGCTGCAACCGCCCGGGCCCGGGAACGCATAGAAGACCCGCACCGCGACCGCAACCGAGGCGCCCGACCGTGGACGAGATCGAACGAACGCGCGGGCTCGCCACGAAGGTGGCTCGCCTCGGGACGACAAGCGTGACGAGGCGCACAGCAGTCGAGAGGACCGAGGGTACCCCCGATCCGCCCCGGCCTCGGGCCTTCACCGGGGGACATCGGGGAGGGCACCACTCCCTCGCGTTTCAGCCCCGAGCCATCTCGAGAAGTACACGGAGAGACTCGTCCCGAGGTATGGTGGACGACTATCGGCCGGCATGCCGCCTCGCAGGGGCACACGATGACAAAGTGATAATCAGAAATTTGCCCCTCGTACCTCTCCGAGTCGCGCTGCAGTTGGCCGAACACCTTCCACCCAACCTCATATCAAATCGGGCGGACTTGGTGAGAACCTTCCGCGGTAACTTCCGGGGCACATACCTACGCCCGGGTAACTCGTGGGATCTCTAAAACCGCCGACAAAAATCCGACGAATCCTCCGCGCTGACTACATCCGGCGCTTCTCCAGCGGCGGACCGAGCTCCCTAATGTAACGGATTCGACGTCATCGGGGCCTTCTTGGCGGCACCACTTGCCGAGACCTCGCGGAAGAAGCGTGGGGCGCCGGACTCCCACCGAGGCAAACGAGCCGATGGACATCGCCACCAAGTTCGCCGGTGAGGAGGCCGTCGGGGCTCTGCTCAATCGGGGCTCGGCAAGGGAAAGCGCAAGGAAGAGGAGCCCGAGCGATCGCAACCTCGGGAGAGCAAGAAGAAAAAGAAGAAAGATAAGAGCCGCAAGGGCAGGGCCACGCCGCCAAGCGACGATGAAGACATGGTGGCCGCGGTCGACGCAAGGGGCCCCGACCCCCCGCCACAAGAAACCTTCGATGACATGCTCAAGAAGCCATGCGTAAACCATAGCTACCCGGCCAAGCATACCCCGGGGGAGTGCAAGAGGGTACGCCCAACATTTCGCCAAGCTCAAGGCCATCCCCGAGGGTGAAGAGGAAGAGGCTCCCGAGGGTGGCGCCAAGGGCAACGAGGAGTTCGAAGGTGAATAATCGCTTCATGATCTTCAAGCGGCAAAGACCAAAGAATATGTCCGCGGCGGCAACAAGAAGAAGGAGCGTCCGGAGGTCTATGCCACGGAGCCAAGAACCCCGGCTGCGCAAGTGGTCGGACAAAGCCATCACCTTCGACCGGCCGGATCACCCCCAAAGACATCCCGAACCGGGGGCTTATCCACCGGTGGTGGATCCCATCATCGCCAACACTCGGCTCACCAAAGTCCTTATGGACGGAGGGAGCAGCCTCAACCTCATCTACGAAGAAACCCTCGACCTCCCGGGGTAGACAAGTCCAAGATCCGCCCGGAGGGCCGGCATTCAATGGCGTCGTCCCCGGCAAGCGCCTAAAGCCCCGGGCAGATCGACTTACCGGTTTGCTTCGGTGACCCCTCGAACTTCGTGCAAGAGACTCTCACATTCGAGATCCTTGGGGTCCGCGGCACTTACCACGCACTCCTCGCGGCCCCCGCCACGCCAAGTTCATGGCTGTCCCGAACTACACGCATACCTCAAGCTCAAGATGCCGGGGCCGAAGGGTGTCATCACGACCGCCCCCTCGCACCATCATGCATACGAGTGCGACGTGGAGAGCGTGGACTATGCCGAGGCGCTCGCCATTGCCGAGGCACTCATCGCCGCCGCGAAGAGAAGCTTTGACGAAATCACGATCGAGCATGAGGCCAAGCGCCGCTGGCCCGAGCTTCGAGCCCTCCTCGGGCACCAAGAAGATCCCACTCGATCCCAAGAACCCGAAGGGAGAAGTCGCGACCATCAGCTCGGACCGATCCGAAATAGGAAGCCGTGCTCGCCGACTTCCTCCGCGCGAATGCCAAGACGTTTGCGTGGGGACCCTGACATGCCGGGCAAACCGAGGGATGTCGCCGAGCACTCCCTAGACATCCGGCCGGGCTCAAAGCCGGTCATGCAACGCTTGCACCATTTTGATGACGCCAAGCGGAAGATCATCGGCGAGGAGATCCACAAGCTACCGGAGGCCGGATTCATAAAAGAAGTATTCCACCCCGAGTGGTTAGCTAATCCCGTATTAGTAGAGAAAAAGAATGGGAAATGGCGGATGTGTGTGGACTACACTAGTCTCAACAAAGCATGTCCGAAAGTTCCCTTTCCTTTGCCTCGAATCAACCAAATTGTTGACTCCACTACGGGATGTGAAACGTTGTCCTTTCTTGACGCGTATTCCGGTTATCATCCCGGATCAAAATGGAAGAGTCCGACCAGTACCGCGACCTGTTCATAACACCCTTCGGGATGTATTGCTACCTCACCATGCCCTTCGGGCCGAGGAACGCTGGGCAACATACGGTGCATGCAAATCATCTTCGGGAACTCATTGGAAGGATCGTGGAGGCCTACGCCGACGACATAGTGGTCAAATCCAAGAAAACGTCGGACCTCGTGGGTGACCTCGGGAAACCTTCGAGTGTCTAAACAACAAGGGAGTCAAGCTCAACCTCGAAAAATGCGTGATTCGGGGTCCCCCGAGGGATGTCGCCGGGTTTTATCGTCTCTCAACGAGGCATCGAAGCAAACCCAACCAAGGTTGACGCGATCACCAAGATGGGTCCGATCCAAGATCTCAAGGGAGTACAGAAGGTCATGGGCTGCCCGGCTTCATTAAGCAGTTCATCTCACGCCCGGGGAGAAGGGCCGCCCCTCTACCGGCTCCTTCGCAAGTCCAAGCGCTTTGTCCGACCCCCGAGGCCGAAGAGGCCCTCGGCAACCTCAAGAAGCTCCCCGACAAACCCACCGTCCCCGGGTACCGCCAAATCCAGGAGAAACCCCGCTCTTATACATCACCGCCACTACCCGCATGGTCGGGCGGTGGTGGTCTAGTGGAGCGTCGGGAAGAGGGGCACACGTTGCCGCACAACGCCCCGTTTACTTCATCAGTGAAGTGCTTTCCGACACCAAGACGAGGTATTCGCAGATGCACAAGCTATTGTACGCCATCGCATCGACACGAAGGAAACTTCGCCACTACTTCCTCGCGCGCGCACCCGGTTGCCGTGGTATCCCTTCCCCCCTGGGAGATCCTCCAAAACCGAGAGGCCACGGGAAGAGTGGCGGCGGTGGGCGGTGGAGCTCATGGGCGAAACTATATCATTCCCGCCCCGCAAGGCGATCAAATCCCGTGTCCTAGCCGACTTTGTGGCCGAATGGACCGATACACGCCTACCCCCGCACCCATCCAGCCGAGGCCGACCATGTATTTCGATGGATCCATGATGAAGGCAGCGCTGGGGCTGGTTTGCTCTTCATCTCACCCTTCGGGTTCACACGAGGTATGCCATCCGGCTGCATTTTCCCCGCTCCAACAACGCGCGCAATACGAGGCGCTGGTCAACGGTCTCCGGATCGCGGGCGACCTCGGAATCCGACGGTTGGAAACCGTGGGGATTCGCAGCTTGGTCATCGACCAAGTCATGAAGGCCTCGGCGTGCCACGACCAAGATGGAGGCGTATTGTCGGAAGTGCGCAAATTGGAGGAAAAGTTCCATAGGCTTGAGCACAAGCATACGCCGAGACGCTACAACGAGGCCGCGGATGAACCGGCCAAGGTCGCAAGAACCCGAGGTACCGTTCCCCGAACGCCCTCACCCGAGACCTCAATAAACCCCTCGTCAAGTACACCCCCTCGGAAGTACCCTCGGGGCTCACGAGGGCGGCACACGCCAAGCCACACCCGGCTATGGCGGCCGACCCAGTCCCCGACCGGAGAAAAACCGCCGATGGAATACCCACCCGAGGAGAGCTACCCGAGGACAAGACCGAGGCTCGCCAGTTAGCCCGAAGGGCGAAGTCCTTCACACCGATTGAGAGAAAGGGGAACTCTACAAGAGAGGAGCCTCGGGAGTATACATGCGATGCATACCCTCTACCAAGGCCAAGAATTGCTCGTTAACACCCACCGCGGGGAATGCGGTCATCACGCCGCCCGAGGACTCTAGTCGGTAAAGTCTTCGTGCAAGGCTTCTACGGCCCTCGACGGTGCGAGACGCGAACCAAGTCGTGCGCACCTGCAAGGAATGCCAATTCTACGCAGCGCAGACGCACCTCCCGGCTCAAGCACCGCAAACCATACCTCTTACGTGGCCATTTGCGGTGTGGGGACTCGACATGATTGGGCCCCGAAAAGGGCGCCGGAGGACACACTCACGCCCTAGTCGCCATTGACAAGTTCTCCAAATGGATCGAAGCCCGAGCCGTGGTGAACCCTCACACAAAGGGAAACGGGAAATTCTTTACGAATATCATTTCCCGCTTTGGAGTCCCGAACTCCATCATCACGCATAACGGAACCAACTCGTGGGGAAGAAGTTCCTCGACTTTTGCGACGACTATGGCATCCGAAAGTGGATACCTCGGCCGTAGCTCACCCCAAGACCAACGGTCAAGTGGGAGCGTGCCAACGGCATGATCCCGCAAGGGCTCAAGCCGAGGATCTTCAATCACTGAACCAATACGGGAAAAGATTGTACCAAGAGCCGCCGTCGGTTCTATGGAGCCTTCGAACAACGAAAAGCCGAGCCACGGGGTTCACACCCTTTCTTTCTAGTCTATGGGCCGAGGCAATCTTGCCCACGGACATCGAATATGGGTCCCCGAGGTCGCGAGCCTACACCGAGCAAGGCAACCGCCAGCGAGGCAAGACTCCATTGACCAAGTTGATGAAGCCCGAGACGTTGCGCCCTCCGCGCACTCGGCCGAGATACCAACAAGCTCTGGCAAGAAGTATCACGCCTGCCTTACCTGAAGCCTCTGAGTTCCAAGTCAACGACCCGTGCTCAGTGAAGGGCAGACAACAAAGGGCGTCACAAACTCACGCCACTGGGAAGGGCCTTATTTCATCGCCGAAATATTAAGGCCCGAACCTACAAGTTGAAGAACGAGAAGGGCGAAGTCTACTCCAACGCCCGAACATAGAACAGCTACGTCGCTTCTACCCTTAAATTCCGCACTAGAAGTCAAACATCGTTTTTTTTTTTTCACTCAATAAAAGATCTACATCTTTACGAAAAAAAAGTGCTTCTTGTGCAAACCTCAAGGGAGTCTTAGCCTCGTCCAAAGACAAGACTAAAACTCCCTCGGGGGGCTACATGGGGACCCCCTGGGACCCTCTTTTTTCAAAACTTTTTTCAGAAAAAGTTTTCGCGCATACCGAATTAATCGTTTAAGGGAAGGTCGCGCGACGCACAAATCCAAAGCAAGATAACCGAGGCAAACGGATCGCCCCTAGTGGCACCCGTATGGATCGCCCCCTGGCCCCACGGTTACTATCTCGCGAGCGGAGAAAGCAAGCGACCCGGCCACACAATAAACGAGATTCGGGAACGCAACCTTAAAACATGAGTGCACCCGCCAAGGCCATAGACCTCGGGCGGCGCCATTGTTTATACACATCCATCTCACAAGCTCCAATCTTTTCATGCAAGGAAGGATCGGGGGGCAAGGGAGGCCTCATCTACTTGTGCCTCACGGCCGGCCGACGAGGAGGCTTCTCGCACGAGCAACGCCCTCGCGGCGGCTTCTCCCGAGGGTGGCGTCGGACCCCCGGCGCATCCTTCGGACATGGCGTCCACCATCTCCGTGTCCGCCTCGTAGGTGGACTCTATGGGGAGTACGGGGACACACCTCGCCCTCAAAAACGCGAGGACAGAGAGTCGCGGCGCCATCCACAGTTTATATAGACTTTGGGTCTTGGCGGCATCGGCGGCATCCTCTCGGCGGGATCAACCTCCTCCTCGTCATCGGAGCCGAGGAAGAAGCCCTTCGCGACACCGTCCGGCCGCCTTGACTCCATCGGGAAGTGGGAGCACACCACCGCCAGCATGTGCGAATGCCGTTCCCGGAAGGCGCTCCGAGCTCGGACCGAAGATAGCCGCCCCACGGCGCCAGCGATCGCGAAATGTGGGACCAACCTCTAGGTTGTCCGCCCCAAAGCGGCGACGAAGTCGACAGTGGCATCCTCCGGCTCTCCCGGGATGACTTCTCGCTCTTGCTCCACCCTCGGGCGCGGGTGGCGCGTTGTCTACGGCCCGGTCCGGACCTTCTCCGCCTCCGCAACGCCGGCAAAGATGGCGTCAAGAAAACGGTAATCAAGAACGGAAAGGCTTACCGAGGATAAGGACGCACCTCGCACTTCACCGCCGCCCCCAAAGATGGCGCAGCTCCTCGGCGATCGACTCTGAAGCCGCTCTTTCTCCTTCCCGAGGGTCTCGCCCTCGGACACCAACTCGCCGACGCGATTGTTCAAGGCGTCGCACATCTCCGCCGCCGCCGCTCCCTCCGGGACCGGTCCCGCTCGGCCATGTGCCTCCTTCGTAACCCGAAGGGACCGGGTCCGAGCCTCCTCAAAATCGTGGCTCATCCGAGCCATGTCACCGCCATCTTGCCGGACTCGGACTCGGCCTTGATCGCTCGGCCTCCGAGGGGTCCACCGTCCGGGACTCCCTTTCCTCGGCGAGGGCGCAAGTCGGGAGGTCTCGCTCCGGGCCTCGATCAACTTCACCCGAGTTCGACCAAGGGCATTCCAGTCAGACGTTCCGCGAAGGAGCTCGGACTTCTCCCCGGGCGGCGACGGAGAGTCCGCAACGACAATACCACTCATCAAGACGACAAGCACAAAGGACATGCCGCAGGGATGGCCATCAAGATACTTACCGGGTCGACTTCCGCGAGACGGCCGGTTATGGTCTCCCCGATCCTCGCTAGGCCCTCGGCGGCCCACCGACGGATCCGCTCATGGGTCCTCCACTCCAAGACCTCGTGACGATCATCGACAATCGCGGCAAAGCAGACCCCCGGCATTTCACCCGGTGGTCGAGGCGGACTCGCCCGCCGAGTCGGCCGTAGGATACATCTCCCCACCGGCGCCTCCCGCAGCTCCGGGAACCCGGACCGCAGAAGTCCGGGGGGCCCCTGAGCCGACCACGCACCGTCCTCATCATGGCCGAAGACGACGCCGCGCCAAGGGCCGCCCCGAACCCGACACGTGGAGCAGCGGAAGTCGGGGTTGTACGGCTCAGGCGCCCTAGGTCGGGCCGAGCGCCGGAGCAGCGGAGACTCTGGCGTCTCCGCCTTCCGCCGAAGAGCTCCTCTTGCGCGAACTCGAACAAAGGGGACCGCCTCGGGGGTGGGCGGCGCACCTCCTTCGGCGGCGCCACTTGCTCGCACCGAGCCGGTGTCCCGTGGCGCGACCAGCCTCCGTGTCGATCACCATCGGCCGGGCAGCCAACCCACCATCGCCACCATCATCTGCACCCCTCGGGCGCGGCCTCGGGCGGGGGGTTTGGGACCGACCCCACTTGGGGGCTCCTGGGCCGGCACCACAGAGGACTCGACGCAGCCGCGAGACATCTTGACCGACGACCCCGCCTCGCCTCCCGGGCAAGGATTGTGCACCAGCCTTTAGGGCCTCTTTGGGGTGCGCATAAACGGCGGCCCCGCTTTCCTAAAGTCAAGCGCACGTCAAAACAAGGCAACCATACGCCGAAGAAAATCAAGATTGCAAAGGCGTAAAGGAAACTCACGGCCCGAGGGATCGCCCGGCACCGACGAGGCCTCGGATGGCGCGACCGGCGGCCGCACTCGACGCCGCCGCGTTATCCCCACGACGCTCATACGCACGGGGCCGGATCGGGGGGGGTCGCCGCCTCGCCCCCCGAACCGCTTCGCGGGCGCCGGGGTACCCGCGACAGAGGCGTCGCCTCCTCTCCTTCGAGGCTCACCCCCGTGACGCCGAGGCGCCTACATGGCCAACGCCAATGGTCCCGAGGACTCGCCGGAAGAGCCTCGGGCGCACGGGTGTCGGCCAGAGTCCCCGACGCCCTGCCTCGGCCGGGCTCAGAACGAAGCCCCGACGGCCGGGAGCCCCATGGCTCCTGGTCCATCCGAGCCGCCATGTCGCCATCCGACGAGTTCACGCAGAACTGGTCCTCCGGATCCCTCGCCCTCTTCGGTGGTCGAGGTGTCGTGACTCGCCCGCCGCCGCCGCCGGCCCGACGCTCGCGAGCCACGTTTCTCTTCTTCTTCTCCTCCTTCTTCAACGCCGCCGCTTCCCGCAGCTGGCTCCGAGCACGGCTGGCCAGCCGGGCGACGGCATCCAATGCCAAGACAGGGAGGGGAGTCGCGGTAGTTCGACGGCCCTCGCAGGAAGAAAGAGTGAGAACGCCATGGCGACAATGCACCAAGCAATGCAAGGACACCAAGTCAAGAAGCACTTACCAGTGGAGATATACCCTGGCCGTGGCGCATGGGGATCTGGGGATATGTGTCGGGGTGTTGGACCCCCAACGCATCCTCACCCTCTTGGCCAGCCATCGATTGGAGCGCGGGGCCCGACATCCAAGACGCACCAAGACCGGCGGCCTCGGGGTCATCCGCACATGAGCAAAGGGGGCGCGCCATCAACGGGGCAACACCCGACGCCGATGGAAAGCGGCGACCACGGCGGCAAAGATTCACGTCCTTCCTTTCCTGAGCCTTAGCCCTCCCCGCCTTAGGCCCTCCAACCGATGATGATCCTCCGAGGGGGGGGGGGAGCCCACCCACTCGCGGACGATGCTTGAGGACACGCCCCGGGTGTACACGGAAGCGCTTCTCGCCGCTCTGGAGGTAGAACCACCGATCTTGCCACCCCCTTGTTGAGGAGGTGAGCTTGAGACGATGTACCCATCGCCCCGGTTCGGCTTCACCGCCCGAGCCGGACTCTGAGCGCACAGCCCCACGCAGCGCCCTCCGTGGTTGGCCCCGCGCAAATCGAGGCGGTGGTAAGGTCCGCCTTGAAGAACCACAACCAGAGGTCCCAATGCGGCTCGATCCCCGTGAATCCTCACAAAGGGTGACGAAGATGGCGGCCCGGGAGATCGAGTTCGGGGGCGCATGATGAAGCTCGATTTCATAGTAGTGGAGGATCGCTCGAATGAACCGGCCCGCCAAAGATACCGCCGCGCCGGTGAAGATCCATCAAGCTCACCACGTAGCCATCGAGGGTTAGGCTCCTCCTCGCCCAATCCGCAATCCACTCCACGGCCGCGCTTCATCGGTGCGGGGACGAAGAAGCCCTTCATCGACGAGACGCCGGAGCTTCCTCCGCCGCCGCCGCCCCCGACCACGGCCAAGATCGAGCACCTCCCTCGCGCCGTCACCGCTACCCGACCGCGCCATGGATGAAAGGGAGGCGAAGGGTGGCAACCGCTAGCAACCCCGATCACATGAGCGCAAGGCAAGTGAATCTCTCCCTTAATCTCTCCCACACTATTTCTCTATCTCCCGACACGCAAAGAAGAAGGCAAGAAGGCGATGGCAAAGAGCAAAGGAGCAACTATCCGCCGCCCGCGGTGACCCCCATATTTATAGGGAAGGGAAGGCAAACCGCCGCCCCGCAAACCAAACCGACTCTCGAATGGACGCCCACGATGGAACTGAAACCGCTCATCCAACGGGGCCAAGGGCCGGTGGAACCGTCAGCGACACGCACCTTGACGGAGCCCGATCTCCGCCCGACAAGAAGACGCAAGGTCGCCCCATCGGGATCGCAATGGGCCGCGGCTTCACCTTACGGGCAGGCGACTAGACGCCCCGCCTTCCGGGCCGTGGGTAAAACCGTCCGCCACCCATATCCAGCGGCAGGCGCCCGACCCCGAGGGGCAAAAAGTCGGCCGTTGATCTGTCCCCGCCCGGCTGAAACCAAACGAGCCTCGGGCCGACACACCCACGCTCCGCAGGTTACGTCGGCCCACGAGGGTTCTGCACGCCGCCTCAGATAACCCGAGCCGGGGACAGGAGGGAAATGCACAACCGCCTATACCCGGCCCCCCGGGCTCGGATTCTCGAACGTTTGGCGATGCCCGCGGTGCCGCTTTAGAGATGTCCCATCCGTGGGAGGCCCACAGCCCTCGTGGGCTGGTCCGCCCAAACCCCGGATCCGGCTGCGGTCCGCTGTGTTCCTCATGGGGTGAATCCTCGGATCACATAGCCGACCCTTGTTCCGCAAGGGCACGGGCACCCCGCTAAACAGCACCCGCTACACGCTCACCGGAGCACGACACACATTCGGCATTGTGACGTGTCTCCCTCCTCCTCCCTTCAGGAGGGCACAGAGGAGCGTATGATCAAAGTCGAGGAGGCGGGTCGACCTTTGCATGCACATAAGCGGGGCCCGCTCGCCCACGCAAAATGAATGTATTCCAGACAAATAAGCGCAATTTAAGAGTCAAGTCGCCTTTGCCAACATGTGGAGAGATATAAAAGACCTCGAAGGAATCCGCCATTCCATTCGAGGCCCCTGGGGGTTACACTCAAACGGAAAAGCCGCCATTGCGCACCCATTGTAGACAAACCACCCCGAGAAACAACAAGGCGACGGAACGGCGGAACCCCCTGGCGAGTCCTCACTGCGCGGGGGGCTCGGGGCTACCGGGTCGGGGACCCAAATATTGGGCCCCGAGACATTCTCCAAACCGTGAGAATCGCCGGCCCGCCAAGGCCCAAAACCTTGCCCGCTATCATCCCAAGACGAGGGACGGCCCGACGGACGATGGACCAGGCCATGGAGCCACGACGCCACACGACGACGGAATCGCCTACGATGGCCCTCTGAGACGGCCCACAAAGCGCCCAAATGGAATCACCACGACGCAAAGAGCTTATTACGCCACGGCGACAAGGTCAAGGACCTCTCGCGAAAACAACGAACCATGACGCTCCACGCCGACGCCAGCCCAAACCATGGCTCTGACTCGACCACGCATCTCCGTTGGGTCCGAGGCCGGCCTAGCTCACCCAAACCCGGGAGAAATCTCCCCGCCCGTCCGAGGGTGGCCCAGCTCACCACCCCCGGCCAGGTCCGCCCGCCCCCGCCCGAGGGAGACCAGCTCTCCATCCCTGGGTGAGGCAGCCCAATCCAGCCCGTCTTAGGGTCGCCGACCCTGGCGTGAGGTTCCGTCCGAGGAAGGGGAAACTCCGCATTCAACGCGGTCGCACGGCAGCGAGGCGCTGCCATCGACACGCCACCAAATCGAACGCCAACCGCCTCCCAATCCGATCGATGGGACGCGCAGTTGAACCGCTGACATGTTACGCCCCACCCAAGACGGAAACCAGGATGACACCGCGCATTTCCCGAGAGCAACCGCCAAAACGCCACGATGGGCCGACACTGCACCGACACGCATAGCCGACGACCGGGACCGCCCGCCATGCGGATTGTGAGGACGCCCACAGACCCCGGGGCCGCGCCAGGACGGCACGCCCACCACCGAATCGACGCGGTCTTCGCTGCGACATCCAAGCCGACCCCTCGGGCGGCGACATGCAACCAAGGTACCTGAATTAGCCACCCTAGGTGTCCACCGGTGTAAACATTATCTCTCTCCTTCTCCTATAAAAGGGGGAGTAATGCCTCATTAGAGGGGATTGATTCGAGCCCGCTCAACTCCGGGCTCACACTGAGGAAACCGCGACACCACCACCACCATAACCACGATCGCGGGGCTTGAGACCCCTGCTCTCCCCGCGCGGCCTCAGACCCCCCTACCGCAGCTCACCTTGAGCGAGGTAACACGAGTGACACACCCCGGCTGGACGTAGGGCCCCGCTGGCCTCGAACCAGATAAAACCGCCGGTCCCGTGTCCATCTTGCGCTACGCCGCCGAGGGAGGAGGCACACGGCTTATAAATTCTTTATTGCCGGCATCGAGGCACCCACCGCTCGAACGCCGATTACGCTGGCGCGCTGTAGGGGGCGCCGTGTGCACCGCATCTCCATCGCCCCTCATGGCGTTTCCGCCTTCATTTCACCCCGCCGCCGAGCACGTAGCCCGCTACGAACACCACCGCCGACGCCGGGCATTTGTGGCGCCGCCACAACTACGTGATGATCCTTCCGCCCGACGCACGGCAGAAGGGAGGGGGCGACCGCGCCGCGGCAGCCCATCATCACGCCGCCGCCGCAAGGCGGGCAAGGCGGACCCATCGCCGCAAGGCACGCCCAAGCAACGGATTCTCGAACCGCCGACGTATCCCCAAGGCCGACTGCTAAGGGCTCCCAGAACCCTAGCCCCCGGAAATACCTTACCCGCCACCCGCCGTGGTAGGGCACCCCGAAACCCCTAATCGCCAGAAAACGCCTCCGCCTCCGGCCATCCCGGGAGGGAGTCCCCGTGAATCTCGCCGCTTGAAACCTCGCCGAAGCCTTCGCCAGAGAGCACGAGCCGACACCACCCGGGCCGCTCCACGGAGCGTTATCCCATGGACATTCACTTGGGAGGAGCGCATCCTCCGCAGGACGCGGGACGACCCCCGCCATGCCACCCTCCCCGGTTCAACCGGGCCCGGTCCCCGGAGCCGAGGGATTCCGCCCACCGGTCCGAGAATCGAAACCTCCTCCCAGACGCTCGCGCACCGCGGCAACCGACGATGAAGACGAGTACTATGACCCCACGCGGGAATGCTTCAATGTCGAGGTCCCGCCACAGATGGCCGCTTCACCGACGCCTCCAAATAAGATGACGCGGACGCATCGCCACGACGAGCCCGGGCATTGCCGGCTTCGGCCGCCCGGTCCATCCTCGAAGGGCGCGCACCGCCGGGCCAAAAACGCCCGGGGCCATGAGATCTCGCAGAACGACCGGCGACCGCCCGACCGGCCGACCGAGTAACATCCGCGAGAGCAAAGCTCAACGCGAGCAGCCCCCGTGGGCACCTCAGCTCACAATGGCGGCGGACATGGCGGACCGTCCTGGTGCCTCCAATCCCCGCATAGCGGCCCTCGCTCAATGTAGCCAGCCCTCAACGTGGCGGCGTCGCCATGTCGGGTACGAGAAATGCCCGAGCCTCCACTACCGACGTAGGCGCATACGGAAGGCCTCCGCCAACTCCTTGACAAGGCGCGTGCAACAGTGCGTAGAGTTCCGCTTCCCCGGATCGGGCCGTGACGCCACGGCGCGGCAGAGGAACCGGGCGGTCGCCTGGGCAGTGGCCCGCCCACCCCGACAGCCGAGCCCCGGCAAGGCCGCCCGGGAGCGCTCGGACGACAACCGCTGCAACCGCCCGCCCCGGGAACGCATAGAAGACCCGCACCGCGATCGCAACCGAGGCGCCCGACCCGTGGACGAGATCGATCCGGCGCGGCTCGCCACGGCGTGGCTCGCCCCGGGGACGACAAGGTGACGCAGGCGCACGTGCAGGTCGAGAGGACCGAGGGTACCCCCGATCCGCCGGCCCTCGTGCCTTCACTGTGTGGACATCGAGGGCACCACTCCCTCGCTGCTTCAGCCCCCCCGAGCCATCTCGAGAAGTACACGGAGAGACTCGTCCCGAGGTATGGTCGATCGACCATCGGCCGGGCATGCCGTCAAGTAGGGCACACGATGACAAAGTGATAATCGTAAATTTGCCCTCGCACCTCTCCGAGTCCCGCTGAGAGTTACCGGAACACCTTCCACCCAACCTCATATCAAATCGGGCGGACTTGGTGAGAACCTTCCGCGTAACTTCCGTGGCACATACCCACGCCCGGTAACTCGTGGGATCTCTAAACCGCCGACAAAAATCCGACGAATCCCCTCGCGCGACTACATCCGGCGCTTCTCCAAGCAGCGGACCGAGCTCCCTAATGTAACGGATTCGGACGCCATCTGGGCCTTCTTGGCCGGCACCACTTGCCGAGACCTCGTGAAGAAGCCGGGGCGCTGGACCCCACCGAGGCAAACGAGCCGATGGACATCGCCACCAAGTTCGCTGCCGGTGAGGAGGCTTTCCGGCTCGCTCAATCGTGGCTCGCAAGGGAAAGCGCAAGGAAGAGGAGCCCGAGCGATCGCAACCTCGAGAGCAAGAAGAAAAAGAAGAAAGATAAGAGCCGCAAGGGCAGGCCACGCCGCCAAGCGACGATGAAGACATGGTGGTCGCGGTCGATCGCAAGGGGCCCCACCCCCGCCCACAAGAAAACCTTCGATGACATGCTCAAGAAGCCATGCCGTAACCATAGCTACCCTGGCCAAGCATACCCTGGGAGTGCAAGAGGGTACGCCAACATTTCGCCAAGCTCAAGGCCATCCCCGAGGGTGAAGAGGAAGAGGCTCCCGAGGGTGGCGCCAAGGGCAACGAGGAGTTCCCGAAGGTGAATAATCGCTTCATGATCTTCGGCGGCAACACCAAAGAATATGTCCGCAGGCGGGCAACAAGAAGAAGGAGCGTCCGAGGTCTATGCCACGGAGCCAAGAACCCCGGCCGCGCAAGTGGTCGGACCAGCCATCACCTTCGACCGGATCACCCCCAAGACATCCCGAACCCGGGCTTATCCACCGGTGGTGGATCCCATCATCGCCAACACTGCGGCTCACCAAAGTCCTTATGGACGGAGGGAGCAGCCTCAACCTCATCTATTTAAGAAACCTCGACCTCCTCGGGTAGAGACAAGTCCAAGATCCGCCTCGAGGGCCGGCATTCAATGGCGCCGCCCCCGGCAAGCAGCCTAAAGCCCCCGGGGCAGATCGACTTACCGGTTTGCTTCGTGACCTCGAACTTCGTGCAAGAGACTCTCACATTCGAGATCCTTGGGGTCCGTGGTACTTACCACGCACGACGGGCGGCCCCCGCTACGCCAAGTTCATGGCCGTCCCGAACTACACGCATTCCTCAAGCTCAAGATGCCGGTCGGGCGGGTGTCATCACGACCGCGGCCCGCACCATCATGCATACGAGTGCGACGGAGAGCGTGGACTATGCCGAGGCGCCGCCATTGCCGAGGCACTCATCGCCGATGCGAAGAGAAGCTTTGACGAAATCACGATCGAGCACGAGGCCAAGCGCCGCCAGCCGAGCTTCTTCGAGCCCTCCCGCACCAAGAAGATCCCACTCGATCCCAAGAACCCAGGAGAAGCCGCTGACCATCACCGACTGATCCGAAATAGAGTCGTGCTCGCCGACTTCCTCCGCTAATGCCAAGACGCTTATGGGGACCCGGACATGCCGGCAAACCGAGGGATGTCGAAAGCACCCCTAGACATCCGGCCGGCTCAAAGCCGGGGCCATGCAGCGCTTGCACCGCTTTTGATGACGCCAAGCCGGAAGATCATCGGCGAGGAGATCCACAAGCTACCGGAGGCTGGATTCATAAAAGAAGTATTCCACCCCGAGTGGTTAGCTAATCCTCGATTAGTAGAGAAAAGAATGGAAATGGCGATGTGTGACTACACTAGTCTCAACAAAGCATGTCCGAAAGTTCCCCTTTCCTTTGCCCCTCGAATCAACCAAATTGTTGACTCCACTACACGGATGTGAAACGCTGTCCTTTCTTGACGCTGTGATTCCGTTATCACCAGATCAAAATGGAAGAGTCCGACCAAATTACCGCACTGCTCATAACACCCTTCGATGTATTGTTATTTCCTCACCATGCCCTTCGGCCGAGGAACGCTGGGCAACATACCGCGGGTGCATGCAAATCATCTTCGGGAACTCATTGAAGGATCGTGGAGGCCTACGCCGACCACATAGTGGTCAAATCCAAGAAAACGCCGGACCTCGCGGGTGACCTCGAAACCTTCAGTGTCTAAAAACAACAAGGAGTCAAGCTCAACCCCGAAAATGCGATTCGGGTCCCCCCGAGGGATGTCATTGGTTTTATCGCCCCTCAACGAGGCATCAAGCAAACCCAACCAAGGTTGACGCGATCACAAGATGGGTCCGATCCAAGATCTCAAGGGAGTATGGCGTCATGGGCCTGCCCGGCTTCATTAAGGTGTTCATCTCACGCCGGGAGAAGGGGCCCGCCCCCACCGGCCTCCTTCGCAAGTCCAAGCGCTTTCCGAACTCCCCCGAGCCGAAGAGGCCCCCAAAGAACCCCAAGAAGCCCCACAAACCCACCGGTCCCCGTAGTCGCCAAATCTCCAGGAGAAACCTCGGTCTTATATCGCCACCGCCATCACCCCATGGGATCCGGGCCGCGGTGGTTCAGTGAGCGTCGGAAGAGGGGCAGACGTTGCCGCATGCCCGCTTATTTCACGCGAAGCGCTCCGACACCAAGACGAGGTATTCGCAGATGCAATTTATTGTACGCCATCGCACCGACATCGAAGGAAACTCCGCTACTCGCGCACCCACAGAAATGTGGGTATCCCTCGCCCCCTGTGGAGATCCTCCAAAACCGAGAGGCCACTGGAAGATGGCGGCGGGCTGGTGGAGCTCATGGGCGAAACTATATCATTCCCCGCCCGCAAGGCGATCAAATCCCGTGTCCCAGCCGACTTTAGGCCGAATGGACCGACACACAACTACCCCCGCACCCATCCAGCCGAAAGTGTCGAATTTCATGTATTCGATGGATCCATGATGAAGGCAGCGCTGGGGCCGTTTGTTTCTCATCTCATTCCTTCGGGTTCACACGAGGTATGCCATCCGGCCGCATTTTCCCCGCCTCCAACAATGTCGCCATCACGGCGCCGGGTCAACGGTCTCCTGATCGCGCGACCTCGAATCCGACTGGAAAACCAGGATTCGCAGCTGGTCATCGACTGCTCATGAAGGCTCGGCGTACACGCAATTCAAGATGGAGGCGCATTGTCTCCGAAGTGCGCAAATTGGAGGAAAAGTTCCATAGGCTTGAGTACGCGCGATACGCGAGACGCTTACAACGAGGCCGCTGATTGAACCGTCAAGGTCGCAAGAACCCGAGGTACCGTTCCCGAACGCCCTCACCCGAGACCTCAATAAACCCTCGCCAAGCACACCCTGGCACCCCTGGGGGGCTCACGAGGGGCGGCACACAGCAAGCCACACCCGGCTGCATACGACCCGCCCCCACCTGGAGAAAAACGGCCATGGAATACCCACCCGAGGAGAGCTACCCGAGGACAAGACCGAGGCTCGCCGCTAGCCCGAAGGGCCAAGTCCTTCACACCGATTGAGAGAAAGGGGAACTCTCACAGAAGAGAGGAGCCCTGAGTATACATGCGATGCATACCCCCGGGTCAAGGCCAAGAATTGCTCGTTAACACTTTCACCGGGAATGCGTCATCACGCCGCCCCGAGGACGAGTGCAGCCCTTCAGCAAGGCTTCATCGGGGCTCGACGGTGCGAGACGCGAACCAAGTCGTGCGCACCGCAAGGAATGCCAACTCTACGCAGCCAGACGCACTCGCCCTCGCTAACCGCAAACCATACCTTACGTGGCCATTTGCAAAGGTGGGGACTCGACACGACTGGGCCCCCGAAAAGGGCGGGAGGACACCCACGCCCTAGTCGCCATTGACAAGTTCTCCAAATGGATCGGCCCGAGCCGGTGAACCCTCACACAGGGGAACGGGAAATTTTTAATATCATTTCCCCGCTTTGGAGTCCCCGAACTCCATCATCACAGCATAACGGAACCAACTTCGTGGGGAAGAAGTTCCCGACTTTGCGACGACTATGGCATCCGAAAGTGGATACCCGCCGTAGCTCACCCAAGACCAACTGGCCAAGTGGAGCGTGCCAACGGCATGATCCCCGCAAGGGCTCGCCGAGGATCTTCAATCACCAACCAATACCGGAAAAGA
Organism: Hyparrhenia diplandra; assembly: GCA_015847255.1. Taxonomy (NCBI): domain Eukaryota; kingdom Viridiplantae; phylum Streptophyta; class Magnoliopsida; order Poales; family Poaceae; genus Hyparrhenia; species Hyparrhenia diplandra. The sequence goes on from JADLZK010005809.1 coordinate 33,311, forward strand.
TTGTACCAAGAGCCGCCGCCGGTTCTATGGAGCCTTCAACAACGAAGCCGAGCCACGGTTCAGCCCTTTCTTCTAGTCTATGGGGTCGAGGCAATCTTGCCCACGACATCGAATATGGGTCCCCGAGGTCGCGAGCCTACATCGAGCAAGGCAACCAAGAAGTAGGCAAGACTCCACGACCAAGTTGATGAAGCCCGAGACGCTATGCGCCCCGCACCTCGCCGAGATACCAACAAGCTCACAAGAAGTATCACGCCAAGCAACTGAAGCCTGGAGTTCCAAGTCAACGCACTCGCTCTCGTCAAGGCAGACAACAAAGGGGCGCCACAAACTCACGCCACTGGAAGGGCCTTATTTCATCACAAATATTAAGGCCCGAACCTACAAGTTGAAGAACTGAGAAGGGCTAAGTCTACTCCAACGCTCGAACATAGAACGTTTTACGCCGCTTCTACCCTTAAATTCGCACTAGAAGTCAAACACGTTGTTTTTTTCACTCAATAAAAAGATCTACATCATTTTACTTAAAAAAAGTGCTTGTGTACCTCAAGGGAGTCTTAGCCTCGTCCAAAGACAAGACTAAAACTCCTCGGGGTTACATGGGGACCTCCTGGGACCCCTCTTTTTCAAAACTTTTTTTCAGAAAAGTTTCTCGCGCATACCGAATTAATCGCTTAAGTTGCGAAGGTCGCAAGACGCACAAATCCAAAGCAAGATAACCGAGGCAAACGGATCGCCCTAGTGGCACCGCTGATGATCGCCCTGGCGTCCCACTACTATCTCGCGAGCGGGAGAAAGCAAGCGACCCGGCCACACAATAAACGAGAGATCTGGGAACGCAACCTTAAAACATGAGTGCACCCGCCAAGGCCATAGACCCGGCGGCGCCATTGTTTATACACATCCATCTCACAAGCTCCAATCTTTTCATGCAAGGAAGGATCAGGGGCAAGGGAGGCCTCATCTACCAGGCCTCACTGGCCGGGCCGACGAGGAGGCTTCTCGCACGAGCAAACGCCTCGCACGCTTCTCCCGAGGGTGGCGTCGACCCCTCGGGCGCATCCCGACATGGCGCCGCCTCTCATCTCCGTGTCCGCCTCGTAGGTGGACTCTATGGGGAGCACTCTGGGACACACCTCGTCCTCAAAACGCGAGACAAAGAGAGTCGCGGCGCCATCCACAAAGTTATATAGACTTTGGGTCTCCGCGGCATCGGCGCATCCTCCCTTGCGGGATCAACCTCCTCCTCACATCTGAGTCGAGGAAGAAGCCCTTCGCGACACCGCGCCCACCGCCTTGACTCCATCGAAGTGCGTATTCACCGCCAGCATGTGCGAATGTCGCTTTCGAAGGCGCCTCCGAGCTCGACCGAAGATAGTCGCCCACGGCGTCAAAGGATCAAGGAGCCGTGGGGACCAACCTTCTAGGTTGTCCGGGCCCCAAAGCGGCGATCTAAGTCGACAGTGGCATCCTCCAACCCAGATGACTTCTCGGCTTCTTGCTCCACTCGGGCGAGCGTGGCGGCGCTTGTTCACGGCCCTGGTCCGACCTCTCCGCCCGGGCAACGCGCAAAGATGAAGGCCAAAGAAAACGGTAATCAAGAACTTTAAAAGGCTTACCGAGGATAAGGACGCACCACTGGCATCACTCGCCACCCCAGCATGGCTGCTAGCTTCGGCGATCGACTGCCGCCGCTCCTTCCCGAGGGTCTCGCCGACACCAACTCGCCGGACGCTGATTGCTCAAGGCGCCGTGACATCTCCGCCGCTTGCCGCTCCTCCCCGACCGGCCCCGCTCGGCCATGTGCCTCCTTCGTAACCCGGGCGGGACCGGGTCCGCCTCTCAAAACGTGGCTCATCCGAGCCATGTCACCGCCATCTTGCCGGACTCGGACCCGGGCCTTGATCGCCCGGCCTCCGTGGTCCACCCGACTTCTTTCCTCGGGCGAGGGCAAAGAGGCCGGAGGTCCCGCTCCGGGCCTCGATCAACTTCACCCGAAGTTCGACCAAGGGCATTCCAGCTCAGACGTTCCGGCGAAGGAGCCTGACTTCTCCCCGGCGGTTTACCCAGAGTCTGCGAACGACAATACCACTCATCAAGACGCAGCACAAAGGACATGCCGCAGGGATGGCCATCAAGACGCTTACCGCTGGTCGACGCCGCGAGACGGCCTGGCTATGGTCTCCCCGATCCCGCTAGGCCCCGCGCCCACCGACGGATCCGCTTCATGGTCCTCCACCCAAGATTCCTGGACGATCAC
>JADLZK010005810.1:0-42416 GCA_015847255.1 Hyparrhenia diplandra
ATCTTAGAACCTATCTCAAAGAACACGACTCAAAGAATATGTAAGGGTATATCTTATTGCTATTGGGGATTATGGTTTATCAGAAAAATACCGTTGTAGCACTTCACCGGGAGTATTCCAAGGTATCGTTATTTATATTTAGCCCAAGGGAAACAGTAGCTAGGAAATTAATAAAGGAATGATCTGTTTGTCTACTATAACTTTAATTCAATTAGCGTGAGGGGAATAATGGAAATTTATAGGAAGGGATGATGATGTCACAAGACAAAAGCAGCTCTAATTGATAAGTGAGGTAAATCTTTGTGGGGAGGTAGGAAAAAGTATAGGATTCTTGTATAACTTTACTCTACTTTTATGAATCTAGTCTAATCAAATGTGGTGTTCACACAAGTTGGGGTTCACACGATGTATGCTAGGCGAAGAGGTAAGCAATGGTGAAAAGAAACACCACTTGACCCTCGCTACTATGTTACTGAAGCCTTATCTTTTGAGAACTTGCCTATAAACACGTGGTGGCTTACACACAAAGACCGGAAGGGTCATCACTTCCTTCTTGGCTACCACAATCCATCCGTGCAAAGAAGCGATAACCAACCAGGTAAGATTGAGTCTAAGCACCACGCTTATACTTCCTCTTACTACTCTAGTTGTGTGCACGAAGATCAACTAAAGCACCTCTTGCGAGACAATGATCACACAGGGCGGTAGGGTCCAATATGAACCAAGGCGAACCGCAACTTAAATGCACCACTATGGAAGACTATATCATAACAACTATAGACTAGAGAACTAGACTAAAGTCGTACTAAGTTAATAAACTAAAGTAAAAGGAGAGCAAGGTTTATATATGCATAAATGAATAAAGTCTTACAAGAGAAAAGATACAAGACTGTACTGAAACTCTAGAAGAGACCAGCTCGTAATCCCGAGCAGCGCTCACTACTCAACTCTTCTCTCCCACACTAGAAATACCTACACTACTAATACAAGTGGAACTAAACTACTTGAAGCTTGCAACCATCATGAATGGAGAGGGGTGTGGCCCTCTATTTATAGTGGAGGTTGAGTAGGGGCTACTCCAGCGCCATGTCATCATCGATCACGGCGTGATCCCACCTCGTAGCCCTTGGATAAACCGCCTTAGAATCAACGGATGGATAAAATAATCACGTGGAGAATGTGGTAGGCGTGGGGGGGCGTCGGTGGCCAAATGGGCCATGGTCGGCCGACCATGGTCCATGACGTGTGGGCCATCCTCAGTCTTTGGAGATGCCGCCCCACTGCCGGTTTTGTGTGTCTTGAGTGCAGAACTTGTCGTGTCATCCGCTTTGTACCCACACGATCCGGGGGACGTCTTAGCCGACCAATCAGTGTCTTCTCTTAGTTTCCCATGGATTGGTGACGTGGCAGTCACGTGGGAAGGGTTTGGGCCAGCGGTCAATGGTCGGCCGATGCTTGCCCATTGGGCCTTGACCTTCCCCACCCTTCTAGAAGCTGTCCCCCACATGTCGAGGATGTCTTGTGACGAAAATGTTGATGGTCGGCCGATCTTTGGTCTTGTGGCCAAATGTCTTCAAATTTTGTGTAGAGTCATCCTAGAACATGGAGATCATGATGGTGATGGTATTTTGCCCAATTTCCATACTTGGGTCAATATTTGGATGGCGACTCTACGTGTTGTTACGGCAGATTTCCTCGAATTCACATCCGCAGAAAAAAATAATGACATCTACAAGTGGAACTAGGTTATTGGATAAAATATGTTCATGAAATGTTGTTCTTCCTTTCGAAGCTTGGGGGATATTGACGGTGTTTTTATGGTGTAAATTAAGGGTGTTTTCACCGTCAACAAATAGCAGCTCAAAACTTTCATATATCATATCCATCAATTACCTAGACTCTAGAGCAAGCATTCGCAATCCACGGACATCAGGTTTAGGGTAAATCTCAAGTCAAAGCAGTTTTACATTTAGAGCTTCGAGAGAAATTAAGCTTGAAAGCTAGGTACTTGAAAGGTATTATGATGGAGCAACTATTCATCATCTCCTTTTATTTTTAAGTTCTTTTAGTTGAGCAAAAGCATAAAGGTGTACACTCTCTTTAAAGATTATATAGACTCACTCTAAGCAAACTTTAAGCAAACTAAACAAACCAAAATATCTAGCTAATAATAGTAGTAATAGAGATACTTATCGGGACAAATGGGGGTGCTCTCCCCCAAGCTAGATTGGAATGTCGGGTTTGATGGTATGGGAGTTGAGGTGGATGGTGACAAGTGGTGTCGGCTCATCATGTCTCTTTTCCTTTGAAATCCTCGCGGAATTACCTTTCGGCGAAGGTTCGAAGGATTAAAGTCCTCGAACAAGACTTTCTTGTTTCGCTCATTACTCCCAGGGGGGTATGTCAAGAGTCACAATTGGTGGCTCTGATGATTTGATTGATGTTTCTTCTGATGGTGTACTGGGAGTTGCCTCTTTATCACTCCATTGTTCATTGTTGTCCTTTCTGGAGTGGTAGGTTCTTCTACTTCTTCTAAGGATGATTCAGGTGTATGGGACTTTACCTTTTTAGCTTTTAGTTCTTTTGGCTTCTTCTAGCAAGGAGAAAACTTGTTGGTCTCTGTTCCACCGGAAAATACTCATTAAAGTAGCGTGCTTCTTCATAATCTTCCCATGATTGTCCTAATTCTTTTCGGAGAACTTCACTGCGTGAGACAAACATGTCCCCCATGGCCCCACCCTACGGGATTCCGTGAAAGTCGGCAAGCAAGCTTTTTTTCTTGATGTATGCTGAATCTTCCTTTACTTTTTCGTATTCAAGTGCCTTCATGGCTTCTCTATGTGCCCCGATATGATGCCCCATTATTGAGAGGGCGGCTGGGTACCTTGGTGTGGTTTTCTTGGAGGATTCATGATCCATTGTCTCTGTTGACGGCGTCTTCGCCTCGAGGGTGGGTCGACCTGTTCTTCTTTGGAGGTTCATAAGTGGTATAATGTTTTTTGGGTCGATTTGCTCTTGGGCTTGTTGAAATACAAGCGTACCTTCTCTTTAGGGAATTGGAAGTGAATCTCCCCGTTCTCATGTAGATGATGGCGCATGTAGTGTTGAGGAAGGGTCTCCCCAAAGACTATTGGTGGATCTGTTCTTCCCCATGTCCATGACTAAAAAGTCGGTTGGGACATAGTGATCATTTATCTTCACAGGTACATCTTTTGCAATTCCTTCTGGGTATCGGAAAGTCTATTCTGCCATCTGCAGCTGTAAATATGTTGGGTGCAAGGGCATCTTACCAAATATCATTTCGTATGTTACCTTTCCCATTAAGTTGATACCGGAGCCCATGTCACAATAAGTATTATAGAAATTCCATTGGTTAATAGAACAATGTATGGTAGGGACTCTGGATCATCTAACTTTTGTAGCATTGGGGATTTAAGTGAATGGTCATTTTAGCCGTGTGCACGATTAATCATCATTACCTTTGTAGTAGGCTGTGCCTTCTTGTTTCTGTTCTTGTTCTTCTTAGCTTTAATTGTCGGCTCTTCTGGCATCTCATAGATGTACGGTGTTCTTGGTTGAGCAGGAGAGGAAAGTTTCTTGTTCCTGAAATGAAATATTCTCCTTCTCCCCTGAATGTCAAAACAAATCTTTGCACTGTGGGCGTAGAGGATTGCTTTTGTTGTGTTCAAGAATGGTCGGCCCAATATGATTGGAGCTTTTTCATCTTCACCTGTTTCAATTACTGCAAAATCCGCAGCCACATATGCATTTCCAAAACTAATGCAAACATCTCTAAGTATACCCATTGGATAGCATAGTGACTGGTCTGCGAGCTGCAAGCACATAGATGTATATAATAATGGCCTACCATGAATTTTCTCATAAATTACCTTGGGCATCAGGTTGACGCTTGAGCCAAAGTCACAAAGTGCATTCTTGAATTCATGTGGTCCAATCTGGATGGTGATGATCGGTCTCCCTGGATCTCCTTTCTTCGGTGGTAGAGAGTCATCTAGCCAATCACTCCTGAGGTAGTCCATGTGGAAGTGACCTGCATTATATATAACGACAAGATTTGCGGTTTCTACTTCCTTCGATTGGCCTGGTATCTCACCTGGTAAGGTTAGTTCCAAAGAATTTGCCAATCTAGAAAGCTGTTCCTCTATCATTTTGTTAAAGCTATGTTGAGTTTTAATAGCTGAAGAAAAACTATCCATTCTATTATTTATGGTTTCTAACATTTTATCATTGGAAGCTAATTTTCTAGTTAAATTTTCCATAGCTTTTCCTTGGTTTAAAACTAAATCTCTTAAAGAAGGTTGATAAGAATTAGTAAAGTTATTACCTCGATAATTACCTTGGAAGTTACCTTGGAAGCTTGGCCTCTGTTGGTTTCATCCAAGATTCTATGGAGGACGGTAGTTGTTGTTGTTATTGATGTAGTGTACCTCCTCTTTATTCCCTGGGCAGTTCTTGCCCATGTGGCCAGTGTTGCCACACTCTTCACATGTCATGCGAGAGTCGAATTGCATGACGATCTTTGATTCGGGATCTCTATCCTCAAGTTTCTTCATTATGAGGTCCATTTTGGCGGCGACATGTCTACCTCTTTCAACCGGTGCGTTCCACTTGTTTTCTTGCGGGTTGGACGATCTTCATTCCAACTATGGTTGGAAGCCATCTTTCCACAAGTTCTGTAGCTTTTGAAATTGTAAGTGAAAGGAAAGCACCTCCTGCTGCAGCATCCATTGTTTCACGGGTGCTCGTAGTGAGCCCATGATAGAAGGTCTGCATAAGTAACCACTTCTCCATCCCGTGGTGTGGACATTTTGAGATGTATTCTTGAAAGTGCTCCCACGCTCGGGACAGAACTCATCGTGTTGTTGTTGAAAATTTGAAATCTTTCCCCTCAAGGCATTGGTTTTGCCAATTGGGGAAGAATTTTGCTAGGAAGGCAAAGTGGAGCAAAGTGACCATGATGTATTCTTCTCTTTGTTGGCGTAGAACCATTGCTTTTTTTCCCAAAAAGTGAGAATGGGAAAAGGCGAAGTAGGATTGCGTCTCTTGGTATATCTTTGATGGTGAAAGTCTTTGCAAATCTCCGGGAAGTGTTGGAGATGAGCACTAGCATCTTCGTGTGCCTTTTCAAAACCGGGCGGGCTTGCACCATGTTAATAAGTCCTGGCTTGAGTTTGAAGCTACGATCTCCAATCTCAACTTCCGGTCCGGTGCGAACATTGGCCGTAGTTGAGCAGAAAACTCGTGAAGCGTCTTATCGACCATAGCCTCAAACATAGGTGATAGGTCCCTGCTGACCGATCAACGTCCGAATCGAGGGTGTTGGTGTCCTTCTAAGTCCGGATCTTGCCCTTCCGATTAATACTTCGGATCGTCTATATAATTATCCGGGCGGTTACTCCAATTCATTCATTTACCCCGCATAAGATCAAAAACAAGTAGACAAACAAGGGTAAGCCTGTTTGAGTAGTTGATAATGGGTTCTCGATACATTACGTGATGCAAGTGATATCAATCTATCCATGTATGTGTGTTTTAGGTTTGGCTAGCACCCTTTCTTCCTTCCTTCCTTCCCCGGAACGGCGCCAGAAATGCTTGTTGACATCTCTAACGCGATCCACATTTAGGACGGCGCCGAGAAATGTATAAATGGTATCTATCTAATAAGTTAGCTTGGATGTGGAGTTAATCTCACATTCCAATAAAAAAGTCGACGGAGAGTTAATAAAGTTAGACGGAATTAGTTATGGTTTATGACTTAGCAACATTATCAATGGTGGAGTTAATCTCACCATGATAGGCACAAAAGCTGTACCACACATTCTAGCATTGCCCATGAAACTAGTCTGTCACCCTAGCTCACAACGCTAAAGAAATGCGTGAACGGATATTCTTTATATGTCACTTGAAACTCTTGCAATAATATAAATCTGGTATCGATCTGCAAGCACACAGATAGAATTACCCTATTGTAGCATCTCACCAGGATTCTATCCTAGGTATCGTATTTATATTCTACCGAAAAGGAGGGGGTGGCTATGGGTAGGTTGATGATTTAATATTGATTCACTTGCAGTGGTGTAATGTAGAGTGGACCATATGCATCATACTAAACTCAAACTAGGTAAGTCACAAGGTAAAGATAAATAATGATAAATAATAATAATAATAATAATAATATTGATAACATTCCAAGTTAAAGATAATAGTGTGCCACTAGTTTGGTGTCATAACCGGCTAAATATCATGGTATAGGTAGACTAGGATGGAATATCCCTAAGTTACTCCTAAATATATGTCAATGCATACTACAATTAGTGCAATACATCTAGTCATCATCGTATGAAAGCATCATATCTACACATGGTGAATATTACTAAGGAAGATTAGGAACAAAACCAACCAACCATAGTAACAAGGTTCAACTAGCCCTATATTCGGGGTGGACTCCAAAGGACTCAATGGGAGTATCACATCCACGATCTACCACACTTCCCGATAATATAGGGTGATGTCGGGGGCAAACGTTGTATAAACACCACGTTTACACATTGTCGACCACCCATATAGTGACCATCTATATGAGCGCTATACGACTCCATGCTTGAATATAAAGACAAACATACTAAACTAAATATATAATCATAATAAGCATGGAAACATATAAATAAGAATATAATCATTAAATAGAATAATGTCATAGCAATTGTATTCTAACTAAATACTTACAATGATGAATACAAGAGAGAAGCCACGCGAAGCTGTTGCTTCCGCTACTTCTTGACGATCAGGAATTCAAGACAATACTTGACTTCCTCTAGAACTAGCCTAGATAGCTATTGCTCTAGTTATGGTGGAACTAGGGCTTAGGGTCTTGACTTGGAGCTGGATGACTTGAATGATAATGAATAGGAATGAATTAGGGTTTCACCCAGGGGGCAGGGGGTCTTGTTATATAGCCCCAGAGGATGCACGACAGCCCTTGGATCAAACCGACCTTGATGGATGGACTAGATTACTCCTCATAGGCGGTAGTGAACCGACCTAGGTGACGGAGGGCGACGGGTGGGCCTGGGCGGCGGCCGCCCCACCGTTCTGTCGGCCGCCGCCTGGCTCACCGGGTGGGCCCCGCCCTCTTCTGCGTAGTCTCTCGGTCTCTTCTGGAATGTTCTAGTGTGGGTTCCATGTTGGGTTACGCCACGGACACGTCTTTATGTCGTAAGGCTTTGCAAACTCTTGGGTATTTTCTCGTTTAATCCCTCGAAAAATATATAAATCACCAAAACTAGTGGAATTATGTCGTTAAGCCCTTATACTATGTTGATATTCATTCTAAGCCCTTATTTTCGTTTTAAAAACCTCTATATTTTATGCTATAAAGTATACCAACAACCGCCATGCCTGAAACCCTCCTCTATTGGCCAAGAGCCCGTGACCACTGCGGAAAGCCCACCAACTCGCATACCGCAAGCCTCGATCTTGCACAAGCTTTCGCTTTTCCCCGCCTCCTTTGACTGCATAGGCACGGCAACGACCGTGAGCATGGGTGATGCCACTTATAGCCCACGCCGCACACAAAGCGACATCTACATCGCCACGCATTGGGGGCATGCACGCACAAGGTCAAGGACCTCGACGACCTGCGCCGACGCACGCGGGGGCAAACCGGCCACCACACGAGCGACGACACCGCACATGAGCACACACCGCTCACAACACACATCGATGCCCAAGTATTTTGTGGAGCACTCCGCCCCGTAGGCACTTCGTGGCCCTCCCCATCTCTCATGGTTTGAGCTTTGAACCTTGCTCACCGGCCAGTGTTGGCGCCGGGCTGCCGGAGTAGCAAAGACGACGATGATCGGCGACGGCCTGACGGTATGGTCACACCGAGAGCTGCTCGAACGCACGCTAAAACACGCGGTGTACATCAACAGATTTTGTGCCGCCAACGATAGCGACTTGTTCGGGCCTTTCATTCATTATTTATACCCGTTGTACATAGTTTGATCCGAGATCAACGCGGCGCGACTCGCTCGCCGTGGTCGCGTTCCCGCCTATGGCGTGGGAACGTTACATGCGGCGGCGTGGACTACTTCCACCACGCCGAGAACGCAGCTGGTCCGGTGGTTACAACGTTCATTCCAACATGCAATTGACTAAACATGGGAAATAAACATGCACTACACCTATTACATTCTTGTAAATGCGTAACGTGCAAAAGAATTAAAGTCTAACAATCACCCCTAATTCTTACCAGCACCGACGATTACTCCCAATCTGCTGCCTCGAGCTCGATGAATCTTACTTTGCCAAGTGCCTTCGTCGTAATATGGAAGCTACTTGGAGCCGGGTGCTCACATGATCAATGTCAATCGTGCCATTCTCCACACATTCCCTCACAAAGTGATACTTCGTGTCTATGTGCTTGCTTCGATCATGATGTACAGGATTCTTGGTCAAAGCTATGGCAGACTTGTTGTTGACAAGGAGGCTAACCATTGGTGTGGAAGCAACTCTCCCATCAGTCTACTGAGCCAGATACCTTGGCAAGCTGCCTGAGCACTTGCAATGTTCTCGGCCTCACATGAAGAGAGGGCCACCACTCTTTGCTTCTGAGAAACCCAAGTCCCCAGATTCATTCCCGTGAAGAAAACAGAGCCACTCGTGCTCTTTCTATCATCCACATCACCTGCAAGATCACTGTCACTGAACCCAACAGTTTTGGTTCAGATGTGCCTCATTTCATGTATCTGCACCGATAGCCAACAGTTCCAGCAATATACCTCAAGATTTGCTTCACTGCTGCCCAATGACTTGCCCTAGGTGACTCCATATACCTACTCACAATTCCCACAGAGTAGGTGTTGGTATTTCTTAGCGTAAGTAGATAAGTCCGCAAGCGCATGGAAAGTACCGTTGTAGCACTTCACCCGGAAGTATTCAGGGTATCGTAATTTCCATAGGGACGGGCGTTAAGTCTTTCTAATTAGCTACCTTGAGAGAGAAAGAGTAGGTAGACTTCGGTAGTGAGGTTCTACTTCAGTTGTAATCCTAAGGTCAAGTTACCTTCACCTCTACAAGTTTACTTCGGGCACCGGATCGCACCTGGTCTGCCAGGTGATGCCGGCCTCCAGCTCTACTCTGTAGCCGGACGTGGAGGAGTGCAAGGGATGAACAAGGCTGTCACCACCTGTCGCCTACCTCACTACCGTGGGCTACACAGCAAACGAGGGTGACTTATAGCTTAGACACCACGTCCACGCTATTTGCCACTACTCTAGCGTTGGCCAGGAACATCCGTCTTTATCAGGAGTCATCTACTAGAGCATTCGTCAAAGGACAAACAACGAACCCGTAAACTTGTAAAGAGAACAATAGCTTGAACTTAAAGAGAACAATATGAAGGTAGAACCCAGCGTCTTACTCAAAGTAGTAGGATGATCATAGAGGTACAAATGTAGAAGTGGGAGCCGATGGATCCAAGCACTCCGTCCACCCCCGATGTACAAGAGCGAGGCCGATGTACACAAAGTAGAGGGGGTCGCTACTCCGCTCTTCTTCTACACTCTTTCCCTCTCTCACTCCCTTCTAAGTATAGTCTACTCTAAGGAAATGGCACTACTCCTCTTCTCAATTGTGTATGTGAAATGGACTTGAAGAATGAATGATGTTGAATGAGGAGCTTGAGCCATCCTTAAGTAGTAGAGCAAGGTCGGTTTGTTGTTGAATTTTAGGAAAGCACCCCATGCAACCGCCTCCCCTAGCATTAATGATACCGCCAGAAGAAGGGCGGTTGGAAAAGGCGGGATGGGGGGTCCGGCGGACCCGCTGGGTCCGGGACCGGCCCTGGCGCCTCTACCAACCACCTTTCTCTGGTGGGTTCTTCGGGCCGCCCATGTCGATAATCACCGGTGCTTTGGTCCGCTTGTGTTAAAGTTGTGGGCTTAGTTAAGTTGCTTTGTTTGTGCCTTCGTGAAAGCGTATTTCAACGATTTTCATGCTAGTCCCCCGCAAAACAATAAATCTAACAAAACTTGTGGAAGTGTTAGTCCAAAAGCCCTATTCTAGAGTTTTAGATATTATTTATCATGTTTTGATTATATAATGTTGGCGGTAGAAAAGTAGTTAAGGATCGCCAACAAACTCCCCCACACTTAGTCTTTACTTGTCCTCGAGTAAAGTGCTAGACTAAGTGGGTTCATCTCCTTTGATTTCAAGGTTTTCATACAGGTTATATCTTTGAGAAATTGAGAAATGGAATAGCTTTGAGATTGAGAAATCTTCTTACTTTTCTCAAACTCTCAAATACACTTGGGGGTTTTTTTATAATTTTAAAAAAAGATAGCATGTGTTCCTTGAATGGTTCTCTCGAATCGCTCAAGTATTTGTGTAAGTTTTGGGTCCTCACCAAGGCTTTTGTGAGATGCCTTTGTATTGATCATCTTATTTCTACAGGGTTATATGTGGAGCTTCTGGGTAGGAATGATCATGAGTGGAGCACACTTACTTGTGTATATTGTTGGATCAAAACCTGGACTATATGGAGATGCAAGGCATGAACTTTGATCGAGATGTGCAAGTGTGTGGGATAAATATTTTTGTATACTCCTTGTAACATGCATATCTCTTGGATAATTGCCTTGGAAAGTATGGGCTATTCTTTTCTTTCTCTTCTTTTTTTTTTGACGGGTCAGGTTCCGTGGTTATTTGGACACTTGTCCCTTATTCTCATGCTCTTTGGCTTGTTTCTTTTTCTTTTAGCCCATAGCTTTCTTCTTGGCATGTATAACCTTGAGAGATATTACATCAATGGTATGGAGTAAATATTTTGGTGGATGAAATAAAGCATGTTGTGCGCGACATCTCGGTGTGAGAGTCGGCCCTCTTATTTTGTCAGTGTACGTGTTTCTCGATCATGGGTCCATGACAAGAATCTTCAACAATAAGTCACAGAGTTTTGATAGAACGCAACACAAAGTAAGAGGCATATGAGATTGGTTTAAATATTTTTGTTGTGGCCCTGGTAGGTGTTTCAAAGCGATTCGTGGAACATGCTATTTATTTTTATTTTGCAAAGAAATTCACAAGTACTTTGTAAGAGATAGCAAGAGTCATGTCATCCTACTATATCACATTTATCAATGACTTAGATAAACTAGGATCCCTAGGGTTCACAAGTTTGCAGGAAAAATTGCGAGGAATAAAATGTATGCAAACTTTTAGTCATAGGAAGACATATGGATGGAGTTTTGTAAACTCTAGAATTTATTTCAGCAATTATTTGGGAGTGAGAGAGAGGGGAGGCACACATGCTTCTCATTTAGAGTTTGTTACCTTGTTGTGCGTCACGGATGTTTTTATTCTTCTCCCCACACTTGTTTTCTTTCCTGTTACTTATGAATTGCAAGAGACAAGGAAACAAGTGAACACAAATATTGATAATTCATCAGGCATTACAAAATGAGTGGAAATAAAATTTGGAAAAGGGAAAATGCCTAGAATAAAAATTATTGAACCGAGCAGTGACTTTCAGATGATTGGGTCAAGGGCATGTGACACCTTTGCTGCCCTTGCAACCCTTGCTAACTTTTCACTAAAGCCCCGGCGTAGCTCATTGATAGTATCCCTTAGGTTTTTGATTTCTAAGTTACTCTCAGCAATACGGTTGTGGGCTGTCTTGATGCTGGAGCGAAGGCTTCGATTGCTAGCACTAAGGGAAGCAAGAGTAGGCCCCTTGGGAGGTTTTTCGTCCTCACTATCACTGAAGAAACCAGCGGGCTGACCTCTAATGGGAGGCTTCCTAGAGGTTTTCTCACCCGTCTTATTTTAGGTGTTGCTTTGGGCGTTTCTGGCTCTTTAGTAGGAGGAGGAGCGGCCCTATCAGATCTAGGATGCGCAGATATATTAGCAGGGGAAGAAGCGGGGCGTTTCCTAGGTCCACTATTTGGAGGAATTTTTGGCTTAAGACCGGAGATGCCGGCAAGTGGTGGCACCTTCTCCTTATTGGCGCCGGTTGAAGTGGTTGGTGGAATCCTCTTCATGGGTGCAGCAGCTTGGGGCACCTTCTTCTTGATCACCATTTTGTTTTGGTTATCCACCAAGGTTGGTGGAGGCATGATGGCTAGAGGTGTTGCCATCACAATCATAGCTTCACCCTCCCCTATAGGTTGCTCTTGCTTCTCTTCTTCTTTGTCATCAAGGCCAAGGTTTTTGTAGAGAGCTAAAGCAAGGTTGGCCATGGTGCTGATCTAGGTGTGCTAGAACTACAGTTGGTGAGGAGAAGGGGAAAGAGCTTGAGTTGATGAATGGAGGAGAGGTGGAGGGTGAGCTTTATAGGTGCTCGGCGACTCCTCCAAAGGTAGTGAACCAAAGCACCGCCATGGATGCGATATGCAGAGGATCAAGAAGATGCAGGGAAAATTTCAGCGCGATCGGGCGCCTACCGGGTCCCGGTCAGACCTGGTCGGTCCGCCGCACCCACGGCGGCGGCTCCTTTCGCGCCCAAATTTTTTCTCGAGGCCCCCCGTCAGTCTCTAGTCCCATGATGCGGTGGTGCTTTGATTTGATTCGACCCGGATCAGTGCGAGATGGCTTGAGTGTGATCTTGATCATGGTGGAATCAAGAGGATGCAAACTTACTTTTTCATGATTTTGCACTTAATGCCAAAGGTTCTAATTGATCAGCAAAATATTATCTGAATTTTCAATATTTGCTTTTCAAATTTGAGTTTAGAGAAAGCCTAGCATTTTTGTGCTTTGTTAATTAATAAATAAACAAAAAGAAATAAGACTAATAGAAATAAACCCTATATATTATATTTGTTTTTGTTATTTTCAGAGTTTATATTCTACTAAGCTTATTTTATCAAAAAGATTCATTGATGTTAGGAGAAGGCTCAAGGAAAACTTTGAGTCTTTGACCATTTACCTTGAGATATTACCGTCATCATCCTGAATAGTTATAGCTCCATGTGGTGCAAAGGTCGATGACAACGTATGGTCCTCTCCATTTGCTTCTAAGCTTTTTCCTTCACCGAATACTTTTACTCAAGAGTTGAACAAGAGTACCTTGTCTCCCTTGTTGAATGTTTTTGAATTATTCGGTGGTCGTGCCATCTTTTGGTACGTTCTTTGTAGATCTTGGCACCGTGGTAGGCCTTCTCACGCCATTCTTCTAGCTCGGCTATTTGCTTTTGTCTGTTTTTGTCGGCTAGCTTGAGGTCCATATTCCAACTCTTGATTGCCCAGTAGGCTCGATGTTCGAGTTCTACCGGCAGATGGCAGCTTTTCCCATAGACGAGTTAGTATGGTGACATGCCAATGGGGGTTTTGTAAGCCGTCCTGTATGCCCAGAGTGCATCGGGCGACTTATCTTTCCATCCCTTCCCATGGCATTCACGGTCTTCAAGTAGGATATTTTTGATCCGCTTATTTGAGGTTTCGCCTAACCGCTTACGTGGGTGGTAAGGTGTGGCAATGTTATGTCTTTCTCCCAGCTCCCACAAGAATGCTCAAGCCTTTGTCCGTGAAATGTGACCCTCCGTCGCTCACCACCATTCATGGGGTGTGCGGCGAGGAAGATTATCTCATGGAACATTTTTCTTGTGTGTTTGGCATCGGCAGACTTGGCATGGCGTAGCTTCTACCCACTTCGAGACGTAGTCTCATTGCGATGAGGATATATTCACTATCATGGGACTTTTGGAAAGGTCCCATGAAGTCAATACCCCATACGCCGAAGATCTCGACTTGCAAATTGTAGTGGAGGGGCATAGCATTCCGTGATGTAATGCCTCCTTGCAGCTGGCACTTGTGACACCTTCGAATAAATTCTTTGGTGTCATCGTACATTGTTGGCCAGAAGAATCCACACTGCCAGATTTTGGCTTGTGTGCGGAACACTCCATAGTGGCCTCCATACGGGCTGCATGGCACTTCTCAATGATCTGTTGCCCTTCCACCGTGTGGGTACACACCTTCTCAAAGAAACCGTCGCGATATCCCCGTAGAGGTATGGATCATCCACGTGGTGGCGTCTACTTTCGACTTGCTGCGCCTTCCTTCTAGACTCGCCCGGGGGTACATAGCCTAAAACCGTGAAATTAACAATATCTGCGTACCACGGGGTTATGTCCGCCACCTTGAGGAGCATGTCATCACGCAGGAAGTCGATGGGTAGTTCCTGCATGTTAGTGACTTGCAAACGTGAAAGATGATCAATAGTATTTTCTACTCCTTTTTATCCCTGATTTCTAGGTCAAATTCTTGGAGTAGGAGGATCCACCGGATAAGTCTAGGTTTTGCATCTTTCTTGGTGAGCGGGTATTTTAGGGGCTGCATGGTCCGTATAGACGATGACTTTTGAGCCCACCAAGTAAGACCTAAACTTATCCATAGCAAAAACGACTGCTAGGAGCTCTTTTTCTGTGGTAGCGTAATTGAGTTGAGCTCCTGTTAGCGTTTTGCTTGCGTCAGCGATCGCGTGATGCTTCTTATCTTTGGTTTGGCCAAGGACCGCACCAACAGCATAGTCGCTTGCATCACACATGATCTCAAACGGCAGCGACCAATCTGGTGGTTGAATGATTGGTGCTGAGATAAGTGCTTCCTTAAGAGTAAGGAATGCTTTCAAGCACTCATCTCGCGGAACTCAAAGGGTACGTCTTTAGCTAATGTGCTCATGAGGGGTCTAGAGATTTGTGAAAAATCTTTGATAAACCTTCTATAGAACCCTCGCATGGCCTAGAAAGCTACGGTAATCCCTTTTACGCTCACCGGGGAGGTAGTTGCTCAATCACTTCGATGTTTGCTCGATCTACCTCGATCCCCCCTCTCGCACACTAGGTGTCCAAGAACCACGCCTTTCACGGACCATGAAGTGGCACTTTTCCCAATTAAGTACCAGGTCCTTTTCTTGGCATCTCTCGCAAGACTTTGTCTAAATTCTCAAGACAGCTTGTCAAAGGTTTTTCCATAGACGGAGAAATCGCCCATGAATACCTCCATGTTCTCCTCTATCATGTCTGAGAATATAGACATCATGCACCATTGGAATGACGCGGGTGCATTGCACAACCCAAAACGACATCCTTCGATAAGCCGCATATTCTTGCACGCATGTGAAAGTCGCCTTGCTTTGATCGTCGTGGTGGATTGGGATTTGGTGATAACCCGAATACCCATCTAGAAAATAGAAGAAAGAGTGTTTCGCTAACCGCTCCAACATTTCATCAATGAAGGGGAGAGGAAAGTGATCTTTCTTTGTTGCCGCGTTGAGTTTTCAGTAATCGATACACATTCTCCACCCTGTGACGGTACGCTAAGGGATGAGCTCATTTTTAACGTTTTCTACAACCGTCATTCCTCCCTTTTTGGGTACCACTTGGACGGGACTGACCCAGTCGCTATGTGGTACTGGATAGATAATCCCTGTGTGAAGAAGTTTTAGGACTTCCTTCTTCACGACTTCCCTCATCTCATTATTGAGCCGACGCTGTGGTTCACGGATGGTGTTTTGGCGGGTCAATAGGAATGCAATGAGTGCACATCGTTGGACTAATCCCCTTCAAATCTTGAAGAGAATACCCGAAGACAGACCCATGTTTCTCTAGGACAGCAATGAGTTTGGACATCTCCTCATCAGTTAGCTTGTCGCTAATGATTACAAGAGCGTTCCTATCATTATTGAGGAAAACATAGCGTAGGCCTTCAGGCAGGGTTTTTAGCTCAACGGGAGATGGTGTCGGTGCTTCCTCAACAGGAAGTTCAAAGAAGTCGCCCACTTCATCAATTTCTTCGATGAAGAATTTCGCATCTTCTTCTAAAGATGCTTTGGGGGACTTGAACAGTATTTTCGACATGACCTCAATGGGCATGCATTGGGGAAGAGGTTCTACTATCGAGTTTTTAGCTCGAGAGATAGGAATTGTGAAGGACTCTCTTCCCAGTTTTACATCCATTTCCCCTGTATTTGGTGGGTTTGTGAAGAGTTTTTCTAGGGGATGCCCTATTAGGACGTCGAAGTCCTCAATGTTGAAGATGTGAAAATCGGAGGGCTAACTCGACGCCCTCGTGGTGGAGAGTAATGTTGTGTAACGTAAGGACCCGACCTCGAAGGGTAGAACGTGGAGCATTCCGGAGGGTTCTAATGTGGGCATGCGTTGCTCCTTACTCAAATGAGCGAGGGCAAACGATTGTGACATTATGTTTGCACCAACAGTCGGGTTATACAACACTTCCACCCAATTCCCTTGAATCTTGCATTGAATGGGGAACGAAGGAGTGCAAATCCGAATTTCTTCATAGCAAAACTCTCCTTCATTTGCCCACTCGGTGCTAAGGATAGATGTCAACTCCTTAATGGACTCTCTTAGAGAATCTTTGCTTAAAGGCTTGCAAGGAGTGACGGGAATTGGTGGTCTCATGTGGTATTCGTATTTCACGGTATTTCCGAGGTCTTCGAAAAATGCATCCTCGAGACACGGGAGGTCCCCCACGTGGAGTTCTCCTTTGTGGCTTTTGGTTCAGGTGAGGGTCTCTCTAAAGGTTCGGATGGTTCAGCCATGACCAAAGAGACCTCCTCAGTGTTGGACATAGGTTCTACTCGGATTGGTTCTAAAGGAGGGGTGTTCTCTAGGATACGGTCTAGGAGAGCTTCCCCTTCTTCTGTGGTTTTGTGAGTGAATGAACCTCCGGCAGCAGTGTCTAACACAAGGGCAGATTCCTTACTTAGCCCTAACCAGAAATGTTGTAACAACACATGGTTAGGGATGGACAAGTCTGGGCCAGACCTCGTTAAAACTGAGAATTTGTCCCATGCTGCTCCTATAGACTCCTTCTCCTTTTGTTGGAAGTTGAGAATCTCTTGTCGTAGGGAAGCAATACGGGATAACGGGTAGAATGCGAGACAAAATTTGTTCCGCAACTCTTCCCAATCGCCAGCTACCTTCCCTACATTGTGGTCGTACCACTGTTTCGCCCTCTCAATAAGTGAGAACGAAAACAGTTTCCACCTAAGAGTTTCTTGTGACATGCCTGCAATGGTCAGGCAAGCACAGAGCTGCTCAAACTCCCTTAAATGGTGATATGGGTTTTCATAATCATACCCGGAGAAGGGTTGTTCCTGAACCATGGCTATGAAGCCTGGGCGGAGCTCATATCCCGAAGCTGTGATTGGCTTCGATGATGATGGTCGTTCTAAGAGCTCACCCTTTGGAGCAGAAAAGCTTGCAATGGTGGTTGGCTCCATGGTAAAAGACTAAAAACAAAAAGGAGGCGATAGGTTAGGATACACGGGTAGACTAGGTTCGAAGACTATAACGACAACCGTCCCCAGCAACGGCGCCAGAAATGCTTGTTGGTATTTCTTAGCGTAAGCAGATAAATCCGCAAGCGCACGGAAAGTACCGTTGTAGCACTTCACCCGGAAGTATTTAGGGTATCGTAATTTCCACAGGGACGGGCGTTAAGTCTTTCTAATTAGCTACCTTGAGAGAGAGAGAGTAGGTAGACTTGGGTAGTGAGGTTCTACTTCAGTTGTAATCCTAAGGTCAAGTTACCTTCACCTCTACAAGTTTACTTCGGGGCACGGATCGCACTTTGGTTCCGCGGGTGATGCCGACCTCTAGCTCTACTCTCGTGAGCCGGGACGTGGAGGAGTGCAAGGAACGAACAGGGCTGTCACCACCTGTCGCCTACCTCACTATCGTGGGCTACACAGCAAACGAGGGTGACTTATAGCTTAGACACCACGTCCACGCTATTTGCCACTACTCTTGCATTGGCCAGGAACATCCGTCTTTATCAGGAGTCCTCTACTAGAGCATTCGTCAAAGGACGAACAACGAACCCGTAAACTTATAAAGAGAATAGTAGCTTGAACTTAAAGAGAACAATATGAAGGTAGAACACGAGCGTCTTACTCAAAGTAGTAGGATGATCATAGAGGTAAAAATGTAGAAGTGGGAGCCGACAGATTCGGCACTCCGTCCACCCGATGTACAAGACCGAGGCCGATGTACACAAAGTAGAGGGGGTCGCTACTCCGCTCATCTTCTACACTCTTTCCCTCTCTCACTCCCTTCTAAGTAGAGTCTACTCTAAGGAAATGGCACTACTCCTCTTCTCAATTGTGTATGTGAAATGGACTTGAAGAATGAATGATGTTGAATGAGGAGCTTGAGCCATCCTTAAGTAGTAGAGCAAGGTCGGTTTGTTGTCGAATTTTAGGAAAGCACCCCATGCAACCGCCTCCCCTAGCATTAATGATCTTGCCCGGAAGAAGGGCGGTTGGAAAAGGCGATATGGGGTCAGGCCAGCCCATCGGGTCTGGCCGGACCGGGCCTGGAGCCTCTGCCAACCGCCTTTCTCTGGTGGGTTGCTGGGCCGGCCCATGTCGATAATCACCGGGTGCTTTGGTCCAGTTGCGTTCTGAAGTTGTGGGCTTAGTTGAGTTGCTTTGTTTGCGCCTTCGGAAAGCGTATTTCGGCCGGTTTTCATGCTAGTCCTCAGAAAAACAATAAATCTAACAAAACTTGTGGAAGTGTTAGTCCAAAAGCCCTATTCTAGAGTTTTAGATATTATTTATCATGTTTTGATTATATAATGTTGGCGGTAGAAAAGTAGTTAAGGATCGCCAACAAACTCCCCCGACACTTAGTCTTTACTCGTCCTCGAGTAAAGTGCTAGACTAAGTGGGTTCATCTCCTTTGATTTCAAGGTTTTCATACAGGTCACTCCATCCCTCTGATCAACTTGGATCCCCAAGTAATATGAAAGTAGCCCAAGATCACTCATACTAAAGCTTTTCATCATCCGCTTCTTGAATGCTAAGATTCTCTCTTGACTTGTCCTGATGACTAAGTCATCCACATACACTCCCACTAGCAAGAAACCACTATCCTCCCGACGCCTATACACAGCATGCTCTAGTGGGTTTCTGACAAAACCAAGCCTGATTAGCTCACCGTCAAGCCTAGCATTCCAAGCCCCGGTACCGACGAGCCCCATACAAGTGCTTTCTTCAGCCCAAGCACCTTGCCACTTCCATTTGCAACAATGAAACCAGGGAGGTTGTTGTACATACACCTCCTCAACCAAGTCTCCATTCAAGAATGCCGATTTAACATCCATGTGATGCACCTTCCATCCACTTCTTCTTTGCTACCAGTGCCAAAATTAGTCCGACAGTCTAAATTCGCCACTGGTGCATATACTTCATCGAAGTCCACCTCCTCACATTGAGCATATCCCTTGGCCACCAGACGGGCCTTGTGTTTCACCACATTCCGATTTGGATCCTTCTTAAATTTAAATACCCATTTGAGACCTACGGCTTTGTGTCTTGGTGGTAGGTTTGCTAGCTACCAGGTTCCATTTGACCAATCGACTCCATCTCAGCCACCATTGCATCTCTCCAACACCTCTCACTCAAAGCTTCACCCACACCATTGGGTTCTTCTGCCATTAGGAGGCACAGCCCACTATACTCAAAGTCTTGCAGTTCATTAGTGGTGTCCAATATATATTGTACAGTTCGAACTTATTTGGGACCCCATCCGAATTGGGATGACTCTCTCGTAGGTGGTGTTGCATATTCCACAGCTTGCCCAATTGGGCTCCCCACGGGGTGTGTGATCCTAGCTATGCATAGGGCTTGAATCAATGGACCACCGTCAGGGAGATCTTTGGTGCTTCAACTAGAACAAAACTGAATTTTCGATCCATACCTTTGAACTGCGTTGTCGAATCTTTTTTTGTCCCAACTAAATGAGTAATACTCCACTTCAAAGCTAGCCGCCCCGATCCTACTGTTGGTTTTTCTTCACTCCACTTCCAAGCTCGATTCTCCTCGAAGATTACATCTCTAGATGTGTGGAGTTTCTTGGTCGTTGGATCATGTTGGGGAGGGAGGGCGACCCTCACCAGCAACGGCGGCTCCACTGTGCCCCGCCTGGCTGGGCAAGGCGAATGCGCAAGATAACCCAAGTTCGAACATCGCGGATGCTTCCGGCGGAGGGACCTCCGCTGCTAGCGGCATAAAGCGGAAGGACGAGTCCTCGGTCGTCAATTCCGCCGAAGCCGCGGCACCGACTCGGGGCGACAACACCGCTAACTCCTTTGGACCCCGCGGGATGTCTCGGCGAAGGGACCTTATCACGTGGCCACAAGGCGGAGGCCCGAACGGCGAGGTAGGCCGCGGAGGGCAAGGCCCCCGCCCGATTGACAAGCGGGGGCGGCGCGAAGGGACCGGGCCGTTCATTAGGGAGATGAGGAGCTTCGAACGCGGGGGACCAGGCGAAGGCCACCACATCACCCAAAGGCCCCCGCGGGCCGGGCGCGCTGGCGGCGGGCAGAAACCCCGGAGGGATGGCTCACCATAGTGTTAGCCCAGTTTTGCCCTTGAGTAGCATTTGTACCCTTATACCCCTATGAGGGTCCATGCGTCATGGACGCCTTGTAATGTACTTGATGTAAAATGGCACCCGACCCTTTACCTCCCCTATAAATACCCGAGTACGGGCCTTGGGGAGGGGGAGGTTGGTGGCCGAAGTATTGGCCATTTAATCAAATCGTACCTTCGCTATTGGTTTTGAGCCCGTGTCTTCTCCAGCACCTTCTCGTACGGTCGTTGACCTCCGCCCGCCCTTGCACCCTTGGCAACCTCGGCGAGGGGGTGAGGCCAATCGGAGGCCGACAATCGTTCCTACACCTTGTCCTTCGTCACTTACACGTTTCGGGAAGCCCTCGCCCCTCCTCCGCGACCTCGGTAGCGAAGGTCGAGAGGGGAGCGGAGTGAACCCACGTTGGCGTCGACCGTGGGGATCAAAGCGAAACACAGTAAAGCCATGCCTGCGCACACCGTAAACAGATGCCGCACGCCGGCTGCGAGCGAGCGTCGCGCCCGCAAACCGGCGGTCTCGGCCGGACCGGACTGCCGGGGCAGGGGGGCCATCGCCAGCGGAGGCTGGGGGCCAACTCCCGGCGGGCCAAGGAGTTTTGACTCAATCGATCAATACCGCCTCGGGGCCTCGATCCCCGAGACCTCCGCCGCGAGGCGGGTTCGGGGCTCGCAACCCGAGACCTCCGCCCGTCACCTGGGACGAAGAGAAACCCCGATCCAGGGCGCGGGTCGATCGTGGAACAACCCGTGACCCAACTCCCCAGATCGGCCGCCCCCGGACCGCACTCTCGAGGGTCTCCCGGGGACTACACGAAGTTTAGGAGGGTGAAGCCCTCCGTGGGATGGAGGCCCCGGGAATGTTGAGGGCCCAGATTGCAGAGAAGAGGAGGCAACTTCAGGCGCTCGATAGAAGGCGGCGTCTCCGAACCATCGAGGAGCAGCCGAGGGCGGCCAAGGCCGAGGTTGGCTTGGATTGAATAGCAACTCGCGGCGAAGACGAAGTCCAAGGTCTGCGGGGGCACTAGCCGGGCCGCCGCAAGCACCACACCCACCCCACCCCCACCTCCACCCACGCAAGGCCCACCCCGCATCAAAACCCCCAAGCTCTCTACCCTCCCTCCAGATCAACCAACCCCATCACACCCTACCCAACAGAATCGCCCCCTCCCCTCACTAAAGCGTAGACCACCCTCCACAAACCACGCGACTACGACCCAAAGTCCCCGCTCTCGCCCTCCAAATCACGGAGTAGCCTCCAGCATATAGCCACCAGCATCTACCACGCTATAACGGAAACTCCGACCCACGGCAATTCATCATGAGCTCGGAAGCCGCCAGAAGCGTAGCGGCGGGGTGACCAGTCAACCATGGCCAAATCCTTCATAATCGTTGCGAGGGGATAGCGAGATCTGGTCTTGCACCCTTCCTCCGAACACCATCCTTTGGGCGGGCGTAACGGGCGGCGCCCTCGAACCAACTTCAAAGGGGTGGACTCGAAATCGTGAACAACACCGAGCTACTTAGCGTCGTGCGAGAGACCTAATGAGCCCCTACGGGACTGGTGGTGGAGGTTCCTTGAGACGAAGGCCCGGGACCGAGGGGTGCCGGATCAGGCGTCATCATGGCCCGCGGTCTCATGCATTCGCCCCGGCCCTTGCCACTCAAAATCGAAGGAAGCAACCCAAGACCCTCGCCGGCTGCACGAGATCACGGAGAAATCTTTGCGGGCGATAGCGCCCACAAGGCCAAGGCCGGATGCCCCGGGCCTCGCACCCAGCGGCCAATCAGCTCGGCGCCCGCCCGTGCGAATCACTACCGCGCTCCGACCCCGCCCGGGTAGGTGCGCGACCTGGCGCCCCGCGGGCGCAAAACCTCGCAACAACCTCGCGAAGCGCGAGCCCATTACTCGAGGGACCAAAAACCCGGAGGGGGCGAAGCGAGACCCGCGAGAAGCAAATGTCTTGTCGCTACGCGGCGGGACAAAGGACACTACACAAGCGTGCCCCTTCTATGCGAAGGGGAAGGAGGCAATGGATAGAGAGCAGGCCTCGTAAAACCCCGAGGAGACAAGTCAACCATACTAGAAAGCCTACCCCCCTCACATAGGCTACAAGCCACTATAGCTTTACACCCGTCAACTACCAACACACCCTCGCACCGGATTCCATTACCCGACCTTCCACCCGCCACCCTTCGAGCCCATACAACCAGCCTCGGTACCAACCCCGCTACACCCAAAGAAGACTACAAGTATCCCGCCCTCGAGGCCCCGCACCCGCATCAAAACCCACCCCCGCCACCACCACCAACCTTACCACGCTCCCCCTCCTCCTCAAGTCAAGCATGAAGTCCAAACCATTGTGAACAACCCCGTCCCCACCTACGGAGTCATCCTAGCCATCAGGAGGCTCTAATGAAGATCACGGCAACAAGCGCCCAGGAAAGAGCACTACCGCGGGGTGCACCATGTTGCGGCCAGAGGGCCCGCACAAGAACTCCACGTGGTCCCATGTCCCCTCACCTTCGATGCAAGCGACATGAAACTCAAGGACTACCCACACCGATGCGATGGTTGTTGGTATATCTTATAGCATAAAATCACTAGCCAACTAAACATGAAATAAGGGTTTAAAATGAATATCAACATAGTATAGGGATCTAACGACAGAATTCCACGAGTTTTGGTATTTTATATCTTCTGAGGGGACTTAACAGATAAAAGCGGTAAAAGCCCAAGAGTTTGCATCCCATACGATGAGGAGACTTGACCATGAAGCAACTCAACCCAAAACCCGAACTAAAACATTCTAGAAGACACCCGAAGGCAACACCGGGAAGCCACAGGCCCACCCGGCATAGGGTCTCGGCCGCCGGGGTTATTCATGGCGGCCGCCAGTGGGTCCCACCTGTCGGTCTCTCCTTTCTAGGTCGGTTTCATACCGCCATTGAGGACAGATCTACACCGTTGCCAAGGTCGGTTTGATCCAAGGGCTACCATGCATCGCCCAAGGCTATATAAGGAGACCCCTAACCCCTAGGTAAACCCCTAATTCATACCTATTCATTCTACTTCAAGTCCCATCATCAAGACCCCAAGTCAAGATCCCAAGCCCTAGTTTCACCATATTAGAGCATTAGCTATCTAGGCTAGATTAGAGAAAGTCAAGCTTGCCTTGGATTCTGATTGTCAAGAAGTAGCGGGAGTTGAGCTTTCGTGGCTTCTCTCTTGTATCCAATTTGTAAGTATTTGGTTGGAATACAATTGCTATGACATTGCTCGATTTAATGATTATATTCTTAGTTATATGTTTCTATGCTTATTATGATTATATACTTAGTATAGCTAGATTGCATTTATATTCAAGCATGGAGTTATATAGCTCACTTAATGATGTCTTGGGTGAGTGGTCAACAATGTGTAAACGTGGTGTTTATACAACGTTTGCTCGCGACGCACATTACATTCCGGGTTGTGTGGTAGATCGTGGATGTGATATTGCCATTGAGTCCTTTGTAATCCACCCTTCGAATGTAGGCCTAGTTGAACTTTATTACTATGGTAGACTTGCTTTATTCTTGATCTTCCTTAGTAATGTTCACCATGTGTAGACATATTGCTCTCTTGCCATGATTACTAGGTGTCTTTGCACTAATCTAAGTATGCATTGACATATGATTAAGAGTAATATAGGAATATTTTGGCTATTCTACCTATACCATGTTATCATTGCCTTTATGACATATTCTAGTGGCACACCATGATCTTAGACTTAAGGGAGTTATCATTATCATTTATCTTTATTATGTGACTCGTCTGTGCTCGAGTAATGTTAGATACATATGGTTTACTCTACATTATTACACTCGCAAGTAATTCAATCTCTCTAAACCATAAGCCTACCCCTTCCCTGTGGTAAAATATAAATACGATACCTGGATAGACTCTCGGTGAAGTGCTACAATTTGTATTTCTATCTGTGCGCTTGCAGATATCATGCTTATATTATTATATAGATTTCAAGAGGCATATCAAGAATACCATACACGCATTTCTTAGAGCATTGCTGCTAGGGTGATAGACTAGTATGTAGGTGATGCCTAGAGATGTGTGGTACACCTCTTGTCCATATCCTGGTGAGATTAACTCCACTATGGATAGTGTTGCAGAGCATACACACCATGACTAATTCCGCTTTAACTCTCTCATTGACCACAAATAACTTTTCTTTGGAATGTGAGATTAACTCCCACATCCGGGCTAACTCATTAGATAGATACCATTATACATTTCTGGCTTCGTCTAAGGTTGGATCCTAGATCTACCCTTTTGTGATTGCGTTAAGAAATGTCAACAATGGTCATAAAGACAAACGTAGCAGGCTGGACAGTCACCAAAATTCTGGTGGACACAGGCAGCTCCGCCGATATCTTGTTCGCTTCAACCTTCGACCGCATGAAACTCGACCGAAACCTTCTTCAGCCAGCGGGGAACCCACTCTTTGGGTTCGGAGGTTAGCAAGTTCGGGCCATCGGTAAAATCACGTTGCCCGGTCACCTTCGGAGGTGGACCCAACCCTCACACCGAGAACATCACCTTCGATGTAGTCGACATGTACTACAACTACAATGCCATCTTCGGTCGAGGCATCATCAACGCTTTCGGGGCCGCACTCCACTCAAGGTACCTCTGTATGAAAATACCCTCAATCAGCGGAGTCATAGCAGTATTTGGGGACCAAGACCTAGCACGGGGGCAATAGGGCGCCGTGGCGCCGAGGGCGTGAACGCCCACGCCCTAGAAGAGGAGAAGCAAGCAAAGGAGAAGGAAGAGCCGGAGGATCGGGATAAGCCCCCGCTGGTACAACCGGTGGAGGAAACCAAAAAGTCTGGGTGTGCCTCAACGATGCCACCAAAGAAGTGACAATCTCCGCTCTCTTTTGGACCCCGACTCGAAGGGCGGCACACAATTCGAGAGAGAGAGCAGGTGACGTCTTCGCATGGAGCGTGGAGGACCTCCGAGGGAGTGGACAGGGGGACCTCATCGAGCACAACCTTCATGTGAAGCCGGAGGACGCCCGGTAAAACGTAAGCTCGAAAGATGTCCAAGGAAAGAGCCAAGCGCCCTAGCGGAGGTCAGCTCCCCTGGCGGATGCGGAGGTCATCCGCCAGTAAAGTACCCCACCTGGTTATCCAACATCGTCCTCGTAAAGCGAGCCTCACGAAGGACAAAGCAGAGCCCCAGATGGCGAGCGTGTGTCGATTTCACAAAGCCCTAAACAAAGCGTGCCCCAAAGGCGACTTTCCCCTACCTCGGATCAGTACCCTCGTGGACTGGCACGGCCGCGAGATGCTCTCTCCTTGGCGATTCTCAGGCTATCACCAAATACGGATGAGTAAAGGAGGACGAGGAGAAGACCGGCTTTATCACTCCCTCGGAACTTACTGCTTCCGGATAATGGCTGAGGGCCTCCGCAACGCAGGCTCAGCCTTCGCCAGAATGACAGCGGAGGTGTTTGCGGAGGACAAGGCGGTTTCCGCGTATGTTGATGACATCGTGGTACAGAGCAAGCGCAAGCAAGACCACATCAGCGATCTCGACGGGACCTTCGCAAACCTCCGCAAAGCAAAGCTAAACCGAACCCCGCCAAGTGCGTCTTCTGAGTTAGCAAAGGGAAGCTACTCGGGTGCCTAGTCTCGGCCCGGAGGAATCGAGGCCAACCCCACCAAAATCGATGCAATCACGGAATGGAGCCTCCGACCAACGGGAAGTTAGCGCGGCGTCTCTGCCGCCGCCGTTTGGCATCCCTTTCGCGATTCATTTCCGGATCCAGCGAGTAAGCGAGGCCACCCTTTCTTCGAGGTACTTAAAAGCACGAGCTATCCAACCGGGGCCCTCGCGGCGAAGGCCTTCAAGACCTCAAGGCATACTTATCTAACCTCACAACCCTCGCGGCCCCGGACCCGAGGCGAAGGACTATTGTTGTGCGTCGCGGCGTCCCCTCACGTGGTCGGGCGCGGTCCTGCGAAGGAGGTCGAAAGCCACCAAAGCAAACGGCTCCCATATACTTCGTGTCGAAACACTTTCGAGCGACCAAAAGAAGCATTACACCGAGGTGGAAAAGGTGGCCTACGCGGTGGTTATGGCGCACCTAAAAGCTAAAACACTACTTCCAAGCTCATGAGATCCGCGATACCTTCGAGCTCGCTGGACAACATTTTCGAGGAACCGAGTCGGTTGGCGAGTAATAGCGAAGAGGGCAACAGAGATCGGAGATCATGCAATTAGGTTCGTCGGCGAGAGCAACAACAATAAAGTCTCGGGCCCTCGCAGATTTTGTGGCGACTGGACACCCGACATCTACAATCGCGGCCGAAGCTCGACCCCATCTAGACAGCCCACACAGACGAGCCTAGGGTGCCTCGGCGCAAGCATATAGCGCCGCCTTACCTCCCCTCCGAGAGTCAAGCTCCGCTATGCGGCTCGTCTTGAGTTCCCGTGCACCAACAATGTGGCAGAATATGAAGCACTCCTTCTGGCCTTGAACAAGTTATGAGCAGTATCCATGCGGAGGGCCATAATCAGAACAGATTCAGAGGTGGTGTCCGGCCAGGTGGAGAAGAACAACAAGGCCCGTCATTTGGAGCTCTAGAAATACCTGCAACGAGTGCGAAAAATCGAAGCCTCCTTCCTTGGGGTCACCACAAAGACGATACCAGGTAGAGACAATAGCGAAGCAGATGAACTAGCTAAGGTAGCGGCTCGCTCGGAACCCCTACCCCCGATGTGTTCTACGAGGTCCTTCGGCTCCCCCACAACCGGACGTGCCCTCCGCAACCCCAAAGTTCGTCAACGCGATCGACAGCGAAGGCGAGAGCCTGGGTACAACCGGTGGAGGAAACCAAAAAGTCCGGGTGTGCCTCAACGATGCCACCAAAGAAGTGACAATCTCCGATCTACTGGACCCCGACTCCGAAGGGCGGCTTACGCAATTCCTGCGAGAGAACAGTGACGTCTTCACCTGGAGCGTGGAGGACCTCCAGGGAGTGGACAGGGACCTCATCGAGCACAACCTTCATGTGAAGCCGGAGGCCGCCGTAAAAGTGAGCGAAGCTCGAAAGATGTCAGGAAAGAGCCTAAAGCGGCCCCTAGCGGAGGTCAACCACCGCCGGATGCGGAGGTCATCCGCCCCCGTAAAAAGTACCCCCACAGGTTATCCAACATCGTCCTCGTAAAAGCGAGAGCCTCACGAAGGACAAAAGCAGAGCCCCCGGATGGCGAACATGTGTCGATTTCACAAGCCTAAACAAAGCGTGCCCCAAAGATGACTTTCCCCTACCTCGGATCAGTACCCTCGTGGACTCTGCCGCAGGCTGCGAGATGCTCTCTCCCTGACTGCTTCTCAGGCTATCACCAAATCGGATGAGTAAGGAGGACGAGGGAGAAGACCGGCTTCCTCCCTCCGAAACTTACTGCTTCCGGCGAATGGCTGAGGGCCTCCGCAACGCAGGCTCAACCTTCGCCAGAATGACAGCAGAGGTGTTTGCGGAGGACAAGGCGGTTTCCGCGTATGTTGATGACATCGTGGTACAGAGCAAGCGCAAAGCAAGACCACATCACCGATCTCGACGGGACCTTCGCCAAACCTCCGAAAGCAAAGGCGGCGAACTCCGCCAAGTGCGTCTTCGGAGTTAGCAAAGGGAAGCTTACTCGGGTGCCTAGTCTCGGCCCGGAGGAATCGAGGCCAACCCCACCAAAATCGAAGCAATCACCGAATGGAGCCTCCGACCAACGGGGAAGTTAGCGCGGCGTCGCGGCCGTTTGGCATCCCCGGGCGATTCATTTCGAGATCCGCGAGCGAGGCCACCCTTTCTTCGAGGTACTTAAAAAAGCACGGAGCCATTCAACCTGGGGGCCCTCCGCAATGAAGGCCTTCGAAGACCTCAAGGCATACTTATCTAACCTCACAACCCTCGCGGCCCCGGACCCGAGGCGAAGGACTATTGTTGTGCGTCGCAGCGTCCCCTCACGTGGTCAGCGCAGTCCTTGCGAAGGAGGTCCAGGAAAGCCACCAAAGCAAACAGCTCCCCATATACTTCGTGTCAGAAACACTCGAAGGACCAAAGAAGCATTACACCGAGGTGGAAAAGGTGGCCTACGCGGTGGTTATGGCGGCACGAAAGCTAAAACACTACTTCCAAGCTCATGAGATCACGATACCTTCGAGCTTTCCGCTGGACAACATTTTCAGGAACCCGGAGTCAGTTGGCAGAATAGCGAAGTGGGCAACAGAGATCGGAGATCATGCAATTAGGTTCGTCGGCGGAACAGCAATAAAGTCTCGGGCCCTCGCAGATTTTGTGGCGAGGCCCCGGACACCCGACATCTACAATCGGGCGGCTCGACCCCATCTAGGCCGGCCCACACAGACGGAGCCTAGGGTGCCTCCGGCGCAGGCATAGCGGCCGTCCTTACCTCCCCCTCCGGAGTCAAGCTCCGCTACGCAGCTCGTCTTGAGTTCCCGTGCACCAACAATGTGGCAGAATATGAAGCACTCCTTCTGGCCTTGAACAAGTTATGAGCAAAGTATCCATGCGGAGGGCCATAATCGCAACAGATTCGAGGTGGTGTGTCCGCCGGGTGGAGAAGAACAACAAGGCCCGTCATTTGGAGCTCTAGAAATACCCGCAACGAGTGCGAAAAAAATCGAAGCCTCCTTCCTTGGGGTCACCACAAAGACGATACCAGGTAGAGACAATAGCGAAGCAGATGAACTAGCTAAGGTAGCGGCTCGCTCGGAACCCCTACCCCCCGATGTGTTCTACGAGGTCCTTCGCTCCCCCACAACCGACGCACCCTCCGCAACCCCAAAGTTCGTCAACGCGATCAGCAGCGAAGACTGGAGAGCCCCTGCGGGTACAACCGGTGGAGGAAACCAAAAAAGTCCGGGTGTGCCTCAACGATGCCACCAAAGAAGTGACAATCTCCGATCTACTGGACCCCGACTCCGAAGGGCGGCTTACGCAATTCCTGAGAGAGAACAAAGTGACGTCTTCACCTGGAGCGTGGAGGACCTCTTGTGGAGTGGGAGGGGACCTCATCGAGCACAACCTTCATGTGTGAAGGAGGCCGCCCCCATTAAAACGAAGCTCGAAAGATGTCCGAGGAAAGAGCCTAAGCGGCCCTAGCGGAGGTCAACCACCTGCTGGATGCGGAGGTCATCCGCCCCGTAAGTTTGCCCTGGTTATCCAACATCGTCCTCGTAAAAAAGCGAGCCTCACGAAGGACAAAACAGAGCCCCCGGATGGCGAACATGTGTCGATTTCAAGCCTAAACAAAGCGTGCCCCAAAGATGACTTTCCCCCTACCTCGGATCGGTACCCTCGTGGACTGCCGCGGGGCGCTGCGAGATGCTCTCTCCCCGGCGCTTCTCGGGCTATCACCAAATCTGGATGAGTAAGGAGGGACGAGGAGAAGACCGGCTTTATCACTCCCTCCGAAACTTATCGCTTCCGTGAATGGGCGAGGGCCTCCCGCAACGCGAGCTCAACCTTCGCGAGAATGACAACAGAGGTGTTTGCGGAGGACAAGGCGATTTCAGCGTATGTTGATGACATCGTGGGTAGCAAGCAAGCGCAAGCAAGACCACATCTTGATCTCGACGGGACCTTCGCAAACCTCCGCAAAGCAAAGCTGAGCGAACTCCGCCAAGTGCGTCTTCGGAGTTAGCAAAGGGAAGCTACTCGGGTGCCTAGTCTCGGCCCGGAGGAATCGAGGCCAACCCCACCAAAATCGAAGCAATCACCAGAATGGAGCCTCCGACCAACGGGGAGTTAGCGCAGCGTCTCGCGCCGTTTGGCATCCCCGAGAAGATTCATTTCCGGATCCGCGAGCCAGGCCTCCCTTTCTTGAGGTACTTAAAAGCACGGAGCATTCAACGGGGCCCTCCGCAGCCGGAAGGCCTTAGAAGACCTCAAGGCATACTTATCTAACCTCACAACCCTCGCGCCCCGGACCCGAGGCGAAGGACTATTGTTGTACGTCGCGGCGTCCCCTCACGTGGTCGGCGCGAAGTCCCTGCGAAGGAGGTCGTGAAAGCCACCAAAGCAAACAGCTCCCCCCCATATACTTCGTGTCGAAACACTCGAAGGACCAAAGAAGCATTACACCGAAGCTGGAAAGGTGGCCTACGCGGTGCTTATGGCGGCTAAAGCTAAAACACTACTTCCAAGCTCACGAGATCACGATACCTTCGAGCTTTTCATTTGGACAACATTTTCAGGAACTCGGAGTCAGTTGGCAGAATAGCGAAGTGGGCAACAGAGATCGGAGATCATGCAATTAGGTTCGTCGGCAGAACAGCAATAAAGTCTCAGGCCCTCGCAGATTTTGTGGCAGACTGGACACCCGACATCTACAATCGGGCGTGGCTTCGACCCCATCTGGACAGCCCACGCAGACGGAGCCTAGGGTGCCTCCGGCGCAGGCATAGCGGCCATCCTTACCTCCCCCTCCGGAGTCAAGCTCCGCTACGCAGCTCGTCTTGAGTTCCCGTGCACCAACAATGTGGCAGAACACGAAGCAGTCCTTCTGGCCTTGAACAAGTTATGAGCAGTATCCACGCAGAGGGCCATAATCAGAACAGATTCAGAGGTGGTGTCCGGCCAGGTCGAGAAGAACAACAAGGCCCGTCATTTGGAGCTATAGAAATACCTGCAACGAGTGCGAAAAATCGAAGCCTCCTTCCTTGGGGTCACCACAAAGACGATACCAGGTAGAGACAATAGCGAAGCAGATGAACTAGCTAAGGTAGCGGCTCGCTCGGACCCCCCTACCCCGATGTGTTCTACGAGGTCCTTCGCTCCCCCACAATCGACGCACCCTCCGCAACCCCAAAGTTTCAACGCGATCAGCCGAAGGCGGAGAGCCCCGCTTATCGCGTTCATCAAGGGCCACCTCGAACCGCAATCAAAAGAGGAAGAGAAGAGAATAGCACAGAAAGTGCGAGGGTACAAAATCATCAATGACCGGCGTACAAGGCCTCCGTCACCGCTCCACCGCTGAAATGTGTGTCGACCACTTTCGGGGATGGGAGATTCTTGCGAGAGGTGCACGAGGGCATCTGCGGTTCTCCGCGGTGGCCCGCGAGCCCCTGGTTGGCAAGGTGTTCGGGCAAGGGTTCTCTTGGCCAACCGCACTCAATGATGCAACCGAGCTCGTCAAGCCTTTGCGAAGGTCGCCAAATGATGGCACACCACTCAAACTTGCCCGGTGGCTCCGACCACCCTAATCTACCCAACATGGCCCTTTGCAAAGGTGGGGAATCGACTTGATTTGTAAATGCGAGAACGTGCAAAAGAATTAAAGTCTAACAATCACCCCCAAATTCTTACGCACCTTAATTACACCCAAGCCGCTGCTCGAGCTCGATGAATCGACTTTGCCAAGTGCCTTCATCGGAATATCGCCTAGCTGGAGCCGGGTGCTCACATGATCAATGTCAATCGTGCAATTCTCCACACATTCCCTCACAAAGTGATACTTCATGTCTATGTGCTTGCTTCGATCATGATGTACGAGGGATTCTTGGTCAAAGCTATGGCGGACTTGTTGTCGACAAGGAGGCTAACCTTTGGTGTGGAAGCAACTCTCCCATCGATCTCATCGAGCCAGATACCTTGGCAAGCTGCCCGAGCACTTGCAATGTACTCGGCCTCACATGAAGAGAGGGCCACCACTCTTTGCTACGAGAAACCCAAGTCACCAGATTCATTCCCATGAAGAAAAACCGAGCCACTCGTGCTCTTTCTATCATCCACATCACCTGCAAGATCACATCCTTTGAACCCCAATAGTTTTGGTTCAGATGTGCCTGATTTCATGTATCTGCACCCATAGCCAACAGTTCCAGCAATGTACCTCAAGATTTGCTTCACTGCTGCCCAATGACTTGCCCTAGGTGACTCCATATACCTACTCACAATTCCTACGAGTAGGCAAGATCGGCCTTGTGTTCACCAAATACCTCGGGCTCCCAATAATACTCACGTATCTTGTTGCATCCACAGAGGGGGTCTTGTCATTCTTGCTCAACTTCAATTTGTTCTCCATAGGCACATGACAAGGATTGCATCCGGCCATGCCCGACCTTCTCAAGAATTTTTGAGCATAAGCATTTTGACATATTGTTGTCACTCCATCCTCTCGATCAACTTGGATCCCCAAGTAATATGAAAGTAGCCCAAGATCACTCATACTAAAGCTTTTCATCATCTGCTTCTTGAATGCTAAGATTCTCTCTTGACTTGTCCCAGTGATGACTAAGTCATCCACATACACTCGCACTAGCAAGAAACCACTGTCCTCCTGATGCCTATACACAGCATGCTCTAGTGGGTTTCTGACAAAACCAAGCTTTGATCGACTCACCGTCAAGCCTAG
The DNA here is from genome assembly GCA_015847255.1 of Hyparrhenia diplandra. NCBI lineage: Eukaryota > Viridiplantae > Streptophyta > Magnoliopsida > Poales > Poaceae > Hyparrhenia > Hyparrhenia diplandra. The sequence continues at coordinate 32,862 of JADLZK010005810.1, forward strand.
CATTCCAAGCCCGGGTGCCCGGACGCGCCCATACGGTGCTTTCTTGACTTGATTACCTTGCCACTTCCATTTGCAACAACGAAACCAGGAGGTTGCTGTACATACACCTCCTCAACCAAGTCTCCATTCAAGAATGCTGATTTAACATCCATGTGATGCACCTTCCATCCACTTCTTGCTGCCAGTGCCAAAATTAGTCTGACAGTCTAAATTCTGGCCACTGGTGCATATACTTCATCGAAGTCCACCCCCAAACATTGAGCATATCCCTTGGCCACCAGACGGGCCTTGTGTTTCACCACATTCCCATTTGGATCCTTCTTCACTTTAAATACCCATTTGAGACCTATGGCTTTGTGTCCGGTGGTAGGTTTGCTAGCCGCCGGGTTCCATTTGATTTGAATCAACTCCATCTCAGCCACCATTGCATCTCTCCAACACCTCTCACTCAAAGCTTCACCCACACCATTGGGTTCTTTGCTGAGGGAGGCACTGACCCACTATACTCAAAGTCTTGCAGTTCATTAGTGGTGTCCAATATATATTGTACGTTCTGAACTTATTTGGGACCCCATCCGAATTGACGGACTCTCCTATAGGTGGTGTTGCATATTCCACAAACTTGCCCAATTGGGCTCCCCACTAGTGTGTGATCCTAGCTATGCATAGGGCTTGAATCAATGGACCAACATCCGGAGATCTTTGGTGCTTCAACCGGAACAAAAACTGAATTTCGTCATACCTTTGAACTGCGTTGTCGAAAAACCTTTCTTCTTGTCAAGAAGTGAGTAATACTCCACTTCAAAGCTAGCCGCTCTCGACGGCTGTTTTTCTTCACTCCACTTCCAAGCTCGATTCTCCTCGAAGATTACATCTCTAGATGTGTGGAGTTTCTTGGCTGTTGGATCATGTTGGGGAGGGCGACCCTCGCCAGCAACGGCAGCTCCGCGAGGCCCCGGGCCCGGGCAAGGCAGTAACGCAAGACAACCCAAGTTCGAACATGCAGGTTCTTCCAGCGGAGGGACCTCCGCTGCTAGCGACGCAAGGCGAAGGGCGAGTCCAGCTGGACAATTCCGCGGCCCGAAACTAAACTTCGGGGCGACAACACCGCTTAACTCCTTTGGACCCCTTGAGGATGTCTCGAGCGAAGGACCTTCATTTGTGGCCACAAGGCGGAGGCCCGGCGAGGTAGGCCGCGGAGGGCAAGGCGCCCCTGATTGACAAGCGGGGCGGCGCGAAGGGACCAGGCCGTTCATCAGGGAGATGAGGAGCTTCGAAGCGGGGGGGATGAGCGAAGTCCACCGCGTCCCCCGGAGGGCCCGGCGCTAGGCCGGAGCGCCTGGCGGCGGGCAGGAAACCCTGAGAGATGGCTCACCATAGTGTTAGCCCGGTTTTGGCCTTGAGTAATGACTATACCATTATACCCCTGCGAGGGTCCATGCGTCAAGGATGCCTTGTAATGTACTTGGATGTAAAATGGCACCCGACCCTTCACCTCCCCTATAAATACCCGGGTACGGGCCTTGGGGAGGGGAGGTTAGTGGCCGGGTATTGGCCATTTAACCAAATTTGTACGTTCGCTATTGGTTTCGAGCCCCGTGTCTTCTCTAGCACCTTCAGATGGTCGTTGACCGACCTCCGCCCTTACCCTCGGCAACCTCAGCGAGGGTGAGGCCAATCGGAGGCCGACGATCGTTCCTGCACCTTGTCCTTCGTCACTTACACGTTCCTGTGGGAAGCCCTCGCCCCTCCTCCCGTGACCTCCAGTAGCGAAGGTCAGAGGAGCAGGAGTGAACCCCACAGATCATACAGCCTATAACCCTTTGTCCCCTTCTCATACCCGATGAACACCATTGGGGTGGACCTGTCTGAGAGCTTGCTTATTCCAGGACCTGCATTCTTCACATGAGCCACACATCCAAAAGTGCGAAGATGGTGCACTTTGGGCTTTCTGTTGTGCCATGCTTCATAGGGCGTCTTCCCACTCAGGCTCTGGTGGGTGCTCGGTCTTGAGATACTTCTTTGTCGACACCGCTTCTCCCCAAAATTCTCCCAGCATGTCCTTGCTCTTCTGGCCATCTCCACCACTGTACGGTTACGCCTCTCAACGACACCATTCTGTTGAGGTGTGTATGGTGTTGTTGTATAGTGCTTCAACCCTTGCTCATCACAGAACTCCTGGAACTGTAGAGAGTTAAACTCCCCACCTCTGTCACTGCGAAAAGCTCTTAGTTTTGCACCCTTCTCTGTCTCTGCAAGTGCCTTGACATGCTTGAAACATTGGTAAGCTTCACTCTTGTTCGTCAGAAATTCCACCCACATATATCGACTGAAATCATCAACAATGAGAAGAAAGTAACTTCTTCCACCTGATGTCTGTGGTTTGATCTGTCCACAGAGATCAGCATGGAAGAGATCCAGGGGCTTCTCACCTCTACCACAAGCCACCGATGGAAATGACTGCCTACACTGCTTTCCCAATGCACAGCCATCACAAAACTCCTCCACTCGGTCTAACAATGGCAAGCCCTCCACCATTCCCTTCTGCCCGAGCTCCCTCAAAGCTCTAAAATTTAAATGACCATAGCGAGCATGCCAAACCCAATTTTTCTCTGTGGCCTTGGACATCAGACACACAGGAGCAGACAAATGCACTTTCAACAGGTATAGCCGATTTTTGACTCTAGGTGCTCGAGCTAACAGACATGTTTCAACATCAAACACCTCACAAAATCCATCTTCCAGCACTACCTTGCACCCTCCCTCCTCTAGTTGGCCCAAACTCACTATGTTACTCTGCAACTTGGGAATGTAGTAGACTTCGGTGAGTACCTTTTGCCCTTTTGTTTTGGTCTGGAGCATGACCGATCCTATGCCCTCGATCTCGATGAGGGAGCCATCGCCAAGCGCACCGAGCCGCGCACCGACTTGTCGCGGGGAGACGAGCGCCGACGGCCCCGTCATGTGATTGCTTGCCCCTGTGTCGAGGACCCACACCGTCTTGTCGTCGTCGAGTTCACCCGGGAACACCTTCTTGTGCAGATGCACGACTTGATCGGCTGCATCCCTCATGACGTCGAGTGGCCGTTCCACCGTGTGCACGGCGTTCACAGTCGCCAGCAGCAATGCCGACGGCTCATGATCTGCCTGCACATGATGCGCCTCCTCCTTGCGCTCCTTCCTCGGCTTCTTGCAATCTTGCCACCAGTGGCCATACGAGCCATAGTTACGGCATCTTCCCTTCCTTCTTGGCGTCCCTCCATCGTCAACTTGACTAGACTCTCCTCTTGTCACCGTGCGCACCGCCTTACGCTTGGCCGGACTTGATCCGCGCGCTTCTCGCCACCACCGATGATGACGACTCGGGAGCCAGGCGATGGCGATACTTGGAGAGCCACTCCTCCTCGGTCAGCGTAGCCGACTGATCTTCTCCGTCACCGAATCAACCTCGAAACGATCCTCCGCGAGATTGAGCCGCCCACGGATCCTCCACCGACATGCTCTTGACATCGAGACACATCTCTCGAGACCGCTACTTGAGAGTAGCACTTTGGCAGGATGCGCAGCATCTTCTTCACGACCCTCGAGTCGTCAATGGTTTCCCCAAGCCCTCGCAGATCCTTCACCAACGTGGTGAGGGCGCGAGGCGAGGAAGTCATCCACCTCGCCGCTGTCCTTGAACGAGATATTCTTGAAATCTTGCAAGTAGGCGTTGGGCATGGACCTCCTTGACGCGATCCGCCCCAACCCTCATGCTTTTTCACCACCGCCCACGCCTCCTTCACCGTCTTCTTTCTCCCCGGCGCCGCCCACATCTCCTTCGGCACCGATCTGAGCAGCGCGCTCATCGCTGCCGATCATGGGCACGCTGACGCTTGACGCCGCCCGGGCTCCACGGCCTCCCGGATCTCCGGGGCTTCAAGGTTGCCTTGGACAAGCATGGCCCACTCATAGTAGTTTGAGCGGGTCGGCATAGGCCACACCAGAGAGCTCGTGAACACGCCCGCCGATGAACTCCCGGATGCGCCGTCACGTCGCCCATGTCGCTCGCCGCCGGATTTCTTGGGGAATCACGAACTTTGGCGCGGTGGTGGGCGTGGAGGCTCCTGAGCCGTTGTAGAACATAAACGGGCTCGATACCACTTGTTGGCGCCGGCTGCCGGGTAGCAAGACGGCGATGATCGGCGACCGCCCGCGACGACGGGTCACACCGAGCTGCTCTCGAACGCACGCCTTGAACACGGTGTACATGAACAGATTTTTGCGCCGCCAACGATAGCGACTTGTTCTGGGCCTTTCATTCATTATTTATACCCGTTGTACATAGTTTGATCCGAGATCCCCGCGCCGCACTCGCTCACGCTGCGTCGTGCCTGCCTATGGCGCAGGAACGTTACATGCGACGTGCGGCGTGGACTACTTCCACCGCGCCGAGAACGCAGCTCGGGTCTGGTGGTTACAACGTTCGTTCCAGAACATGCAATTGACTAAACATGGGAAATAAACATGCACTACACCTATTACATTCTTGTAAATGTAGAACGTGCAAAGAATTAAAGTCTAACACAGAGAGCATCACAATGCTGCAGACACGTAGCCAAGCCTTAGCTGTGCCGCCTCTCCATGTCGTGAGCAAACACACGATGCCAAAGGCTCGGTCTAGTGCCATGCCTCGCACGACCATGGTCACGTCCCGGTTGCTTGCGCATCCAAAGCCAAGTCATGACCTTGGCTTGCTCAAACACACGCAGATACTGACTCTGGCCGAGCACTCACGAGCCCCTCACCATGACTTCACCGACACAAACATGGCCACACCGAGCCGCACGGCCTAGGAAATTTTGCCGCCGTGCGTGAACGCCATAGCAGTGGTGCCGCCACGACGAGTCGTTGTTCCCGTTTCATCGAGCCCCGACCGCTGCCTAGACATAACCTGTGAGGCCTGTCCTGCCTAGATGCACCTTAGGGCAGCCGCAGCGGTGAGTCGACTCACCTCAGATAAAGGCGGCCACGTCAACTAAGCGCATGAGTCGACTCCAAGCCCAGTAGTGCCGTAGGCCCCACAGCAAATTAAAAAAATCCATAAACAATGCCGGCCTTCCTTCTTCCATCGTAGTACTAGTACTTTCTTCCATCAGTAAACAAGGACCATCAGTAACGTGATCAGAAAAGCGGTAGAAATACATGCATTCATATTTACTAGATGAATGCCTTATTCCTCAGCGAACAAGGATGACATGCCGTGGCTGTTGCTACTGTTCCTAACCACTACTTCCGTCTAGCTGAACAAAGCCCCAACAATATTTATTCAGAAGTGGCCATGGATGGACTAACCTGGATGTGGTACTGCCTCTGTCCCTACTGTATCACGGAGATGAGCCTGATGCCCTAATGACAATGTAGACACAGAAGCAAGCCCTAATGACAATGTAGAAACAGAAGCAAGATCCTGCTCGCCCAGCAGCAGGTATACCTTCCATTCCAAGCCAAGGAAGAAATTCAGATTTCGTGCCAATCGAAGAAGCATTCATTTATTCATTCATTCAGGTGTAGTAGCCTAGTAGGACTACTCACGATGAGGAGGCTGAAAGCGAACTGGTTGGCCTAGTTGAGGCTGTAGATGCTGTGACCTACAGATAAAAACTGGAGTAATCAATCAACAGAGAAAGCAAAAGGATCAAAGGAAACTATTTTACCACATAGGTAATGCGGTAGTGAACTGTATTTTCTGAGGCAATTTTAGTGTCATTTGTTAGGCAACAATGTTTTACTAAAACACAATTTATGTATCTACCGGAAAAAGCAACAATGCGGCTGTGACACTAATCAGACTTCTTCTACATGATTTCGTTGTCCCATGCCCCCATTTATTGAGGCCTTCATATGCCTTTTCTGTCTATGGTCGCTACAGGTTCTACCAAGAAAGATACATACCAGGCCTATGATTCCTACATTCAGTTTCAGTTTTTTTTTTTTTTTTTTTTTTTTTTTTTTGCATTCAATTATGCTACCAAGATCTCAATGTACGTATTCAGTTGTAAAACCTCATGCAAACGCTAATAAAATTGATTCTAGAATCACAGTAGTTGCTCCACAGATCTTTTTCTCCTTAAAAATATTTGTTGACACCTTAGCTTTCCAGGCTGCCCGCACACGTGGTACATGCTAGTTGGACAATAATGTAGCATATTCAAGGCATGATTACCAGTTCATTGCCATATTTTTTTAAGACAAAGTCACGTGTACCAATCACTAAAATGCTATGCTAGCACCACGTGAACTCACCGAGATGGCAACCGTGGCTCCAAGCATGACAGCTAGATCTGAATCGGCCAAGGAACTTCAATTCTAAAAAGTCACAAATAAAACAAGCAGTTTAAATTCTCCCCACCCCTTAACTTTCCGAAAAGTACTTGTTTTGTTTTTTGAAACAAATTACTTGCTATCACAACTCTAAATCAGGGACGAAGAAAATTCCATACCATTCAGACCTACAATTTATGAAGCTTCTTCGGGAGATGCAACCCATCTGATTTTCAAAATACAGCGACTAGTGAACTCCAGACCTAAGCAGGTTAGATAAAATCAAGGATGAGCCAATCACTATATACATATATTGATCTAAATGTAATGGAAATCCATTGCATCATGTTCAAATAGGAAAATCTAGGAAGCACAACATTGACATATGCACTAAATAACCACTGCCATAAATCAAGCATCGAAAGTCCATCTGGAGAGCACAACATAGATAAGTATAGTTAGCTTAACAACAATAGCGTGGCAACTGTACTCAAATGAACCAATGATTCTCTACTCAAATCAACTATTGAAATCCTTATGAAGACATGAAAAGAGCAAATAATGTGAGGCCGAGGTCAGTTTCCTTGCTCTTCATCATGACATCAAACTGCACAACGCCTACTGCATCCTACAACAACATGTTTTGTAAGGGGCATAAGAAAATAAGTCACAGTAGCATTGCAGGAAACAAAGTATGAATGTTTCCGTTGAATAGCTGTTTCGTAGAAGAGCAATAAACGTATCCTGTCTAGGTTCAGTTACATACCATGTCTGCTCTCTGTTTTCTTCCTTGGAAAGGCATTGTTATTTCTTCCGCTGTAGCTTCTTGTTTCTGAAAAAGCAGAAAAGCTGATGAAAGTTAGTGTCAAAGCACAACACTATTCTGTATTAGGCCACTATCAATGGAAAACAAAGATCTATTGATATTAGCATAACATTGCTACTAATCGAACCTGGCTATGCAAATCGAAATTAATTCAGAAGCATATATATGGATCAAAGCAACACTGCAAACATACTCAGGCATATAGACAAACATATGGTGAGCAAAAAGGCAACTGGGAACTATTTTCTCCTATATAAACTCAGGCGATGTCAGATAACTAAGCACAAATGATACTCCGAGGACAAGGTCGAGGCATCCTCCGAGCAAAACCAAATCCTAGAGGAGGGCAAGGCAGGCTGGGCGCTGGAACTGCTGCCGACGCAACCAGGGCATGTGGGTTCTGCCGGCGGCCTCGGTGTGGTCGAGAGGCACGGTCTTTCGGCGGATGCGCGCCACGACGTCGTGCTTCCAGGAGACAATGGAGAGCGGCCATGTTTCCCCGCGTTATCGAAAAAACTCACTCGAGCAGCGCCTCACGGGGTCCCAACGATGACCACGCCCATTTGTTTCAGGCACGGGCGATGAGAGGAGGAGGGGTCGAGGGGAGAAGATGCGAGGGAGGGGGAGGCGGGGCGGGGGAGGGGTGGCCGTCGGAGAGACGGCCAACGGCTGCTTTGGCGGTGACGGGATGTGGAGCCTCGTCGGGGCTACGGTTGTTGGCGTGGTGGCCGGCGAATCGGGTTGCGGTGGGGAGGAGTAGAGGTGGGCGACGTGAGTGGGGAGGAGCAAGCGCAGATGCGGGCGGGCGGAGGGGCGGCGGTGGCGTGGTGGAGCCCATCGGCAAGGGTTAGAGGTTGCCGGGTCAGATGCTTGTGCTGAGAAATGGGGGATATTTCAAAATTTACCCCGTTACAGATGGCTCCTCTCCGTTGCCCTTGTTAGAGCAACTCAGCCAAGCCCCCATTGAACCCCTACCCTAAATTCTAGGGGCTTTGAGCAAAAAATCAACTCCAATGGAGTCCCTTAATAGGACCTCAAATTTTAAAAACCCCAAATTTTAGTTTTAACCCACTATACCCGGGAGTCCCCTATTCCTTCCTTCCTTCCCGCTACCAGATACGCGGCCGCCGCCCGCCGCTGCGGGATTTCTTGACCCGCCGGCCGCTGGCCAGCACTCTCTCTACCCGCCGCCTCGCCACTCGGCGCCGCTCCGCCGCGCCCTTTCGGCGCCGCTCCGCCGCCCTCGCCTCCCGCGCCGCCAGATCGACAAACGGTCAACCGCCCGCGCCCGTCGTCTCCAGCGCCGCCCGGATCGGCAAGCGGTCTGCCGCCGCGCCGCGTCTCCTCCCCGCCGATCCGCAGCCGAGGTGAGTACATGCTCACTCCGCAGCCTAGATTTGAAGAACATCCGTCGCCCATGGGCTGCTACGCGTTCGTGAGTATGCAATGTGCAAGTGTGGCTGCCGTCCATTTAGTTTCAGATGGTATTTGAATGTTCTTGAAATCTAGCCATGATTTTGTATGGTTCTTGTTACCTTGATTCATGTAGGAGTTGAGTTTTGTTGCCTTGAATCATAGGCAGCGCCATGCCATGCCATGTTTCAATTTCCAAATCATTTGGTACCTTTATGTTTTTCTCCAGACTGACATCGATATACTCCTACTTGGTAGTGCCATGGCGGCGCCGGGATCCTCCGAGGCAGACTGCCTCCCCGTCCGACGGTTGGTGCCACGCGACGTCAGACGCTTGTCGTGCCTCATCGCCAAGCTGCCTCAATTCCTCTCAATAGTGGCGGCAGCAGCTTACCTCGTCGCCAAGAAGGTCCTTCTACCGGCGGCAGCAGCGGCAGGATGCCATCACCCGGCAGTGGCAGCAGTGGCTTGCCTCGTCGGCTCCCCAACGACCAGCCTCCTCTCGGTCCTCGCGCTCTGACCTTCACTGAGCCTCACAGTCATAGCAGCAGCACAACATCAACAGCAGAGGTCTACGAGGTCGCGGCGACGACTTGAGCCCCAACCACTGGACGCCTGACTACTCGGTGAGTTTGCTTTGCTTGTGCTTTTGTTCTTTGACAGTTCAGTTCAGTTCAGTTGGATCATAAATGCCTGCTAATCTGTTGTGTGATGCACATTTCTGTTGTGTGCTAATCTGTTCAGTCATGGGAACTATGTGTATGCAGTTCAGTGCTATAAACACCTTTGGGATGCAGAAACTGTGTATGATTGTTCAATTTTATTTGATGCAAAGTGTTAATTCTGGAAAACTGTACAAGTTTCAGCAAACAGGCATTTGGAGAACCTTTCTGGACTACAGTACAGTTAGAACTGATCTTGTTCAGTCATTCAGTAAGCTGACAGCAAAAGTTCATCTCAGACACTCTGTATTGAGTGTAAACTGTCTGGCATATCTCTGATAATTGCAATTT